>JASCQY010000258.1:9349745-9361384 GCA_030264315.1 Sardinella tawilis
TGTGTGTGTGTGTGTGTGTGTGTGTGTGTGTGTGTGTGTGTGTGTGTGTGTGTGTGTGTGTCTGTGTGTGTGTTCACTCTTTTTTGTGTGAATGTAACGTAATATTGTTCTGGTCATAACTCTACATCATTAGATTCATAAGCACATGCAACCCCCAGTTGACATGCCATCCACAGAATAGAACAGTACATCCTATTTGATTTCCTCAATGTCAAATATTACTTCTGTTTCTTTCTGTCCTGTTTCTCTTTCAGTAACATCTCATAATTATTTTTGTCTCTTTTTTAATTAGAATGGTTGAGAGGCAGCCAAAAAACACTGGGACGTTTATATAATTTCAATTATGCACTAAGGACCTGTGACGACGACAAAGAATGCTAGTGGCTGATCCGCTGAACTTAGTGGAGTTCCACCAACATGAAATCAGACACTCATTCGCGATTGTGGATGCAGCCATGACTTTGCACAATGTTATTATATGGTGTTGACGAATTTATGCAAAATTCAAAAAAATGCAACACATCAGAAAACTGTGTGGTGATTTCCTATGTCTGCACTTGGCAATCGTAGGGTAGCAGTCTTATTTATGTATTTATTGTTTATTATTCATCTATTTATTTCGTGTCATAGCCTATGTCCTCTAAATGTTTTTGTTGTGAAGTCTGTTTCATATCTGTGACCATGTGCTAAATGTGACATGTTTTGCTTGTTTGGGGGGAAAGGAACTGTTGTTTATTGTTGAAAGCCTATTTTTACTGGCAAAATCATTGTGTGGCGTATGTGTTGACAGGAGGAAAAATGTACAGTGTACTTTTCAGATACATTGTGAACATATAATTTCCGTGTCGTTCATTTATAAATATTTTTTAAGAATGAATTTTCCAAGATTCTTGTTTCTGCGTCGTGTTTTCCCGTGGTCCATTTAGTCGGCCAATTAAAACATTTGAGGCTTTGCACTTGATCAAAGTTTATCTTCTTGACTCGGTGCATGAAAGTCTGGAATTATTGGAAGGTCATAATTCAGTCGAGGACGTGAATGAACTTTACAAGGCGAGGAAGAAAGGGGACATCATCTCCTCATTGTCATTATTTAATCAGTAGTGGCATCAAACACTTTGTTACAGTTCAGACTAACAACGAAGCAGGAATACGTTATGAATGCGGCTTTGTCCCCTGTGTAGCGGAGCCGTTTCATTAACTACAGCAAGCTAGAGAGCGCACACAGCACTGATGCAACCAGTTAGAGAGCTCTTCTATAGCCCTTTTGTTAAACCATGTAAGCTAATAGCCTATGTTGTAGTTAAATCTACTTTCTAATAAAAATATGTCAGGTGTAATATAAAATGTGAGACTAACTAAACAAGTAGCAGGACCAGTGTAGGTTTAGTCTAGGCTACTTCAAAGTATTAATGACATTGATTAAATAATTTGACCTTATGTGCCGACTGACGGGTCGAGATCTTGAAAATAATTCTGCATTTCAAAATCATTTAGGCTTCAAAGACAGCCTGTAAAATGTCAGCCTATTGTTTAGATCGATCTGACACACGGAAAAGAAAGCATAACCAAGCAAGGCAGACGCCAAAACAGGAGTGATGCTGCTCTGCTGTGGTTTATAGTTGTAAAATATGTTGCTCTTGATACTGCTTGTGTTGTGCTACACATGATAGCTATTTGATGGTGACAATGATGGTAGGCAAACTTATGGAAGCAACTTGTAAACTAACAGGCGCAGCAGGAATCCAGCGCACCTATTGCGATGGCACTGTCGAAACCTGTCACATGCAGCCCTTTTGCGTGTTTCCGTGATAAAAGAACATCTCAAACTTCAAAATGACGAAGCCTGCTACGGGTGACCTACAGCTTAAAGGCAAATAAATTAAGCTACCAAAAGATAAACATTATTTCAGGTCGGATTTGGGGGATTAAAGCATGTAATAAGAGTATTAGGTATCGTATTAGGTCTATTCAAAAGAGCCCTGGTCAACTTGTGCGGCAGGCCAAAGAAGGGGGCTGTGGTCTACGGACCGGTGGGACCTCATTCAGTACTTACGCAGAAAACGATTATAATCCTTAAAATCTCTCTATATAAGATCTTTTTAACAAAGCTGTTAATGTTGTGAAAACAGTCCCATCAAACAGCAGTGCACGTCAATATTATCACAGGCCTAGGGTATCTTCTATTGGTTTATTTCATAGGCATAGCCTGCACTACTACTGTGACCGGAGTGATGTTTTGGCCTATAATTCCCACAGAACTTGACATGCCCAGTCTTAGTGATGAAACATCAGATAGCAGCACGCACTTCTAGCCTAGTGTTAAGGAAGATAATTAAATTTGTATAGGCTACATGTTGTCGAGTTTCGCAGCTAGAATCTGTGTCAAGTCATGTATTGAAACGCCCCTCTTTTATAGTTCAAACCTTTATTCAGTCAAGATAGGGTGTTTAACATTTTATGTTAGCCTA
The DNA here is from genome assembly GCA_030264315.1 of Sardinella tawilis. Lineage (NCBI taxonomy): Eukaryota > Metazoa > Chordata > Actinopteri > Clupeiformes > Clupeidae > Sardinella > Sardinella tawilis. The sequence continues at coordinate 9,352,214 of JASCQY010000258.1, forward strand.
CAGTACTTGGAATACTATGAATAAAGACAAACAAGCGTAATGTATCAGTTATAGTTAGTGCCCTTTTCCGTTTAAGTCTGCAAGAGAAATGGACTAATGATAATAATGCAATAATGCAAAGATGAAAACAAAAATAAAATTAAGGTGTATGGCACAACATCCTTTCGGGGTCAAAAGGTTTTCTTTTATTAAAGGTCAACTGACTGCGGTTTAAGATTATCCATCTGCAATTCCATGCAATCTGCCCAGGAGGCGAGATATGTTTAGGCAAATCTCCCTAAATATAATCTTTTGGAATCATATTCTGAATACTGTTTTGATTAAAAATCAGAACTGGACATGATGGTGAATAACATGGAAAAGATTTTAAGAGGCGGGTATTAGTACTTAATGAAAAAATGGGTTCACCCCGATTTGCAAATTCATTGTGCCCCACTGACATTGCGTCATCCTTTGTACAGTAAGCATAAGCATGGATTGCCTCACATGAATATATGCCTTGGTAACGCTACTCAAATTACAATAAGGTTATTTCTGAGTGTAAACAATATAGTCTACTTTAAGTTTCACAGACAAAATTTCCAGTGTCTCAAAGCTCATTCATAGTCCATACTAAGATGCTGGTGGAGTATTAAATATTTAGAGACAAGTTAATTAAAACGGAGGTTGTAAAGAAAAGCTGCCAAACATTATTGAAGGTAATGATGCATGCGCAATTGGATTAGCACGGCAGGCCCATACCTAAGGGAAAGAAGCTATAATGGCGTGGAGGCATGCCATAGAGCGCTGTTATTAGGCAGCTAATAGATCAATTAAGATACTGTCTTACATCTGGTTAACATGGAATTTCCAAGGGTAGGGAGATATAGCTATATGTCCTTTGTGCCACTCGCCCAGTGGTATGACCACCGCAAAACATTGTTGGGTGTTATCCCTTTCCTCAGTTGTGCACTAGACTACATGTACATCTGAGTAGGCCTATGTTTCATCGTGGAAAACATATTGGCCTGTGTTTTGTCTAACATTTTAATCTAACTTGGAACATATTTACCAGTAAAAGTAGATATCCACTCACAGACGTAAACAATGTTTGCGACCAAAAAACATAGTGCTCCTCTTGTAAGACATGCATGAAAAGACGGGATTCGTCCACCTAATTTCTTTTCTGTATTTGGGAGGGGTCCCCTCATAATCCCAACAGACTTTGAGATAATCTTCGATAATCAGAAAAATAACAAAAAAAGACGTCAACAGAAATTGTGGCACAAAGAAAAGAACCTCCACTGCATAATAATAAAGTGCTGATTTGTCTTGGAGGCTGAACCTGACATCTGAACCGTTGTATGCAAGGTGTACCTGGCGAGTTTAAGAGGGTTGGGAGCGGTAGATATAAGCACTGATGAGTGGATTAGTCGCCTCCATCCACAACTGTGCTGTCGAACCTCCTGCTGTTTGGCCTTTTTACTGGCAGGCTGCGCATTTGGCACGCTGCTCATGAGAATATTAGCCCTGGAAATTAAAAGGGCAGGTGAACTCAACTCAAAGCAAATAGGCTAACTGTACTGAAGAAATTATGTAAGTTACAGTCGTTTATACAACATAGCTTTTGCGACTCAGTCGTGAAGCAGTGATTGAAGGCAGAATTGTTTTCAGGGAAGCCAATGTTTGTGCTGTTGCAAGTGATGAAATAGTAAAAACCTGGTAAACATTTCAGTGTAAACTAAATAATTTATGTTTATGTAAATTAGTATACACTAGTACCAAGGGCGAACATGGTCCCGACTATGCTCTGGTCCTCTAGATGTGAATTGAAAGGCCAATACAATGCTAGCAAAGCAGAAAAAAAAGTAGATTATAATTTCTCTTTTTCATCTCACTGTCATACCTGCGCCTATATCAGATACTTGAGTGTGTTCTTGGAGTATGTGCTTCTGCTGGAGAGTGAAATAAGACTGATAAGTGGTTCTGACACTGTAGCAATGACCAATTCATACTAATAAGACCCATAATAACAACAGCATTTCCAACAACAATTTGCCCAAGGCCCAACAAAAGAGTGGGGGTGGAGGTGCCATCTGATGTGTCCCACGCTGAGCAGCAAAGGCTCATGAAACAAAGTCTTTGCGCTGATGGCTCAGGGTTCAAATGTTGATGAGGAGGACAACGTACACACCTCATTACATTTTGTCAAAGGGCGCAATGAAATGTGTGTGAGACATTGTCCCGGTGCATGTCTCCCTCCATGGAATTCCTGGTTGCCGATGTCCCTACAAGGGCTCCGCTAATGAGTTTTGTCAAAGATAATTATGGGCTGCGCGGACAGGCCGGAGCACGCATGAAAAGCTGGCTTTGTGAGGCTCTTTGGGTGGACAGTGCATTTTCGACCCCTGGTACTTCCTCTACCCTCTTGCTGACCTCTTCTGCTGCTGGCCAGTGGGCCACACTGGTGCTGCAAACCAAATGGGCCTTGCCCTCGCTAGCTCAACACTACCCATCCACCTCCATCACTGTGACCTTTGACCTTTCCGCACCTGATCTTTGGTGTGCGTTCACTAATACTGCACACCCCCATGCCAACATGAGACACATTTCCAGAATCTTTCAATGACACACAAACAAACCCTAAAAACAAGCACTTTGTCATTACTCTCATGGTTCTGATTGTTGTTGCATAACCGTGCAGTTATAGATGGAGGCCTGGTGCGCAAGTGGTGCCAATCACAGTACACAACCTGTATCAGGGAGTCCTGTGTCTGTCCAGGCTGGGAAAGCACCCATTACAAGACACCGTGGCTGCCATACGAGGTCGGTGTTGCAGTGTTTGCGGTGCGTGGAAACGAGGCCATGCTCTGGTGTGGTCCCAGCCCTTTCCTCTCCCATGTCCCCCCCATGCCTACCGGCCAGCTGCTGGGAGACTAATTGTCAGGGTGACACCAACCCCCGCAGGCAAAAATGATACAATGAAGGTGAGGGTCATCCTGTAACAAACCCTAATAACTTTTGCTTTCATCTTCCAACTCTTTTCACTCAGGCAACTAGGCTGAGTTTGGCCCAAATGAAATGTTCCCATTTTCTGACGTGGTCTGTGCTCTGATTTAAACAAGCAAAAGCATGGCCAGATGGATCAAATATTTTTTTTCCCTCTCTCTGTGGTGTCTACAAGTTGTATAATTAAGATTCTTGATCTATTTTGTTGCATATACATTAACTTTACAATGTTTCTACAAACAACATATTTTCTAAGTACTGGTAGATGTCAATGGGAGGGGTAATTCATGACATACTTAAGTCTAGCAAGGAAGGAAGTGTTCAACAAAAAAAAAAAAAGGTTGACCTTGGAGTATCGTCATAGATAAGGTGCACCAATAAACAGAGCTGGCTCTGCAACACATCAAGACAGTGCACAATGATGCTCTAGCCAGTGAATTTAGATGAGCTTGGTCTTCACCTATTTGGCTGTTCTTTTTTTGTTTATCTGCCCAAGTGACAGATCTCTGTTGGCGACCTTGGGCAGACAGCCCCAGTGTCCGCATAATCTTCTGTGTCATTTTAATACCCTTCAATAATCCCCTCCCATTCCTTATTTAATCTCCCCCCTTCTACTTCTGTTTTTCTTCCTCTTCATGTTAGTCATCTGTTTGGTCTTTCATGCCTGCTGTCGGATCTCCATTTTGACTTTGGCACAGGGTGTGTCATGTTGCCATCAGGCCCCAATCTCTGGGGTTTGTCTTGCGCTCCAGGCACTTGGCACTGGGTGGACAGCCTCTCAAATGGAGAGCCGCCTTAAATCTCCGGCAAACACACCACAAGTCTAAAGGGTAAGTATGACTAATAAAAATAAAGCGTTGCAGTTCTCGAAGGTGATTGGCTACGACACCCTCAAAGCCATGCAGGCACACCTATGAAAGACTAAACTCTTCCTACTTCACCAAAGTGGCGTACACCGTATCCAGCTGATCGTGCAACATGATGTTATTTGGCCTGTAATCTTCATGGCACCTCTATCATACAGTTCAACTGAGTCTTATCTCACAATGAGCAAGTAGTTCATTTAGCATGAAGTTAGCATTAGCAAGCTATTTCTAATACGGTTCACAACAAACAACACACTGTCTGGCATGTAGCGTGTAGCATGAAACACATCAGGCCTACCTGGAGACAATTGTACATTCAAGCTATAGCATTATCTCTTTCGCTTAATGTTACTCCTAGAGGTTTGTGGGAGTAGTGCCAAAATCCCGCAGGAGATTCCTGGAACTCTTAGCACAGTAAAATGTCTGTTGCACTTAATTCTTTTGATAAGCGTCGACTAAAACACAAATGATGTAGATGAACAAATGATGCATCGATTTTGTAAAGTGCTTCTGAGGATCCCTGTGATGATAGCTGCATCTCACATAGCGAATCTACATCTGAGGATTATTTTGTTATTCCATTATTGGTATGGCCTGTGTGACGATGATATAAGGAAGAGAGCAATCTTCAAAAACAAGTGCAGAAGGTGTGGTAACAAAAATTCCATTTACAAATGTGATTGCATCCTGTCTTAATTGACAGATTTCAAACGCAAGCGACAAACCAAAAAGTGGGACATCAGACTAAATGTGAGCCCGCAGTGCTATCAAGGAAATCTGCATGCGTCAGATGGCTGCATGTCAACCACCGCTGCTGGTGTCAGTGGAGGAAATCACTCTGCCCACTCACTTGGAAATCTAACATGGCTCCTTGTTGCATGTTTCATTCTGCCTCGCGACAGGGAAGAGGAAGAGAAAATCCTCTGCCACAACGTGCTCTTTTAACATTGCTCAATCTGCAAACCACTCCTGGATGACTTAAAGGCAGCCACACGGCATACTGGGCGCAGGCGAGCTGTAATTACATGTAGTCATATACACCAATGTGGGAACAGACCTCGCAGCTTTGAGAAAGGCAGGGACACGTGTGTGTAGTGCAAGTGCCACATTACAACATGGAGCAGAGAAAACCACTCTTTTACCAAAAAAGTCTTCATCCAACACAGACATGCTCTGGTTAGGTTAAGAGACACAGGGAATGGATGTGGCAGAAAAGGGTGTGTGCTCAAAATTGACTTACTACCCCCCAACCCCCTTCATATCCTGGTGATAAATGGGAAAATGTTTACACCAGACAAGCAAACTTAAGAACAACTTCTCAGACCCACTGGAGGAAAAGAGAAACCCAGAGCATATATTTTATCTCCCTTAGCCGCCGAGAGATGAAATCCACGTCGCCCAGGCTCTCTGCTATACTAATCAGCCGGGCCGTAACGGTAATGAGCGCTACAAGGCCCACCAGACCAGAACACATTTACACTACATTTATTTCCGCGACACAGGCCAGTGGAATGGAGGCCGATTCACAGCAGGTCTGTGTAACAGTATGGCTTCAACATGTTCCTCCTCACTTGCCTCTGCTTGGGGTCTGCCTCTCCATGGGAGTCCCTTAGATTATATTAGAGGCTGGTGTGCGAGTCAAACCGCTATTATATTCTTCTAATAGACGTCTCTTTATTTTAATGCAACATTGCATTGAGGGCTTTGGAAATTTTACATACATTTTACATTATACATTACTGAATGGGGCACTGAATGGGACTGAAAAAGAAATCCTTGAATGAACATATATTTATATAGATAGCCTATAGAGCATTTACAGGTAAATGTCATGATATGGTGGTAAATCTTAAGCAAACCGTGTGTTCTGTGTGCTTGGCACAAGCCTAATTAGTCAACATCAACATTAAATTTTTGTTCAAAGTCACAAAATATACAAACAGCAAACCCATATTCAGTTTGTTAGGGAAAAACTAACACCAACTTGTCTCAACTCTCAAGCCTCGAGCATCATTGCTGCACACTTTCACAAAACAAGAGGAAAAAAAAAATCCTTAGTTTCTAACTTCAAACGTGGGCTTGGAATAAGACATTGTTGGGGTTGCATGCCATTTATGACACCATTTGGAGCCATCTACTTCGGCAATGGCTGGGCATCAAAGTGGGGCAGTCACAACACGCTTCACATTCTCCAGCAGCAAGGTAAACAGTGCACAAGCAAGCGCAGCAAACAGGCCCGCGGGCCTCCAGCAGACCACACATTGTCAGGGCTCTCCCCTTAAAACACATCTGCCATAAAACACATCCCATTATTCCACGTTTGGGATTCTTTCTCCAGGCGAGAACACACACACCAAAAAAAAAAAAGACAAGAAAAAAAAGAATAAAAGCCCTGAAGGCTGTGGCCAATGACAGAGCGTTGTAATTACGCATTTTATTGGCCATCTCATTTCAACTATGACTGATTCAGCTCCCAAGCCTAAGCGTTTCCATTTGCACTTTCATGTGGAAGGCGTGTGGAAAAAGCCACAGCTTGCCTGTTTCAAAAGGTGGGCTGACAAATATTTACGACCTGACGCCGAGTCACTTTTAATCAGACCTCATGCGCTGCCTCTCAGGAATCTCCTGTTGGAACACCGTTATCACTTGCATTATGAATGGGCCCTCAGTGCAGCCCATTCTCCCTTGATGTGGTCGTCCAAAAATAATAAGTGACACATTTCTTTGGAATCATTCATAATCGAGGCCCATCGTCAGTGAGCAGAGGCTGCTCTCTGTGTTGAGTGAAGGAGGAAATAAATCAGTGAGTTCCCTCTACTGGTCAAAGTGATAACTGCAGGCTGGGTGACATGTTTCCATGGCCTCACATATATTTCAGCCAGGATTTCTCCCATGTTTTTGGAAAGCAGGAGCTACTCAAGACAAGCTAGCCGAGACAATACAGAAAAGCCACCTGATGCCGACAATCCCAACTAGCTGATGGCACACAGAGAGACTGGGAAAGGGTCATGTCAAGTCAAACACGACCCTGACACTGGCAACATCTCATTGAGAGAAAACGCACACAAAGCCTTGTCCATAAGCCTTCAAAGACATGCGCAGATCGACAAAGATCTCGCCCATGTTCGCTCAGACACACTCTCTACCCTCTCAGAGCATGATGAGAGGAGCAAAAAAAAAAAGCGGAGTGAGAGAGGGTGTGATGAATGGCAGAAGTGAGAAAGCAGATATAAAACACTATTAATAAAAATTACTTCAACAATATTAATAAAACTTACTGGCTCAATATCAAAGGGAGTCATATCTAATCCCTCTCCACCATTTCAGGCCTTTCACAATCGGGTCTGTTTTAATCCAACCTCATGTTTTAGGCTGTCTAGTTTGAAATGTAGATTTATGACACCAATATGTTCTTTTCCATGCTTTAAGAGCCTATAAGGCATTATGAGAGGAGAGCATTACTGAAAACACATATTTTCCCCTGTATTAGGAGTTATGGGGATAGCAATCCTTAAAATGAAAGCCATAAATCATATTTCCCAACTATTATGCCATTAACAGGGGCATGGTTCTGTCATTTAGGTCATGCTAATAGTTTTGGGGAGCAGGGTTGCGGCTATTCACGAGGCAAGCACGAAGCAGTGAAAGGGGGGAAGTGTTCAGTTTTCTGAAAAAGGAACACACTCTGTGTGTGTGTGTGTGTGTGTGTGTGTGTGTGTGTGAGCGGTTCCTTGTGTTGGTGGTCCCAGGGTTAGTCCCCCCAACACCAACCCTCACCCCCTGACACACACACACACACACACACACCCCTTTGGATGCTATCCGCATCTGTTCCGCATTTCTCTGCCCTTTTTCCCTGTCTTTCAATTGAGTTTCTAAATTCTGCCTCTTTGTGGTCTTCCAGCGAGACCCCACGACAAACTAGCGGCGCATTTTTGCAATCTCCGAGGCCCTGGATGCCAACACACAGCATATTAAATTTGTTACTAATTTTAAACTTGGCAGAGTGGGCCGTCGAGCTGCAACTGGCTTAGTGGAGGCAGCGGGTTTAGCCCTAGAGCCACCACAACCACAACACAAACAAAGCACGAGCAACAGCAGCTCCCTGTCTTCTACTGACAGTAAATGTTTAGGAAAAGCACTTTTTGGAGACAAAAAAGAGGGAAAAAAAGAAAATCAGAATAATGGAGTTAGCGCAAAAAAAAAGACAGAAACCCTGCTAAAATATAAACAAACGAAAAAAAAAAAAAGACAAATGGCATGCCTTCTCCTCAGCTCCAGAGCCAGGTTAAATATAACACTGCCGGGGGCTGAAGGCCGAAGCACTGGTGGCGCAGTCCAGACTTACGGCTTGTAGAGTCTGAGTATAAGGCCACTATAAACTGCAGGTGGGCTCATTGGGCCGACAGTGAGGTGCACACACACACACACACAAACACACACACACACACACACTCACACATGCTCTTAGTGGGCTGGTGAAAGAGGGGGAAAGCCGATGGCGGCGGCAGGATGTATTGTCATCAGGTAAGAGAGAGAAGGAGAGAGAGAAAGAGAGAGAGAAAGAGAGAGAGAGACACTGTACATGAAAAGTGCTCCTGCTCATGATATGGGGAAGGGCTGGGTGGGTGGATGGATGGAGAATGGGTGTGGGGTGGTGTACAGAGCACTGAGAAAAAGGTGCTGCACAATGAGGCTTTCAAAGAAATACTCCATCATTTTCAACCCAACACTCCTTCAGGAGAAAACAGAGATTGGTGGGAATTTCCTGTGAGGTCCCCGTGCAGTTCAGACGCGTGATGGACGTCCTGGGCAGCTACCAGAGATTCATTTACATTCTGGACTCTCATGACTTGTCCTCCACCATATTTGGTGACAAGGTCAGAGGGTGAGAATTGTATGCATGTGTGTACTGTATGTGCGTGTGTGTGTGTGTGCGTGTGTGTGTGTGTGTGTGAGGGTGCACTTGACAGCATGTTGAGGAAACACACATTTGATCTCTATTTTAATTATTTTTCCCTCCGCTCCTCCTCCCCTCATTGTCTCCACGGCCATGTTGGAGCCTGTGCTGTGGGCCACGGTTGCAGCTGTCACCCATGGAACTGCAGTGACCTCTAGAGACCGTTCTATCCACATACAATATGGAGGCTCGGTGACAGCTTTGGCAGGGCTGTGCAGAGGTTGACAGTGTGTGATTACAGACAGGTTGGGTCGTAGTCTCGACTCGGGCCTGGTTATGCCATTTACCCCTGCACCCCCCCCCCCTACACACACACACACACACACACACACATATATACACACACTCCATCCCTCC
>JASCQY010000258.1:9394435-9407207 GCA_030264315.1 Sardinella tawilis
GACTGAAGTTGTGGAGGTGTGTGTGTGTGTGTGTGTTTGGGGGGGGGGGGGCGCGAGGGAAGGGGTGAGAGAAGGGGTGTTCAACAGGCCTCTCACTGCTAAAAATTATTCAGGGGAAACTACCCTGACAAGCTGCGCTGAGCTTTCACCAGGGCAGTTTCAAAGGAAGAAAAACAAGTTAAAAAAAAAAAAAAAAGAGAGAGAGAAAAAAATTGTGGAGAAACTAAATGACACCGCATCCATTTAGGGCCCACTCCAAAGAATCTCAGCGCACAAGACCCTGCACTCTTTTGGCAAAAAAAGTAAGGAGGAAGGAGGGAGTGAGGGAACAAGGGAGAGCCAGAGGGAGGGAGGGAGAGAGAGAGAGAGAGAGATGCAGGTTCGTGAGTAGGGGGTTGGGAGGGGGAGCGGTTGGGAGAGAGATCAGCGGGATATTTCCACTCTTCAGATGCAAACTGTTGCCTTTGTAGATGCCACTGGGGTCCTGGAGAGGAATCGAGGGAGGAAGGAAAGCGGGTGGGCGCGCCACGGATCCCTCACGCAGAGCAACGCCGAGCGCCACCACTAAGCCTCCCCCTTCCACCACTTCAAAGGCAGAAACCTGAGAGAGAGGGAGAAAGAGGGGAGCTGGGGCAGGGTGGGGTGGGATGGGAAAAGGGGGTCGGGGCAGGGTGCAGGGGGAGGGGAAGGGGTGTGTGTGTGTGTGTGGGGGGGGGTACCGGCAGATACCCCCAAGTGTATTTTCTTGTTTCCGAAATGCACCCACTAGTCATCAATTAGAAGCCTGAAGAGCGCTGTCAACACACAAATGCGCCCACTGTTCTGCCACTTATTGGCTCCGTGGTGCCCAAAATGGAGACACACAAACACACACACACACACACACACACACACACACACACACGAGATGCACATCTTAAAGAAATAGCTAATCCATCTTGCATGCCAAAGCTCCTTTCCTGTTGATGTGACGCTTCCGAAAAATGACCAAAATATCTGACAATGCACAATGGTGCTTATGAATGAGGAAAGCTGACATTTTTTATTTAAATCCAAGCAAACTGACGGCATGAATAAATGAGTTTTAATTGTATGAGGATTGTAATTTTATAATGAATCACAGTCATATCCATTCATATATCCATTCATGTCAAAGTACAAATAGGGAGAAATGTATGTTGGATTTCATTGGAATTGTGGCTAGCCTTGATTATACATTCTTCAGCCATTCCCATTGCTGTTGGCAAATGAGACCGAAGGTGGGCCCATTTCCCAACACGTAATGATCGGTCAGGTGATTATACGCCGCAAATTGCTCTCCGCGATTCCGAATACATTTTCCACGCAGGTGGCGGCGTATCCGTCGGTGGGATTAAAGGGCAAAAGCAACGCGAAACCACTTCCTAAATAACATTTAGAGCGCTATCACAGGAAACATCCCCATTCATAATCCCTGAAATATATCATTATTGGGATAATGCCGAGGATGAATTACTTTGCATACGCTGGCAGTGTGGGGGGGGGGCTGACCTGAGCCCAATCCCGGATGAGGCCCCGCGAATGAGCGCCGCTAGACGAATTCATTTTCATTTTCCCAGCACCCAGCCTAATAAACGTGCATGGCTACTGCAACACCAGGGGAGTTCATGCAGCCCCCCCCCCCCCCCCAACCAACACCCCCCCAACTCGACAGCAGCACCCGCATAGCATACACATGAGCATGCTGATCAACATGGGCCTGGGCAGATATCAACAATCACACACCAAGCATTTAACACTGGCTGCTCAAGACAACTTCCATTAGGTATACAAATGCGCTTCCACAAAACGTTTTCAAATACCCAACAGGAAGGGGAAAACTGAAGTGCAACAACATTCTGGCATTAAACACAAGACAAATATTCATGATTGGACATGCATCCAATGAAGAGTTTCCTAGATATGGTTTATTTAGTCATGCTCAAATGTTAGTGTTTGAATTGAAAATAAAGACACAGATATCAAGAACAGGCTGAGCCCTTCCTTGTCCTTGACGAGATCCTCACTCTTCCTATTAGCCAGCCAGTCCAATAACACACAAAGTCACTGGAACAGTTAGTCCTAACCGTGACAGAAAATCATTGATTGAGCATGACTTACCCCAGTCTCAAGCTGTATTACAGCAGTACAAAAGACAGATTTAAAAAAAGAAAAAAGAAAAAGAAAATGCTTCTATGTTAGTGACATACCATAAGTGCATATGCAGGACTGCTCAACGGATCGATCGGGGCCCACGTTAGTGCGCCTTTGATCACGCCGAGAGAGAAGAGAGAGATTAAGTGAAGTGAGCCCTCTCTGACAGAGGGATCATTAGCTCTCTCCAGCTATCTGTCTCGGTGTGTCTGCTCCCCATTGCAACGCCTTAGGAAAGACAAGTGTACAACACAAGTGAAATTAAGAGGAGAGGTTGTAAAAGTGATAGATCTATTGACCGATAACACATCACCAGCCGCCAGGTAAGCCTTGTACAGTAATACTAATACCCTACATTCAACACCTGGTCCCAGCAATTCCAAGAATGGGTAGAAATCGTTTCTTTTTCTTTTCTTTTTTTTTTTTTTTGAGGGGAGAAATGAATCATTTCGAGCAGCTTTGGTATTGGGAAGGGAATGTGGGTCAATGATAACAATGCAGGAGGATGACCTTTCCTCAGCAAACCAAAACATGCCTGCATCCCCAACACCTCTGCTGATGCTGTAGCCTTCCCCGCTGCGTAGCTACGCTAAGCCTGATCCTCCTCTACAGGCCTACATCTTAAATGATTTAGCACTCTGATCCGCCAACATACATAGCAATTTCATACGCCACTGATATTCACAATGCCTCACATATGAAATTTCTGGCCATATGCCCCTCCCCGCCATCACACTCTAATCTTTCTAACATGCATACACACACACACACACACACACACACAGTCACACACACAAATACACAACCATCACAAAAGTGAATCTGGCATAGCCATTAGATGGGGAAATCGGTGTCCCTGATATGTTGCGGAAATATAAAAAATAATGCGAGGGATTATGTCTGATACTCACTCTTATTTACTCTTACTTGTATTAGGAAAAACACCTGCCTCCAGCACGGATAGGATCACAGGATTAATCTTAGTAAGACTTAATACGTACAGATGGTCAGACAGGAAAAATTAGAAAAACCTGAAATATGAATACATTCGTCTTGTATAATATGAAATATGATTCATCTATTGCAGAGATTACGGCTTGATGTATTGGTGTACTTAGCAAGGAGACAAAGTTAATTTCTTGATAGGCCAAATGTTGCTGGCAAGATCCTTGGAATAATAATGATTCTTCTGGGAATATTATATAAATTAAACTTAAGCCGTCTATTCTGCTTGCATATTAATAGCTCAGGCTGGCTGCCACGTTGATTCATTCGCTGTCACATTCCTGTGTGGCCAACACACCAGATGCCAGCCTTGCCTGACACACAAGTTCTTAAAAAAAAAAAAAAATTCCAAGACACAAACACACCTACACCAAAATCTCTGCATCTTCAACTACTGTAGCCAATCAGACAAATTAGGAATTTTGAAAATACCTTTGCACAGGACTACATTTTCAGACACATGTTCACAACGTGTATGCATACACAAACACTACTGTGCATACTTATGTACACATACATACATACATACACACATACAGTACATACATACACACACGCACACTCACAAAACCTAAGAGTCACTTGTCAGACATCATGCCACCACTTAAATTGGCTTCAGCATTACCTTGGTAAGCCAAAGGTGAGGTGGTAATTAAAAGCAGTGATCCGAGTGTTTCCCCTAGAGGACCTGTGGGCCTCCCCTTTCCCCTCTTCCTGACAAAGGTCTTTCTCAATATCCTGAAAACATGACGGGCTGGGAGAGGTGGCATGCCAGGGGGACGTGTCAAGGCGAGCTGGAATCCACGGCTCGGGCTCAGATCACATACGGCAGGAACGAGAGGAGGCACCCCTGCCGGCCCGAACGGAACCCTGCCATTATGTACACAAAACGCACGCTAGTCTTCCTCCACCCACAGCACAGCACAGCACAGCACAGCACAGCACGCAACCTCATCCATGTTCACGCCACACGCCACGGCTCAGCCAACACAGCCCTCACAAACAGAGATGCAGCCTCTCGGAGTTGCATGGTGTGGATGCAATCCACTGGCATGGTTGCAAGCAGTGGATAATGACAATATATGTGATGGTTCAGAGTGTGTGTGTGTGTGTGTGTGTGTGTGTGTGTGTGTGTGTGTGTGTGTGTGTCTTACGTGCTCATCTGTGAACTGTGCGAAACTAAAAACCCCCTTGTACTGCACTGACACTGAACAGGGGTGCTGGGTTAAACAGGAGGGGGAAGAGTGTCACAGCTTTATTAAATCACACCTCTGCACTCGCTGGCCCTGCATCGAGATTGTTATTGACAGGGTGCAGGAAATTCACTTTTGTCTGGAATTTGTGACAGAGGAGGGGGGAAAAAAGCATAACAGCACCATATTGCGCTTTAAAGGTTTTATTTATTTCCAGGAAGCAGGTTCGTGGAGGTGAAAAGGGGGCGGGGTGGATTTGTTTGAACTACTTTGGATGAGAGTAGACATAAGTACAATGAGGAGGGGGGGGGAGAAAAAACATGTCAAAACTCATATTGAGGCCAGCTGTTGAAATTTGCTGTTTGATGTTGAGCGTCTGTGCCACAGATACACATCAAATCAAATCAAACGCCGCATGGCTCTCCACCACACACCCCAAAGCAGATTAAGCGTGCTTACCTGGATGTATTACAATTTCCGTGAATCAAGGAAGCTCGCCGCCGAGAAGGGAGACATGTTGAACGCCCCGACTATGAGAGACAGGCGGGCACGGTTCCTTCGCTGGCGGGCACTGATGAGGTAATCTCGTCACTAAGCACACACACGACATGTTATTAAGACGGCACACACAGGTTTGAATACATTAGTGCCAGTGCAGGTAGGGCCGCGGGCGAGGAGTGTTGGTCCCCTGGGGAGAGAGCATCTCCACCCCGTCATGTTCGGAGAGGGATTTGCACTCCCAGGGACTGGACCCCGAAAATCCTCACTTCTCCATCATAGACAGGCTAAGAGAGCCCAGGGGCACTGCTTCTACACTGAGGAGAGAGAGAGAGAGAGAGAGAGAGAGAGAGGAGCTTTTCATGTGAAGGACACAAACTCTACTTCCACACGTCTGACAACCCATCAGAGGCACTTGGCAACTCGCAAGAGCAGAATAAGCTCGGGACCCACGGCTGACATGATTTCAACAAACTTTCCCAAATTCTGGTTGAACAATTTCAGTGGGAAAGCTTCTGAATTACTTATAGCCTACCCTGAGCTCTGGGAGCCACAGAGAAACAGACACTGATCGCCTCATTTACTGATGACAAATTGCAGTCCAAATGCATATAATCTCCAGTACATCTTCAGTGGCCTAAACCTGAGCCTTTGCATGACTGCATCAGGAGGCAGCAATCATAGAACAAAGTGGTGTTTCTGCAGTTTCTCTGGTGTGAAGAAAGACCCCTGCCCTACCCAAGAAAAAGAGAAATCACCTACATGTAGCACAAAATAGTCATCAAATGATGTTAAATATTTACTCAAGTTCATCCTCCTACCTAAACAGCTGCAGGTAGCCTAGACCTATGGAGAAATGTCTGTGTTGACGATGATCAATTTGACTAGCAGTGGCAGTAGAAGGACTACAGATACCCTCTCCACCTTCAAGAAAACTCTAAAGACCCAGCTCTTTCGAGAATTCCTCCAGGCCTAAATGTTGCACTTTTACTATAGTCTTGCACTTGACCTTTTAGCACTTCTTAGCTTAGTTTCCCTCAATTGTGATGTTGTTTGAATGTTTCATCCTCGTTTGTGAGTCGCTTTGGATAAAAGCGTCAGCCAAATGCATTAAATGTAAATGTAAATGTAGAAACCCAACAATCACAGATTCGTCACTATGCAAATGTGTGGGGAAGGTAGCCTAATTAAAAAATAATAATGATAATTCACAGTGGGCTATGCATACACAGGCCTCTTTATCCTGATGGTCACGCAGGCCCAAGAAGTTCCATGATCATTGCGATATCATGTCATTATCAAACTTGAGTGTAGGCTACACAGGTTGCCGTGAGGTAGGAGATTTTGAATATAAAGGTTGGCTAATTAGTCTTTTGATGACTAACTCTTTAATATAATCTCATCAAGGTTGGCTGAAGTTGGTCGTCTTCATTCATATGCTGTTGCCTGTGCTTCGTTTCCCTGCATCTTGAACTGGAATGTTGAGCTTTTGCAGACTCCCGCCACTGAGCGGAGCAAGCGACGGTACAGAGAAGCTCACCGAGACGCGTGTCCCATAAACACACACAAATCATTTACATGCTGCCCCCATCAAAGGCGGCACTTCACATTCCCTCCGAGATTTTTCCGCTGATCTGAGGTTCCAATTGCATCCCCGAGCGCGTCGGCTAACCTTTGCGACTGCCAAGAAATGTGATTAATTTTTTAAATACAGCTGTTGACCTATTATTGAGACGGAGAAAGGCCACAAGAGACATTCACCCGCTCTTGGCACATAATGGGGCGCGTTATTTCATCAGTGTTTACAAGCTGCCGTAAAAGAGAAACAGAGAAGAGAGTGAACGGGAAAAAAAACATAAATAAAAATAATTCATACATCCTCAAAGCAATCATTCTCCCGCGTCAGTAGTTGCATCCGATGACAGAACATTGACAGACTATGGAACAATAATTACCCTGTAGTGTTGAAGTCACCATGCAGTCTAATGCAGTCATAAATAAAGTATGACAAAGATAATGGATTTATGTTCAATAATTTATCTAAACATTTTTATCAAAGTGATATTATCCGTCGTGCTTTGTTGTAACAGAGTACTTGGCTAAATGAGCTTTTTACTTAAAACAATATAGCCTATATACCACTGCAGAACTATGATGTCCAGCCCTCCTCCCTTACTTCTTTGGACATTTTAATTCTTGCCTTTTACACTCCACTCCATAGTATTTGACTAAAGCTGCTCATTAAAGGGGGGAGGATTTTGAGATGCCTCTTTGATTTCCAACCCAAACAGTTGTGTCATTATTATTAATCAAAGTCCCCCTCAAACTTTGCTGAGAGGGTTTCGCATAATGATCATGTCAGACTCCCCCCCCCAATCCAGATGTGACCATACTTGTCATTCATGATCATAAAGGAATCATGTAGAGAACTGACTCACTATTGATTTAACATAACATCTGACCACATCCAATGAATATTCTAGGGGCCAACATGAAGATCGGACATCAGAGCAAGTCCATCTTTCTGAACCAGACTTAGACTCCCTATCCTGTTCTAGGGCCAGCTGGACTTGGGCAAGAGGACTGGGCCTTCATTCCCTGCCTGGTCAATTCCCAGCACTGAGGCGACACTGAGAATAGCTGAGAGGATGGCAACTTGTCTTGGCTTTTAATTACATGGCACATGAACAGAATACATATCTGGCAATGGTGTGTAGTCAGATGGTGACATCTGTCAAATGTATGTTTTCCTGTTAAAACATGATGTCGTCAGTGACAAACACATGCAGCCTTCTCAACCGCACATCCTAATGTATGCACAGCCCAGGAACCAACATATGCATTTTCTTGTTCAATGTAGGCTATAGTGTTGTGTGAAAGACCAAAAACTCTATCTAAACAAATGATGCCAGTGTGCTGTGTTTGCAATCAAGTCTCTTTCTCTCTCTCTCTCTCTCTCTCTCTCTCTCTCTCTCTCTCTCTCTCTCTCTCTCTCTCTCTCTCTCTCTCTGTCTCTAAAAACACACACACACACACATACACACACACACACACACACACACACACACACAAACACACCAACATGCATATCTCTTCACCCATATACAAGTACACACAAACACACACACACACACACACACACACACACGGCGAGGCAAAGAGCCAAGCGAAAGCTCAAGCTGCCTCAATCTAAAGGGGACCTGGCAGTCAACAAACGCTGAATAAAAGAAACAATTTACATGCAAATCAAAGTTTATCATTTCGATCTCCTTATGCCTGTTTTTGCGGGCAAATTTGCATTCATATGCAGAAAGGCATTCACTTAGTCCCCCACACGCACCCCCCAACCCCACCAAACCAAGTTTACACATCTAAGCATTTTCTATATGGGGAGAAAAGCGGATGCTCTTTTAATCGCCAGCCAGGCGGCTCTCAGGCTGATGGGAGATTGTTCTCTGTCAGTTGGGGGAGATGGCAGCATGTATCAGAGCATGAAATAAAGCCTTACTCCAAAGTGACAAGGCCAGGATATTGTAGGCAAATGGATGTTACATTTACTCTGAGGCTGCAAACAGCAGGCTATGAAAAATTAACTGTTCTCTGGCTCAATGCAGGGAAATTGGTCGGTGAGATATGCTGCAAAAATCCTGTTCAAGAGCTATTCGTCTGTCAGATCCTTCCACTAAGTCCTTTGGCTTTCTCTTATAAAGGGTCCACGTCAATACACTGTCGAGATTAATCCCCCGCTGGAGAAAAAAGAGATGTCAAAAGGAGTTAAAAGAAATCCAGGGGCAATCTGCAGGCCTGCTCAAGCTCACGGAGCTCCTCTAAGAACTCATCAAAGAGCGCAGGGCTTAATGCTGCCACGGGAGGGCACTGTTACTTTCACTCACTCTGAAGACTCACCGACTTCAAATAGAAGGGGCCTGTCTGTGAGTGAATCCAATTAGGCCAACCGGAGACGACGACCACAAGGTTATGGATGCAAGCCTATTTATTGTCGTCGTTAAAATAGGTATTTGTTATTTGAGTAGGCCTAGGTGTTTATTTACAACAAAATTAAAAATTACCAATTTAAAAAAAAAAAAAAACGAAGCCAATATAATAATTGTCCTAGGCTAGGCTACTTGATAAACTGCCATCTATCTGTACACCTGTCCACCTTGCAGTCAATAGTTCACAGTTAATTAGCTTAACTTTATTCCCAATTAGGAATGCACAGGCTACTGGCCTATTTTAAGAAATATTGTGCAAGAGATACAGCCATTTAATATTGTGAATAATGAGAGGACAAATCAGTCCTATTTATGTCCTGTATAAGAGGTGCCGTACTACATTTTCACTACCACCAGAGGTCAACCTTTCACGCCTAAACCCAGAGCTATATAAAGAAGACGATGCCTCCACCTCTGTCTGATGGCTAGAAGGTCTGAAACTGTTTTTCTTTTACTCCATTGATTTGACCATTATGAAAATTAGTCTGATTAGGCAGACGGGGTCTGTAGTAAAAAAGGTTTTAAGGTTTCGTATACCAATGTTTGCATGACATAGGGCTTAGGGCTCTGTGGTTTATTTGCCGGCCGGCTTATTTGCCGGTGTATGCTAAATTAGGGGAGGGACTATTTGTTTGTTAAGAGTATGAACATACTGTAAAAGTATGTAAAAGGAAGGCGTAGACTACATACCCATCACTTGTCTGAACTCCTTAGCTCCGTAAGACACCCCTCTTTCACTTCCCAAATTCAGTCAGGAGGGAGGAAAAGAAATCACGTGGTTGGCCTATTTTTTCAGCGACATCATCTAAAGGTGTGTTTTTACACATCCCCTAGCCATCACCAGAGGGCATCTTTCAACCTCTTTTCATGGTGAGACCAGTTCGACAGTGGTCCCAACAGATGTTTTACAAATAAATGTTTGAGATGTTTTACAAACATGTGGCCCACAAGTACTCGTAATAGGTCAATGTTTCTGATCGCAGCTAATTTAACATTAGAACACAAATAAGGATTTGTTTAGGACTTAAGACTTTCCTGAAGAGCTCAAACAGCACTGAGCACATTCCCTCTGCCCGTTGGAGTCGTCTCCTATTTCATTCTCCCCAAAAATTCCCAGTCTGGAGACTGCGCACTCTGTGCAAATCTACTCCAAGCAGCATCACAAAACTGCGTATGCAAGCAGAACTGTTTCTGTCGGGTTGGGGGCAGCAGGATATGCCGCTAAGGAAAGTCAAATAGCAGTGGAGGCTGAAAGGACTGTAACCCTGTGTGCACGGCGCAAAGCCAAAAACTACCTATTCTTTTTGTTTCAGCAGGGGTAAACATGGGGTCTTATACGTTTTTCAGCTCCAGGCATTTGATCCTGAAAGTGTTTTTGATACAGTGCATTGTTTTAATGAGAAGTTCAGCTGCTCCCTCGCCTATTATCAAGTTTCCAGGAGATGAAAGTCCCCGAACGGACAAAGAAGTTGCGCTGGTAAGAGTTCAAGTGTGTTGAAGTTTGTTGAGCACAGTTTAGAAATGGGCAAAGTAATCTGTTCTAGTTCCATTGATTAGTTAAACAAGCCTTATTTATTCGATGATGCATGTGTTTATCAATATTTTGCCAAATTAAAAAATTAGCACATATATATATATATATATATGATTGGATCCTTTGTTCAGTTTACTACTAATGACTCATCATTGGTATTTATTATATATTATTGATTGGTTTGATCCCTCATCCTAATTTTATATAGGCCTATGTGGCAGTTATTTTAACCAGGTAGGCTTTTCACCTAAGTTTAAGGGAAGAAAATGAAGCTAATTCTTTCCTCTGTTTTCCCAATCAACAGCACTACCTGAATAAGTTCTATGGATGCCCACAAGACAGATGTAACCTCATGGTCCTTAAAGATACGCTGAAGAAAATGCAGAAGTTCTTCAGTCTGCAAGAAACAGGAGAGATTGACCATAAGACTGTGGAAATCATGAAAAAGCCCCGCTGTGGAGTGCCAGATGTGGCCAATTACAACTTCTTCCATAGGAAGCCTGTGTGGGGCAAGAAGGACATAACATACAGGTGAAAAAACATAGTGCTTCTCTCTCTCTCTCTCTCTCTCTCTCTCTCTCTCTCTCTCTCTCTCTCTCTCTCCCAAACTCCAGCTATTTGTGTGTGTGTGTGTGTGTGTGTATATATATTTGGGGGAGGGGGGGTGTATTTGCTCCAAGTGTTGAACTAAGGAGCCAACATCCTCCCCCTCCCATTGTTTATTTTGTGAGATGGTTACCATCTCCATCAACAAGTTAGAGTGGAGCACAGAACATGCTAACAAGACAATCACTGGCCAGAAGGAAACCTTTTTCAATCTATGTATACATGAGGTGGTCCTAGGACCAAAGACAAACAACACAGCCCTTTTTAGACACTTGTGGTTAACAAGTTGGAAAGTAGGTCTAACCAACCTCAAAAACAACCCCAAAAAGATACAAATGAGGTGTTACTAGTCAGGTCAGCCAAAGAGCAATGTGTAAGGGGCTTTACACCTGGAGTTCTTGAGGATGTCTTTTAAGGGAATTTAAAAAGCTTAGTATGTGCAAACCCAAGTCTTGACAGCCATGTATTTATTTATTTATTTATTTCTCCCAGAATTCTCGGGCACTCTCCTGATCTGGATGAAGAGACGATCGACGATGCCTTTTTCCGCGCCTTCAAAGTATGGAGTGACGTAACTCCACTTACTTTTAGCAGGATCATGGACGGAGAGGCTGACATCATGATCAACTTTGGCCGCAATGGTATGAAACATCGCTCTCACTTCTTCCTTCCCACACACAATAAGCAGCTTCGTTTTCAAAATCATATGTAAAAAAAAAAAAAAACAAACAATGATGTGAAAGTGACAAAACAATGATGTAGTGAACAATGCCGTCTGTCTGAGCTCATCACAGCAAATAGCTGCTCCTTCACTCTATTGGAGCCCACACAGCTGATGGTTTCATACCGTAGGAACCCATACATTTTGTGGTGAAAACACAACACTGATCTGTCCAGCAGTGGGTCAGGTACAACACACAGTCGCCCTCAGATTGTTCACAGCGTGGTTCTGTTCCCACCAAACCCTGTTTTTATGGGGTCAGCGTTGAAGAGGACTATGGAATGTACAGACACAAAATAGGTATCTGCGCCGGGAGCAGCTAGACACACACAACAGCTCCCGCAGGCCAAGACAGTGAGTCAGAGGAAAGCATCTCCTGCGGTGTGTCCTAAATTACGTGGACCTGCCCATGATGAGGTCAGATTAGTGAATGTGCCTAAATGCTGGTTCCCGTAATGAAGAAGACTGAACCCACTGCAGCAATGACAGGCCTATGAATCTTTGGGAGCAAGCGAGGCAGCAGGGACTGTGGAAACTGCTGTTGTCATTGATGAATATTTCTTTTAATCATTTGTGTCAGTTGTTGTTGTTGTTGACAAATGTACACCTGATGCTGCTTTAACATTATTGTATTTCAGAATTTCATAACATCCCTATTTTCAGTCTTTAAGTTTTTACATCAGTGTTTGATATTCCATATATGTTATCATGTGGAGTCAGTCGGGTAGGAAACCAATTGATATTCCGTATATTATATATATGTAATAATATTTTATGGTTTCCATGTCTGTTCTTTTTGCAAAGAGCTTTTGTGAATGCTAGCCTACATGCTACATGTACATGTAAATAAACATGCCTTGCCTTGCCTTGTCCACAGAGCATGGCGATGGCTACCCCTTTGATGGGAAAGATGGTCTTCTGGCCCACGCCTTTGCTCCAGGCCCAGGCATTGGGGGCGACTCCCACTTTGATGATGATGAGCAGTGGACACTGGGCGAAGGCAAAGGTACAAAAGTTCATATCTCCCCCCCCCCTTTCTCTCTCTCTC
>JASCQY010000258.1:9420404-9431433 GCA_030264315.1 Sardinella tawilis
GTGTGTGTGTGTGTGTGTGTGTGTGTGTGTGTGTGTGTGTGTGTGTGTGTGTGTGTGTGTGTGTGTGTGTGTAAATCGGGCAGTTGAAGATCTTGCAGTGACATCCTGTGGCGAAATACTGTAACCGTACTTGATCTGATGGGGAAACTGAGCATGCACGGATATGATTATACGTCACCAATGCCCTTGGACATTGGGCATGGCTGGAAATGCAGGCTATCCTATGAGCCTATCAGTGTGATATGTTGGATTCCATATTTACCCGTCGCCATTTTTAGACTGGAGGGCGAGTTTCATAGGGGGCGCACAAGGCAAATCTGACCATTGATTAGACCATGCAGTTGAGCCAGTTTGGTGTCCTACAACACTGATTTCCTGCAGCGAAACCGACGAACCCTGATTAGGGCGCATTGCCCAAATGATCAGTTATTCATAAAAGAGCGTTAAGATAGCTGAGATTTCGGTTCAAGCGGCCCATACATTCGTGTTCGTAAGGACGTCCTCAGTTCCACTTGATTTATCACTGAATCTCAGACCAGGATTAGCTTCGAGAGGAGGAGCTTGAAAAGGAGTGCGCTACACTACACTGCTTGTGTTTACCTCCGATCTGTTTGACGCTAGCTATGCGCAACTAGGAAATGCGCAATTTTTGCGATGCGCCAGTGCGCGCATCTAAGATGTTGGACAGTTGCAGACCGTGCCCTGGCCTTTGAGAAAGACACCCGCTGTCATCATCTGTAACCTCTTTGAACCGAAGTTAACTCTCTGAGGATGCCGCCGCAGAGAGTGTTCGCTGTTCCGAGGCAACAGTCCCTTCTTCTTCCGGCGGTCCTCAATCCGTTTGTCCATGAGCAGAAAATTTCCAAGGCCGACAAAATTAAAGTGAGTATATTCAATTCAACGCACAGCCATTTTCCCCTCTCAAACCAGTAGCATTATAATGAATTGCCCGCTGTTAGCTACTGCTGACGCTACCCATAGCCATTGACCTAATCTAATCCTGTATTACTCAGTCGTTTTGAAACGCAACAGTAACAATGACCATAACTGTGTAACCACTCTAAATCCCTCTACGGACTGGGATTTAGTGAAAGTAAAGTGATCAGCTGCCAAACTAAGAAGTTCTATGGAGAGAGTGGCTACAGTCTGTATAGGAATGTGAAGTGGCTGAACCATGTGAGTGGTGTTGGGTGGGTTCGATCTGACTAACTGCGCTTTGTTTTCTCTTTCCAGTGTGCACTCCTGGGTATAGTTCTACTCCCTCTCCGGTCTCTGTGGCTGATAGCGGTGTGCCTGATAACATGGCCTTTGGCCACACTGGTTACTTTCAAAATGCCCCTAAAAGGTGCTGTGGAGCCCATGACAGGATGGAGAAGGTAAACATTGAGTGCTCTGACTAATACATAGCTACATGAGACTGCCACCCGTCCTTTCTGCTGATTGATTGAGTTTATAGACCAAATTTACTCAACCAGTCATTCATGCACTGCATTCAAAGCTTAGTCATTAAAGCATTTGTTTTGTGATTGTGAAATTCTAGTCTTGACTGAAGCAGAAGGAAGCTGATGCACTGATGACCCACAGGCTAAAGCGTAACAAGCTTTGGACAAAAAATGCATGTCCTCTTGCAAATCACACAGATCACACATCTAGAGAATTCCTTATCAACTAATGCAACACTCTAAATACGCACTCTAAACACGCAAGTTCATGATAAAACTGCATGTGATCTCAGTAGAGTAAGTGGGCCATGGCCAGAGACCATGCGGAGAAACCTCATTTAGCCAATGAATTACTGTGGTTTTATGACCCTTGAATACTTTGCACATACTCCACAGGTGTCTGTGCCGAACAGTGATAGCTGCTCTGGGACGGATGTACTTCTTTGGCCTGGGCTTTCGGTGGGTGGTGAAGGGCAAACAGGCAACCAGCGCTGAAGCGCCCATCCTGGCCTGTGCGCCACACTCCAGCTTCTTTGATGCCATCGTGTGCATCATTGCCGGACTGCCTTCAACAGTATCCCGCTCAGAGACGCTGTCCACACCGATATTTGGCAGTGAGTTCGAGAGGGAGAGGTGGATTGCTTTGTATTGCAGGTTGAGGAGAAATATTGTGTGTTTGTGTGTGTAAAAAAGAATGTTGTTGGCATTCCCCAGCTTGCAAGTAGGTTGAGTCACTGAGTTCATAGAAGCCAAGAGGCATTTAACAACATGACTGAGCTACTTACTCATGTCAAGTATTTCTTAACTGGTTACCCAGTTTTTTGAAGCCATTTTGACCCAGTCATTAAGTGTGTATTTCATTTTGTTTTGTTTTTTTTCTTATGGTGTGTGTGTGTGTGTGCGTGTGTGTGTGTGTGTGTGTGTGTGTGTGTGTGTGTAAACAGGGTTTCTGCGTTGTTTGCAGCCTGTGCTAGTCTCTCGTAAAGATCCAGACTCTCGTAAGAACACCATCAAGGAGATTGAGAGCAGGTCCACGTCAGGAGGAGTCTGGCCTCAGGTCTGTTCTCCCCCGGCCTCCACACACCTCTCTTTTGCTAGTGCCTGTCCCAAAAGTCACTCCATCAGCAATCAAACTTAATCGCTCCAATGTAGCCCAATCACTTTCTCACACTTTATATTGACATTGGCATTTTTCCTGAAAGGTCATGTTGAAACAAACTTATTAGTGGTGCAAATGTATTAAAATCTAGGTCCCTAAAAATGAGATCAGGGCACTTTAGACTTAATACTTGCTCAAGTTGTCTCGCAAAGACCACTTGCTAATTTTGACCAACAGGATATTACACACTGCAGTTTAACTCTGAAGTGTGAACTTCCCCATTCTCACGCCCCTTGATCTATAAGTACTGTAGAAGTATTGAGGCCCATTGCATAGAACCACTCTGAAGCTTATTAGGATGCTGTACATGGATGGCATTGTACTTCTGACAGCATGTGTTCATTTCAGGTGTTGGTCTTCCCTGAGGGAACATGTACCAATCGAACCTGTCTCATCACATTCAAACAAGGTGGGCAGATTTTGCAATAAGTGTCTTTGAAATGAAAACATCCATCGCTTACAGCTGTGTGAGACATTCATTGAATATAAAACTGTCTCTGACCTCGTATCACAGTTGCGGGGTTATTAGTTGCCTTCTTTGGCAATTAAACAGTCCTGCACTGTATTAATAAAACATAATTCATTCATAATAATGTTTATACATGTAATTTCATAACTTCAAATATCAATCTCCAATGTCCAAATGTGACCTTAATGTGTCCATGAGAGATTGCTATCTCTGTTGGCTTGTGTTGTTTTGTTAGTACTCCTCTCTCTCCCCCCACTCACGTGGCAGCTTTCCCTGTGTGGTCAGCAGAAGTAGACAAAAGCAGAGGCACCAGACTGAAAATAGTTTACCTCTCCCTTATGGCACTGATATCGAGTGGACACAAACACTTACATGGAGCATGGGGGCTCAGATCCTATCAGACAAATTTGTTTGTCCTCTGCTGTTTTGACGACATACAGTATCAGTTGTGCTTTTTTGCATCCACATTTGCATTTGTTCAGTGTAGAAATACTGTAGGTGTGTGTGTGTGTGTGTGTGTGTGTGTGTGTGTGTGTGTGTGTGTGCATGTGTTTGAGTGTAACATGTTTATTGTTTCCTTACTAGGTGCCTTCATCCCTGGTGTTCCAGTACAGCCTGTGATTCTCCGATACCCCAATAAACTAGTCAGTAATTATACTGCCAATCACAAAATGAAAAAAAACAATAAGGCATCTGTAATAGCTTGTCTACCGATAGCTGATTAATTACTGTACTTATTACATTCTCCCCAAAGGACAGTGTGACTTGGACATGGCAAGGCCCAAAGTCGTATGTACTCTCTTTTTTTCACTCACAAATCTACCACAAAAACCCATAAAAGTTGTTATCTTGCAAAACTGAATGGTTGTGTATGATATACGTATCTGGCTTAAAACCTCTTAAAGGTGGACTAGATCCTGTACGATTTCACGTCTGTTGACGTTCCATGTAATGACCAAAATACCAAACAAAATGCTACTCTCAAATTCACACTACTAAATTAACTTTGCTCACTGACCCCCCACCCCCACCCCCACCCATATGTACATGCTCACTAACCCACACCCCTTCCCTAACCATCTTGTTGGTGTTTGGCTGAAACATGGTTTGTTAAGTTTTGGTGCGCGCTGCCTTGCACCTCGTGTTTGTTTGAGGTTTACAGCTCCCGTGTTGTCTTCTGAGACAGAACTTTTTCACAATGTATTTAGGGGGCAAGCAGCAAGCTGATCAAGGGAAGATGCCTATGATTTGAGGAAAAAAATGTAATTGCGCTAAAACTATGCAAGATCGAGTAGTCCACCCTTAAAATTTAGACGAAAAGACAACCTTTTACAACCACTCAAAAGCTGCTTGTGAAATGTGCTTGTGAGTGTCGCAGGGCTGTGGAATGAGTTTAGAATGTGGCTCTAGATTATGAAAGGGGTGCACCCATGGTTTTGAAGTCTTCACTAGAAGCTGCTAAATTAAGTTCAGCTTTATTAGATCTACCAGGGTCCTTGTAGAAAAGCAGTTCTCTGTTTGTGGGTGTGATGTGTACGTAAATGTGTGAGTGTGTGTGTGAGGGAGAGATGTTACTAGATAATGAATTGTGTGTGTGTGTGTGTGTGTTTACATGTATATGATTGTGAGTTCCTGTGAGTTTACTCAGAAAGAGAGAGATGGTAGTAGATATTGTAATTAAATGTGTGTGTGTGTGCGTGTGTGTGTGTGTGTGTGTGTTTTGCAGGGGAACTCTGCTTCTTCTGACTCTATGTCAGCTCTACACAACTGTTGAAATTGAGGTTGGCCACCATTCTCTCTCTCTCTCTCTCTCTCTCTCTCTCTCTCTCTCTTTCTCTCTCTTTCTCTCACACACACACACACACACACACACACACACACACACACTAACACCCCACCCATCCCTTCACATCTCTCCAACTTCTGCTTGGCACATGGAAGTGGCTCCTGTGCATGACATGTGACTGCCTGTTTCTTATTCTTAAGAATGTTGCATTGTGGCAGGACCTCTAACATGTGTGACCTTTGTGTTCTTTTTCTGGTCTAGTTTCTGCCACCTCAAATCCCCACCGAGGCCGAGAAGAAAAGCCCCACTCTCTTTGCACAGAGAGTGCGAGGAGTCATGTCCGAGTAAAGTCTTTATTCCTCTATTCTCCTGATCTATCTGCCACGTATGCAGTAACATGTGCCTTTATGTCACATGCACAGTGAACAGGGATGTGTGCATGCATATAGATGTAGATGCATAGTGTGTATATATATATATATATATATATAATATTTTAGGTACTGTGGACAGCAATTTATTTTTGAAGCATCTTGACTTGTTTGTACTACCGTCTGGTAGTAGTATGCAAAGCAAGTTAACTAGTGCAGATTGTGAGTGATTTACCACAGATTCTCACATCAGATATGCTGTACATGTAGGTCGGAACCACAGATTCTCACATCAGATATATGTAGGAAACATGCCTAACCCAGCAGTTCAGATGAAGCATTAAACACGCAAGCGCTGCACTCACATGCTCGTGCATCTGTGCAGGGCCCTGGGCATCCCAGTGACAGACCACACATATGAGGACTGCAGGCTCATGATCTCTGCAGGGGAGCTCACTCTGCCCATGGAGGCCGGCCTGGTGGAGTTCACCAAGATCAGCAGGAAGTTGGAGTAAGACTGAAAGAAGCAGTGGTTCACACCATATATGTGTGTGTGTGTGTGTGTGTGTGTATACTGTATAAGTGCATATATGTGAAGAGTTCACATGCAAAAGCCTCCAAGTCCATTTTCAGAAATTTAAGACATTTGTTAATAATAATTTACAAGTAATTGCTATCAAACTGCTATTCAATTATTATTATTATTATCAGGTACAAACAGATCAGGCTAAAACAATCCAATTGGAGTTGGACTCATATTATTGTTTGTCGAAAATTGAAATTAAATAAATATATTTCTGTAAATTCATCGGAAATGGAGTTAGAGGCTTTTGCATATGGTTCACAAACACACACAGTACACATGCTCATGCTAGCTGCCTCCAGCCAGGAGAGGGCTTGCATATTTGGAACAGTCAGTTTAGCTCATGCCGTGAGCATGTGAACATTTCAAAGTATTAATCTTACCTTCATCTCTGGGATGTCTGTTCAATCAAACTGACACTCAAAACATTCCAACTATCTGAAAAAATATTAATATAGCGGTATTCATTAACAATCATAGTTACACCCCCACACACACACACGCACACACACTTTTTCTAGTTAATTAGGAAGTGTTTGGTAGCTATGCAGGTGTCCACATAACTAAAACTGGTCTGTCAGTTGGACTCTCATCACAGCCTTTTGCGCTTTTTGTTTATCATCTCTGCCATTCAGTTTGCCCATTTTTTAAAGTTTGATGAGCAAGATGAATAGGATCACTTACTGACCCAGATCAACATGCACCATTTTTCAAAATGCTACAACAACAATATGTGTTCCTAAACAGCATATTTGTGGAACTTAGGCCAGTTTTAAATAGGGCTACTTTGTTAAGGCCCTGTGTTGTCTGGATCTGATGCGCAGGCTGTTGGCCCAAGATACGGGTATCATCTGCTACTGGTGATTCATCTCATGTGATTTTCACTTGAAAGGTGTTCTATCTGCTGTCTCTGTCTCTGATAGCCTGAAATGGGACAACGTCCAAAAGGAACTTGAAAGCTTTGCCTCCATTGCCAACTCCTGTAAGGGCGGTCGCATTAAGATCGAGGAGTTTGCAAGTTATCTCAAGCTTCCAGTCTCTCCGGTCCTCCAAGAGCTGTTCGCTCTTTTTGACAGGGTATGGGAGTATGTCTGTTTGAATGTACTTATTATGAGTGAACTGGAATTTTGTTGTTGTGTTATCTGTTCTGTATTTTTTAAATTTCTTTACTTTATTTTTGTCTTGTCTTGACATAAGGTAAAATCACAAAATGTATATTTACTTCTGCTATTGTAGGATGGTGACGGTACCATTGACTTCAGAGAGTATGTCATTGGTGTTACTGTTTTATGTCGTCCTGCCAACACAGAAGAGGTCATTCAAATGGCTTTTCGGGTAAATGCGTTGTCCAATTTAGTACATTCTTGTAGAATTCACAGTAAAAAAAAAACATTGTGGTGATAAGTAGGGCAGTATGTTAAAACTTGGTTCATAGTTTTTGCCATATATAAATATTTCCCCTTACACAGTATGCCGATCTTTTTACACATACGGAAGATGGATAATTGCTTAACTACTCATTTAGATCACATTTTTATCTTGTTCTCTGCACAGCTCTTTGACACTGATGATGACCAAACCATCAGTCGAGAGGAATTTGCTAATCTACTTCGTTCTGCTTTGGGTGTGTCTGACCTCAATGTCACCAAACTCTTTAAAGACATTGATGCAGATGGGTCTGGCCTCATTACCTATTGTGAGTACAGTTAATGTTCACAGTCACTAGTTAGTTTCCA
Source organism: Sardinella tawilis (assembly GCA_030264315.1). Classification (NCBI taxonomy): domain Eukaryota; kingdom Metazoa; phylum Chordata; class Actinopteri; order Clupeiformes; family Clupeidae; genus Sardinella; species Sardinella tawilis. The sequence goes on from JASCQY010000258.1 coordinate 9,427,951, forward strand.
CACCATTATATGCCATATTAAACACAGACCTACATTGTATTGAATAAAAGTGCCATTTAAAGTAGGCTAATGCTTTTGTACCATTCCATTTCTCACTAGTTGCCAAGATTATTGTTGGCTGTTGAATGTAACAGACAACTTATTGCATAATACACTGCAATGATTGCACACACACACAAGCACACACACACACACACACACACACACACCCCTACACTATACTGTAATGTAAAAAGCCCTTGATTGATCATATCTCTCCCTGCAGCTGAGTTCCGGTCCTTTGCACTGAACCACCCCCAGTATGCCAAATTGTTCACCACCTACCTGGAGCTGCAGCGCTACCAGGCCCTCCAGGGTGATGAGGAGGACTTCATGAGCTCCTTTGCCTGTGCACGCACAGACGAGGGCCAGGAGGAGAGCACATCCGACAAGAAGGACGACTGACGACCGAAAGGGAGTCTGCTTTGGAAAGACACAGCCCCTCTCTCTCTCTTTCTCTCTCTAATGCACTGAACTGAACTAAACTGTCAGAACCACTGGAGATTTGACTAAGTTGATAAGTGTGGAGATACTGGACTGTTGTGAAGAGGTCAGCCAGATTTATGGAAGCCCTTTTAAAAAAAAAAAACTGCCTTAGGAGGAAAGGCTTTTGTGTAGAAAGACAAACTGCCCCTTCATAAATAGGTTTTGAAGAAAAAAAGTCTCTGTATTTTATTTGGGAGGTAGTTCTCGTAGTAATAACTGATTTCAACCATTTTAGCAATCAGTGCTTTAATATGAAACTTGACCAGACAAAAGTCTACATTGAAAATGAATTAAACTTAGATTAATATAATCATGCCTTTACCCCCCTAAGCGCTTTATTTTTATGTGCTGAGCTTGGTGTTATTAAGACCACTTATTGTGCCAGTGTTGTAGTTTCTTTAATTTCTTCTTAAATATTGGGAAAACAAACAAAACATGTTTTTTAAGAACAGAAATTGACTTTGACCCCAGTGCCCAAAAGACAGCTGACCTGTATGTCAGTCCAACGCATTGGGTTAAAGCTGACATTGTTTTTCATGATGTGGGCAAGTAAACTGGCTGCCTTACAGATGATCATTTTTTACTGTTACTGCAAAATGTTCTTAAGAGAAGCAGCTACCCAAAAGAAAGAAAGAAAGGAAAAAAGTCACAGGAGTTTCTTGCCCAAGAGATTACACAGGGAGTGCAGCGCTTCTCTACTTCCTCTCTCTGCTCAGGGACTCTGCGTCGAAAAAGTCGGCAGTAATCAAAGGTTTTGCTTTGTATCTGTTTCTATTTGCATTTCTATTTAAGAGCAGTGTTGCTGAGACAGCAGCATATCCCTGCAGCTTATGTAGGCTAATGCCCAGCAACTACAGAAAAAATAGGGCAATTTGTGAGCAAAAAGGCAACAGTACCGACATACAAGCCTGTGTACCAGGGGGAGGTAGGTTTCAAATTAATCTACTGCATTGTTATCTACTTACCCGTGCTGGAGCCAATTATAAATGATTTTTTTGTTAACACAGCACATTTAGCTTATTTTGCAATAAAATCTTTGAATTTTTCCCCCTTGTTTGTGTGAGTGTTTTTTTTTTGTCTGTGTTTACATGTTGTCTTACAAACAAACAAACAAACTTTTTAATTCCTTTCCAGGAAACAACTGATAAAGTTTGCAGTGAAATTGTTTATTGACCTCAGGCTGCCCCTGAATTAATGTGGGTGTGAGTGTTCAAACAACCTCAAGGTGGCAGCAGCTCTCTATGTTTAACACATACACCAAGCCTGCTACACTCCATTATTCCCAAAAAGCCTACACAAACACTCTCACTACAAACCTATGTTGTTAATAAAACATTGGACTGTGAGGACATTGTATGTTTGTTTTAGTCTGGAGTGGAATGAAGGAAAACAACAGGAATCAAATGTAATCTGAGGCCATAGGTGTGTGAATAATAAATACATTTACCATAAGTAAATGAATTTAGGATAAGATCGGCAGCAGTTCTCCTTCATTTGATTCCTGGTGCAGCTCTTTCGTCAGATTGACTGGTGATTTGACACACACTGGTTGAGTATGGCAAGTACCGTCTGGGTATAGTGACCAGTGACCACTGCAGCAGGGGAAGATATCAGAACTTTAAGGCCCAACTACACCTCACCTGTATTTACCCAGTCTAGTATAAGCAAACATGCTGCACTGACCACTCACATCTCACTGATCATGCCACTGGTTTAAAGCTAAAGGAGATGCCAGCCAAATCAATAGGGGATCAAAGGTCTTTGTTCTTGCCATGTAGTCAGTGGAGGTTTGATGAAGCAAATGCACATTAATGTTTTGCCTGGCAGCGCTATTCATTGAATTCTCATTATTGACCGACACGGTGGATGAAATTGACATTATGGAAAAGAGAAGCGTGGCGGCTTCATGTTGGATCTGTGACTCTCATCAGCATCACATGAACAGATAACGGAGAGAGACTATCTAGTCTGTGATGTAACAGGTACCAGTGTCTCAATGATATTTCTGCCTCCAGATCAATAGTGCCCTCCCCCTGTGAAGCGCCCATGTCCTCACACTCCGCTTAAACGTGAGAAGATGAATGATGGTGGCGGGCTCGGTTAATTAAAAGCCTGGTGTTGGACAGACTGATTACCAGCTGCGATTTCCACGTTCAATTTGTTTTAACCTTTTCAAGCGCAAAGAGGCCATTTCGTTTTAATCACAATTGATGAGGTGGCATGGCATCAATTAAGTCACATTGTTGTTGTCGTCCAGTGTGTGTATGTTTGTCTGTGTGTGTCTCTCCTTGTCTCTCTCTCTCCCTCTCCTCCTGCTTTAGTCTCAATATTGCTGTATCCATTTCGCTTGTGCCCCAAGGTGAGCCTGTCTAGTCAAATTGTGGGCAATCAGTGCCTTTAATCTAGTTTTATCTCCCTCTCGCCAAACAAGGTGTGCGGCGGGCGCGCTCAGGTCCGTGCAGGACAGACCCTGCTGGAACAGAGGGGCACAAAAACAAGGACAATCAGAGCAGAGGTAGAAAAAGGTCACCATTGACAGGCCCAATGGCCTAATTGATGGCTTGGTTAATGGCTGCAATCACAGCAACACTCGAGTTCCTCCTCCGTCTCTCTTTGCCTCTTTTCTCTCTGCCAGAGGGCCGAGAGTGTGCTGTGCGGTGCTGTGCCCCTTGAGTGAAACGCATAAAACGAACATCCCCTTGTTTGTTTCTCTCTCTCTCTCTCTCTCTCTCTCTCCTCTCTCTCTCTCTCTGTCTGTTTTCGCTTCAGGCTGACATAGCCTCTTGCCTGAGCCATTCCACACAGGTCTATCACATTCTATTCATGCTTTGACAACATTCAGTGCTCTCACTGTACACTCTATCTTGTCACACCTCCACCTGCTTCAGATATGTAATGGCCATGAGCGCTGAGGCGATTTGGATGTCCTGTTGTGGGGGGGGGGGGGGGGGGGGGGGG
>JASCQY010000258.1:9513335-9515835 GCA_030264315.1 Sardinella tawilis
GCACTCACACACACACACGCGCACACACACACACACACACACACACACACACACACACACACACACACACACACACAGTATTGTGCTTTACACAAACACCCACACACACACACAAAGACACAGACACTTATATACACACACATTGTCCTTTTCACACACACACATGCACACACACACACACACACACACACACACACACACACACACACACACTTATCTCCACCATTATCTTGTCCATCTCCATGAACCCTTTTGAAATGTCAAATAAGGTGGAGGCACTTAGTTTTAGCAGCTTTAGAGTGAAGGGCGTTGCACTTTACTCGACTGGCCTATTTACTGTGTCTGGAAGCGAACGCTGTATTTTGATGGCTAAATCTTTTGCTATACATAGCCACAAGCATAGAGCATGATTCAGAGTTTAGTTGAAGCTCCTAGGTTGACCATCCTCTCTAGACACAGTTTTGATTGAAAATATTTGTTATTTTACAAAAACATGTTTTTCTTCTGTGTATGTCATTCCAACGCATACTGGTTTCATGGGTGGAAAAATGAGATTTCCTGCTTCAGTTGTTGTTGCACACACTGTACATGCGCAAGTTCACCACTGCGGGTAACATTGCCATGTCATTGCCTCTTGGGCGCAGCCCTTTTCTGCCCATGCATGCGCGCGCGCTCGTGTGTGTGTGTTTGTAAGTGTGTGTGTGAGTGTGCATGTGCGCGTGTGTGGTAGGGGGAGGGCAGCCTGGTTAGAAACGTGCTGCCTGTCCCTCCATGCGCATCTCGGCCCCAGCGGGAGCCCGAGGCGTCGGCCTCAGTGGGGCGTGATGTCAGCGCGTGACGCCACAGCTGCCATCTGGCCCCGGTGTGGGCTTCCTTTGCGACTGGCACCCAGATGAAGGCACCGCACACACAGCCACTCTGTCAACAGGAAACCAGTGCCATGAGAGCAGGAAGGGAGCCATTGGCTCTGTCTTATAGGTGTAAGATAACAGTATGATAGAGTCTGTGTGTGTGTGTGTGTGTGTGTGTGTGTGTTTGTGTTTGTGTGTGTGTGCGTGCGCAAGTGTGCTTGCACAAGCGTGTGTGTGTGCGTTTGTACAGTATTGTGCGCAGGGTGTGGACACATTTGACACAGATCCATCTCTCCCCCACTGTCAGCCGCCTGTTTTAGCAGTAGGCATTGCTGTTTTCTGACGAAGGAGCATTTTCCTTGTCTGGTCTGCGAAACGTGGCATGTAGTGTAAATGATTAGTTGAAAAGGCAGCTTCCACAGACAGGGGTGTCGGCTGTGTTTGTTGCAGCTCTGCCTTTCTGAGAGGCCTGGCTGGTTTGTGTTCTGTCGCCAGCGTCAAGTTTTTGCATTCTTCTCCTGCTCTGTTCTGACAAGTTTTTGGACAGTGGAGGACCGGTGTTGGTCACACAGCAGTGGCAGAATCACCTCTTGCCGCTTAGAATTTGTATGAAAGGGGATTTTTTGTATGAAAGGGAATTTTTTATAAATCATGGTTTAGGACTAAAGGTTATGTTGTTTTATTTTCAGGCCTTAAGATGACATTGGTTTTGTTTGAATGCTTTGACACTCACTCACTCACTCGGTCACTCATTAGCATAACCGAGAGAGTGAGATGACGTTTGTTTAAGCCAGTGGCCATTCGGTTTAGCTGTAAGTCAGCCACCCAGTCACGTTTGGAGCTCGTCAGCGAAAGGGAATCTGGCTCCAAATTTGCGACAGAATGGCGAGCAGACCTCTGCGGGCTCTGTATGGGGGTAGGGAGCAGATGCCAGTAATCTAGGAACGCTTAACCTTTCATCTAACACCTTTTTCTAGGAAGCCTTTTCTAGGATTATAAAGGGAAAGAGAAGCTTATATTGGAGATGATGAATGAAATGAGTTTTTTTTATATTTTTGAGGAAACAGACTGATGTATTTAACATCATTTTATATAGGGAGGAAAAATCTAAAAAGAAAAAAAAAGGTAGGGAGTGGAGGGGGATCAAAAAGTCATATGTCAAAATGCCAAAACAGTAATCCCCTGACTATAACGTACAGTAGCCAGACAAACAAAAGCAAAACAATGTGACACTGTTTATGTCTTGTGTTTGGACTGTGCTGATTCATTGCTGCAGGATCTGGGTGGAATGCTTCATATTACAATACAAACCTGGTCAGAGGCCTGAGCTGTGTGAGTCTTCTTCTATACTTCTATCTTCTCTCTCTTTCTCTCTCTCTCTCTCTCTCTCTCTCTCTCTCTCTGTCTTTCTCTCTCTCTATCTCGCTCACTCACCCACTCACGTACTCTCTTCTTTCCTTACTAAACTACATACTGTCTCTCTCTATCCTTTCTCAAGGTGCTCTCATAGACTAATGCTTACATTATATGTCAGGACTGGAAGGGGGGGGGGGGGCGGATGGGGGTGGTGGTGTTGGAGTGCAGACCATAATCGTCACACCTGTTGCTAGGAGACGTGTAAGTCCAGAGCCCATCTGGCTGAGGCATCC
>JASCQY010000258.1:9518335-9529562 GCA_030264315.1 Sardinella tawilis
GCATGCTTTTGTGTATGTGCGTGCCTCTGTGCGTGCGCGGGTGTGTGGGCGTGTGTGTACGTGTGTGTATACATGTGTGGTTGAATGTAGAGTAGTTGTGTGTGCGTGTGGGGATTGCTGGCGTGTGGGTGTGGACGTGTGTGGTCGAATGGAGGTGTGAATATGCATATGTGTGGGTGTATATTATGCTTATGTTTAGCTGTGTGCAGTATATTCTTCAGACTGTTATTGCTTTCAGTTCCTGATGCAACCAGCAGTGTTTTGTGTAGCTCCCCTTCGCCTCCATACATACCATCCTGTCCAAGTACTGGAACCATGGGTTATACTTAGATCTTGTAAAGTCTCTGCAGTACTAAGGTCAGTGTATTACACCGCTCTGCTTGTCTCTCTGAAAAACACGTTCACGCTTGGCCACAGGACACTTTCGGAGACTACCAGAAATCACGATGATAATGGAGAAAACATTTACAAGTTTTTTTTGTTTGTTTGTTTCTTGACAAATATTGCATTCATGTGAACTCTGAGTACCAGAAAGCACAAGCTTTTTTTTGACAAATACATGACTAATAAACACATCCACTCAATGCATGTTTTTAAATATATAACAGTACTTTATATTAAAAACTGTAGGAGAGTTAGTCCTAATACATATACGGTCCACACTAGGAAACCACACTGAAAGCCACACAATTTCCATATTGCTTTAATGCCAACCCGTGTAAATAGCCAACCTGCTTCAGGATTGTTTTCATCTTGTAAGAAATCATATCTATTATAAATACAGTATATATGCCTCTGGTCTGTATAAAATGGCAGTCATGCGGTCATAGAGATTTATATCATTTCATTTCAGACTTCCTTTAATCCAGTGAATTAGAAAATATACTAGTCTTATAGTTATTCTATTTGAGATCAGCTTTTTAACCTTGCACACCAATGCTACTAATTTTTGCTTTCTTACCAGCTAAAAACATTAGCTAAAGTAGTAGACCAGAGATGAGCTCTCACTGTTTGGGTCATATGGTTCATTGCAAGGGTCACCCAGTCATTTCAGGTGTTTCTCAGAGATTATGTAGGTGACATTAAGCACAAGGCAGGCGAGGTGTGTGGATGGACGTTCAACGATAATGAGTCTCCGCAGGTTTCCCTTTTTCTGCGAGAGAGAGAGAGAGAGAGAGAGAGAGTGAGTGAGAGACGCTATTAGCCTTCTCCTGCTCCAGATCCCTGAAAAGCCCTAATCCCTAGGCCAGCGTGTTTGTGGACTCCAGCAGCTTAGCGTGACGCAGCAGCGGGGGCGAGAGTGACGATTCGTCGGACTTTTTCTTTTATACCCAAACCATGGGACACGAACAGACAAAGAATGGGACAAGATGAAGGCAAAGTGTCCATTTGGGCATAAAGGGCTGGCAGAATGTGACAAATTGCACGTTAAGGTGGCCATATGTGTGACTGCTTGCTGTGTGTGTGTGTTTGTGTGTGTGTGTGTGTGTGTGTGTTGTCTGTGGCTCTGTGGTGAAGTCCTCGGCCAGACTGAGAAAGCCTCTTAGCATGTGCTCAGGGTCAAGGGGGGGTCAGAGACGATAGGCCCAGCAGCAGCAGCGGCAGGCTTACTGTACGCTGAGCAGAGGCGAAACAGACTTTCGTTTCCTGGAAATGTTGCCATTTTTTCCCGAATGCGCACCTGTTAAACAACACTTGAACAACACCTCGGACGGGGATACTAGTCTGGATACCGCACAGTTTCCCAAGCCCTTGCAGTTTGGAAGGCACGCTAATAGACTTGTGGCCAGCAGTTAGCACCATTTTTACAATTGCAGCACCCCATACATTTGTACTGATTGGCTTGGAAAACACCAAGAGCAGCTGTCTGGACATTTTTGTGGTTGGCTCGCTTTGAACAATGTTTTGCAATGGTATTGGTGCTGTCACTTTGTGGTCTTTTTGAGTTGAGCAGTCTCCTATAATAGGCAAATAAGACACACGTTACATTGCGCCTCACCCATTCGCTGCTCCGCAAAAACGCCCTGAATGTGGCCCAACTCAAACAGAACCAGATCCGCTCCGGACCACCAGGTTTGGATCGAGTCGGTGTCCACTGGTCGTACCTCTAGAAAAATAAACGCTGCTCGCGGCTGACCTTTTTGAACCCGCCGATGCACTCGGCCACGCGGGCACGCTTGTTTATTTTTCCCCTTGTACACACACCCATGGAACTAATTGGTGCAGGAGTGGCCAGCGCTGTTACCAGGGGTCCCACCTCCGAAATAAATCACTCTGTCGGCTTCCAAACATAACACCCACCCCCCCCCCCCCCACACACCCCCCAAAACCCTGCAAGACCAGCCAGCACAGTGGGGTGGCGTTAGATAGGAGGGGGGTTGGGGGAGTGGGTGCTGGTGGAGAGGAGGTCTGAGGGGAGGGTCATAGGTCCGCCTGTGGAGCGAGGAGATCTCAAAGTGTAAACAAGCTCTGTGAGCCTGGGCACCCTGCTAACCAGCTGCCCCCTCCACACCCCGCCTCGCCTTGCCTGGCCTTGCCCTGCCCATGCTGCTAAAACTGGCCTTCCACTAACAGGCTCTCTGTACAGGCAGTGAAGTGCACACCTCTTCCCCCCCACCAGAGGTTTTGATTACAGTGTGTGTGTGTGTGTGTGTGTGTGTGTGTGTGTCTGTCTGTCTGTGTGTGTGTGTGCGTGTGTTGTCACGTCGTGACCCACCTCTCTCTCTCCTTCTCTCTCTCCCTTTCTCTCTCTGGCTGAAGTGGATGTCCACGAGCTTGTCTTTGCTGTATCCTTGAGACTGAAAACAAGCTCTCTTGTTGGGCCGAAAGGTGAATGTAGGAACCTCTGTGTCAAATCTCTGCTCTTTCAAGAACATTAAGTCAAGAAAACTCTCCTCTCTACCCCAACTTTTTTTTTCTTGTCTTTCTGTCTGTCTTTCTTTCTTTCTTTCTTTCTTTCTTTCTTTCTTTCTTTGTTTTCATCCCCAGTCTATTGGTTTGAGAAATAAAAAGCTGCCTGTGCGGTAATTGCTCTGCAAGAGTCAATATTTTGAATCCAAGCATGGCTTGTTTCTTCGGCGGCACGTGTTTCCAGTAGTAATTACAGCAAACGTGGCTTCCTTAGCTTAATAAAACAGCATTTGCACTCAGCCCTGCAGGCCAGCATCTCATCTCCTCATCTCCTCATCTCCACCCCCTACTCTCACTCTCACTTTTAGACTTTAACCTTCGACATCCTCAACCGTTCTTACTGACGGAATGGAACAGTGTGAGGAAGTGTTCCCTCTCGCGCTCTCTCTGTCTCTCTCTCACTCTCTCTCTCTCTCTCTCTCTCTTTCTCTCTTGTGCTTTCCTCCTCCTCATCCCCCCTCTTTTAAATTCACATTAACTTAAACACACACACACACACACACTTGTTCGCTTACTCTGCCCCTCTGTCCTCTCCTCATTGCTTCATCTCTCCTTCCCTCTCCCTTCTGCCTGTTGGACTGGGACAGGGGGTTGCCACCCTGCAACAGCAGCGGCCGCATCTGCAGCAGCCATGGCAGTGGCTCCCAGTGCCAACCATAACATTCCAACAGGGGCAGGACTGTGCACCGTGTGTTTTCCCTCTGCCCAGTCGTCCCTCCAGCGGAAAGGAAAAGTGCTCCTCCCCTCCCCTCCTTTCCACCCCTCCCTTCCACTCCTCCCTGTTCCGAGTACCTCACCTGTCTGGCAGGTGTCCCAGGCTGGTAAATGCCCACGGCCCCAGAGAGGCACAGAGATGCAGCCAGGGTACTGCCTGGCCTGGTGAGCTGGCTGAACTGAGGGGGTGCTGGCATTTACGCTGGCAGCAAATGTTACAGGCCGGCACTGTAACACCCGAACGTGGTTGATGGAAAGAAAGGTGCTTTTTATAAGGTGATGGTGCGGACCTCACAGACTGGTGGTTTATGATCACTGCCGAAACACATTTACCTTTTCCCCCCCCGAGGAGTTAGCATGGGGGAGTACATTTGTTTTTTTTTCCTTCATCGTTACAGTAGCAGGCTCAGGAGGGACTCCACTGCAATTTTGAATTTTCCCATTCTCCTTCTTTCCCTCTTGTCCTTGCCCTCCCCTTCTCTCTCTTTCTCTTTCTCTCTCTCTCTCCCTCTCTCTCTCTCTCTCTCACTCTCTCTCTCTCTCTCACTCTCTCTCGCGCTCCTTTTTTGTTTCCATGTTTCTTTCGCTCGTGTTTAAAAACGTGCCTTTCCCTTTTGGCTGCGGCTATATGGTAGCTACGAATTGTTTTGGATTTGTCTCGGAAAGAGCAGGCTAATGTCCGAGATTATGGCTCACAGAAGGGCTTTAGGGAGGTAATTGCATACATGCGGGATTCGTGCTAAGGAACACGCGGGGGAAAATATGATAGGGATATTAAGAGGGGAACATCAGCGATGACCTGGTCAGGGGCCAGATGGCCAGATGACTCTCCGTTAACCCTGCCAGAAATATTTGGTGTTTTGAACATCAGCAGTTCAGCTTGACATTTAGATTGACTTAAAAAAGGGGGGTTGGGGGGGGGTAAAAGAGTAAGGAAATGCATTGTGAATGTAGGGAAAATATAGAATGCACATATGTTTCTCTCCATCTCTCTCTCTCTCTCTCTCTCTCCCTCTCTGTCTCCCTCTCCGTTTCTCTCTGGCTGGTAATGTTGAACAAATATACAGTATTTTATAGGTTTATAGATGTTTTGATGTAAATAAAGCTTTGAAAAAGTCATCAAAAAGTGTCTTTCGTACTCTCTTGTTCTCATTCTCTCCCTCACTCTGACACTGTTCCACCTCTCCCTGTCTGGTTTCCAGCTCCTGGGCTACAGTGAGAAGCCTGTCAATCTGCAGATGTTCATTGGGACTGCAGACGACCGCTACCTGAGGCCGCATGCCTTCTACCAGGTGCATCGGATCACAGGGAAAACGGTCGCTACCGCGAGCCAGGAAATCATAATCGCCAGCACAAAGGTTCTCGAAATACCTCTCCTTCCCGAAAACAATATGTCTGCCAGGTACTTGTCATAAGCACTTTGCTTTTACATTACTCACCCACTCCAATTCATGCCACTGTGTGTGTGTGTGCATAAGTTTTAGAAAGACTCAGATTTATGATTATAGGGAATTGTAGGGAATTGTAATCCCTTCCAATTTGGAACAGGTTTATAGGTTTCAAACACTAACCACTAGCAGATGTAGTTTTAAGATGAAAATTTGTGGACTTTTCAGCAAGAGATTAGCAATGACCTTTGTCGTTTATTTTGCACAAAATGTCTGTTTAATGATATTTTGAAAAGGTGCAGGTTTATAGTGTCTGAAACACTTTTACATGGATTTTGCCCTGTCAGTCTACAGTTTTCCTGAGTGACTTTCTTATTTGTTCAAATTTTTACATTACGGGCGCCTTGTGTGATTCCAACATTGCTTGACAAGGTCTTTCCGTGTGTGGCAGCATTGACTGCGCAGGAATTCTGAAACTAAGGAACTCGGACATCGAGCTGAGGAAAGGGGAGACGGATATCGGGCGGAAGAACACGCGTGTGCGAGTGGTGTTCCGAGTACACATCCCACAGCCCAATGGGAAAGTGTTGTCTCTGCAGGCGGCCTCCATCCCCATAGAGTGCTGTGAGTTCACCCACTTACAGTATACTGTAATTTAGTACAAACAGTAGTACAATAGTAGTACAAATTGCATAGCGTAAGTGACCGATCCAGTGTGAATCAATCCATGGCCCTGTTGTTAGAGGTCACCAAGTGCTGTCAGTAGGTAAAAGAACAAGAACATTTGACTCAACATAGACTGAATAGTGAACTGGCGATTAACAGTAAGTGAATGGGGCACAATAACTTAATTTCAGTTTCATTTTGGTACGCCCCATTTGATAACAATAATTATTGGTTCGTTATTCAGTCTACTGTATGTTGACAAATGCTCTTTTTTCTTACAGACAGAATTCAGGGACCTTGAACAGCATGGCAATTGACTGATTAACACTGAATTTCTCCTTAGCTTTTTACCCAAACTGACTTTTATACTTTTATATAACTGCCCTCCTGTTACAAATAGAACTGAATGGGAATAAAATATTGTCTGCTGGTCTTTCTGGTGGGCATCAGAAGCAGAGCAAGGCTGATCATGTGATGCTGTCTTCAGTAAACTGAGTCAGTTGGTTTAGTCAGAACCAGAATGATCATGATGTGGCACAGTATGAGTGAGTTGGTCTCATCGAGTTGGACAGTTAATCTTTATGACTTCGCAGGTAATCAGTTTATGAGTTTTTATTATCATCTATCTTTTCATAGTGTGTAGTCTGTTTGTGTGTGTGTGTGTTTGTTTGTGTATGTGTATGTGTATGTGTGTGTGTATGTGTATGTGTATGTGTATGTGTATGTGTGTGTGTGTGTATGACAGTTTCTAACTGTTCTTGGTCTCCCGTCCCACCATTTTCCTCCACTCTACCTATCCCCCTCCCCAGCCCAGCGCTCGGCTCAGGAGCTCCCCCAGGTAGAGAAGTGCAGCCTGTCCAGCTGCGTCGTCAGCGGGGGGGAGGAGATGGTCATCAGCGGCTCCAACTTCTTCCCAGAGTCCAAGGTCATCTTCCTGGAAAAGGGCCCCGGTAAGATCTGCTGCCAGTCAGCGTTTCGCTCGCCGTTTGCTGCTCGCACGGGGAGCCGAACAGACTGCCCACCTGGTCCTCCTGAAGCCAGCACAGCACACTCAGCTGCTAGGCACGCAGGGAGAAAGAGGGAGGAGGGAGTGAGAGAGAGAGAGAGAGAGAGAGAGAGAGAGCGAGAGAGAGATGGATGGTGAGATGGAAAGAGTGAGTGAAAAAGAGACGGAGTGAAGGGGGTTGTGTCCACAGAATATGAACATGGAACCCCTACTGCTTCAGTCATAGTGAGTGTGGAAGACTGACAGGGCCCTTAGCAAACTACCTCTACACACTCTACCTACTACACACTCTGCGATGGCTGATGTTGTCCATTTGAAAGTATAATAGCCTGATTAGATGTCTAGTTTAGCTCGTTCACATCCAGCGTCTGTCAGCTTAGAGTGTTAGAGCGCTGTGAATACGTACAGTACCGTAGGAGGCTCCAGTGAGGAGCTGCTTCAGCCCTGCCCCCTTTTGTGTGTATCTGAAACAAGCAGGGGGAAAAAAGATGAATGGGTGTCTTGTCAGGCTGAATGGAAATGGGCTTTGAGGCAAAGAAGAGTGTTATGGCTTAAGCCAGAACTCCTAGTTGCCTAGCCCTTATTTTGAATTGATTGAGAGAGAGCAAACGCTCTCGGTGTTTTTGTATTTTTATCTTACCTGTAGCTGTTTCCCTCGCTGAACCCAAACAGGTTGTGACTTGGGATTGGGCGAGGGCCACGTCAGGGCAAAACACCACCTCTCCCCAAGCGCTGGAGGAGCACCTGGGAAATGAGTAATGGCTGGCCCACTTAGCTTAGTTTCACGTCTCCCCTAGCCCTGTGGACCTGTGTTAACCTCGCTCCCATTCGCCAGACAGACAGACAGACAGACAGACAGACAGACAGACAGACTGCTGTGTTGTGTCGTGTTTTGAGTCATGCCCTGACAGGCTCCCCACTGACCTGCTATCAGTGGAGAACACAGGGAGTTAAGGCCCGTTTATGTCCCTTTATTTGTCACCCGTGGTTGGAATTTCTTACTGTCTCGAGAAAGGGGGGCAGTGCATGTTAACCCCCCTTCCGGCAGACCTCCCTCAAGACCTGACGGACTTGATCAGGGCCCCTCTCGCGCACGGCTCGCAAATGCTCTCTAACAAGTTCGCTCGCCACGGGAGATTTATGGCGAGCAAGGCGCCGCTTCCTGCTCAAAGCGACAACGGATCGCTCTCGAGGGACCGACCCCAAGCGCGCGAGCGAGGCTCAGGGCTGCTAGCGCTGCCAGCGCTGCTAAGGGGCCGCCTCAGGAGGACGGACTTGCGATGTGTCTGCCGGAGCTCCTTCTCGGGTCCCTCATTTCACACTCTGTTCTCACCGAGGAGAAGGAGCCAAAGGCCCCGCAGTCCCACCGCTGAGGCTCCGCGGCCTGCTGTTTTTATGTGTCCTCAAGGCACGAACACCCTCACCTCAGAACGCCGCAGCCACATGTCTCACTCGCTGCTGTTTATTATTCCCAGTTACTCTCTGTTTCTCTTCGGACTTCATTCAGCAGTTCTACACCAGCGTTGTAAAATGTGAAATTTACTTTCTGTGTGTAGCCTTGTAGTCCGTCCCCTTCCCCTTCCCCTCGCCTCCCCTCCCTCCCTCCTCCCCACACACAGACACACAGACACACACATGGCCTTTTTTCTTGGGTCTCTATTTTTGTCTGTGTTGTTTGGATAGGAGGAAGGGAGGCGGCATCTCTTTCCTTTGAAATGGCTTTGGATTGTCATAACTTGTTGGCTACTTTCTCCACTGTATTGGAAAATAACTCGGCGGCAACTCCATCGGTGAAAGAATTTTGGGCTGTGGAGACAGAGCATTTTATGAATGAGTCAGAGTGAATAATGCCAGTCTGTTGTTGTCATCTTTGTTGTTGTTGTTTTTTTTTTTCTCTCTAACCCATTAATTGTTCATGGGGGCCATGAAGTCACCCTCTGTGTCTGTCTCTTTCCTTTTTCTTTTTTTTTCACTCTCCCTCTCCTGGCTTTTCCCTTTTCCATCTCCCTGAGGGAGCCTCACTCACTCTGCAACAGTAAAGCACAAGTAGAGACGAGCCTCAGGTGGAAACAGTGAATCGGTGGCATTTGGGGAGCCAGTCTGTGCCTGCCTGAAGTGGTTCAAAAAAAAAAAACGAAAAGCATAGAGGCTGAAATGTGCAGGCTCCGAGCTCTTGTGGATGGTGGCTTTTGTAGCCGTGATGACGGTGGTGAGGCCTCTCAGGAGGAGTGAATCTTGTAGAATGCATATCCTTTTTTTTAAAAAAAAAAAAAAAAGAAAGAAAAAAAAAAACCTCGAAGATCTGCTTGATGTTACGCATAGAGGAAACAAAGGAGACAAAGGCCGTTGAGCAAAGTTGGAAATATCCGAGGGGTTAGCAGAGGCGTGGTGGAAATTTTTGCCACTAATTAACATGTGGTCTCGTTTGATGTGGTGAAGCTAATGAGTCTTTTGCCCGATACTTCTCTGGGCAATGTTACACGAGCAGTTAGGATTTGAGTAGATTGTAGACTGAACCGAGGCCAGAAAGGGCAATCACAATTGGCCCGACTATTAGACGACTTTTTCCAGTATCTCGCTACAAGAGCTTAACCCGTCTATAGCAAGTGATTGACTGTGTTGTGGATTAAAGACCCTGATGGGAACTCAGATGGTATTTACAATCCCCCTTGCGAAGCCCATATGACTGGGTCCTGCTGGCCCTCGGAGAAAGAGAGAGAGAGAAAGAGAGAGATGGAGGACTTCAGAATTTCCTCTGTCAGAAATTTTCCTGTCAAAACACAGGGAAAAATTAAACAGGCTTGGATTGGAAAGGCCCCCGTGCGAACCGCTTAGGAGCATGTGCGTCTGACACAACAGCTAATCACCTCAAGATGTGCTGCCGGGGCCGATGCACTGTGCACCACACCACACCACACCGCACCACAGCACACCAGGCCGCACCACACCGCTCCTCTCCGCTCTCATCCTGGCGGTGCGTCGACACGTGCGCCTGCGGTCAGAGGCCTGCCCGCCACCGGCGGCCACGTGGCAGGGGCGGCGATAGGAGCCAGGGGAGTTTGTGAGTAATGGGGCTCTTGGACTCATTTGGACAGGGCGAGACCCGATCGCTCGCCTGTTTCAGGTCCAGCAGTTAAGTCTGTTTGGTTAACTTATCAGAGACGCTACTGTTCCCAAGCCAGGCCGGCTCCTGAAGGTTTTGCAGTGGTGCAATGCTCCCTTTCTCCTTGTTCGCATCAGCACTTTGCAGTGTAAACGAGAGCAAATGGGCCTGTAAGGGGAAAAACACCCCAAATTACCATTTGATAGATTTCGTTTGTCTTCAAGTTAATTTCTCTGCCACGTGCATACAGAGAGAGAGAGAGAGAGAGAGAGAGAGAGAGAGAAAGAGAGAGAGAGAGAGGACAGGGAGAAGGACAGAGAGAGAGGGGAAAACTGGGCCCCGCGCGCTGGACCAGAGCCCCGCCAACGGTAGTTGGCCGTAATGACCGAGGAAGTTTTCACAAGGGGAGTGTGTGGAGAGGCATGTGTTGAGAGCTTTAGCGTTACTCAGTTGTTCTCAGCCCAATCAGCAGCAGCACCAAGTGTTCCTGCTAATTATAGGCCAATTGCTGTTTTGTCAGGTCTCTAGGTATTTTATTTTTCCTTTTTCTTGTTTTTTTTGTTTTTTTTTTTTTTTTCACACACACACACAAACACAACGGTGAGGAGCAGGTTTGGGATGGTGCGCCTGTCGCTGGGGCAGGGTGTAGGATTCCTGTTTGAACTTGCTCCCGCTCAGCACATGTGGGGCCCCTCTCCCTGGTGTGTTAAATGTCAACATGTGCTGCAGAAATACATTGTGCTGAAGTCAGAAGCGTCCAAGGTCGTTCAGCCAGTGCTAAAAGCCTCCGCTTTGCTGTTTCTCCGACATTGCAGCGATGCATGCCTCCAAAACAAAGAATTTTCTGGAACAAAAAGACCTTCAAAAGGACTGTTTGTTGAATCGTCATGGATCAAAAGATTAATGGAACCATTCACCACAGTATTTGCTCACGCTGCAAGAGTGATTGGAAGGTATTGAGAAAATGCCTTTGGATACTAATAACAGCTTCTAGAAGCTTTCAAGAGATCTACAGTGGAAATGCAGCTCTAATGACTGTCTGACTGTCTTTGGGAGAACAACATACTTTCTGGCCTCTGTCTGCTCAGAATGAGTGCTATGCACAACAGAGGGCCTTTTTGGGGTGGGTGGAGAAGGTGGTTGAGCTTGTTGAGACTGGGGAGGGGATTACTAGGGTGTTTTGGGGAAGCCTTCAGGCGGTGAAGTCGAACAGGTGCAAAGATTTCCATCAGTACAGTGAGCGGAGTCCTCTTTGTGGGGCACACATCTGTGTGTCTGTCACAGCTGAGGAGGATGGCAAGGAGTGGAAGCCAGGAGGGTGATACTGTACCTTTGAGTAGTGAGCAGACCTAGCAGTTTGCTAGTTTGTGTTTGTGTGTGTGTGTGTGTGTGTGTGTGTGTGT
Source organism: Sardinella tawilis (assembly GCA_030264315.1). Lineage (NCBI taxonomy): Eukaryota > Metazoa > Chordata > Actinopteri > Clupeiformes > Clupeidae > Sardinella > Sardinella tawilis. Next base: position 9,529,526 of record JASCQY010000258.1, read on the forward strand.
GTGTGTGTGTGTGTGTGTGTGTGTGTGTGTGTGTGTG
>JASCQY010000258.1:9529662-9534662 GCA_030264315.1 Sardinella tawilis
GTGTGTGTGTGTGTGTGTGTGTGTGTGTGTGTGTGTGTGAATAAGTGTTTGTCTGTCTATCTGTCTGTCTGGCTGTCTGTCTGTCTGTGTGAGTGTCTGTGTCTGAGCGTATATATGTTTGTGTTTGCTCGAATGTAAGCATGTACTGTATACAGTACTGTATGTGTGTGTTTGTGAGGGGTATGAGTGGCAGGGGTTGAAGGTCCTCCTTCACAGTAGCCCATAAGTGTTTCCCCAGGACCCAGCCCTCTCTGTCCTCCCTGAAGTGCCATCTCTGATTGGCTGCGTTGGCCGTCTGGCCAGATAATTAGAGCTGTAGTAGGAAAACTGGAAACGACTGCAGATTTCCTGGCCAGGACTCTTTCTCTCTCGCGCGCGCACACACACATACACACACATACACATACACACACACACTCACACAGGCATTTTAAAACAAATAGAGTTATTCCACCCGTCCCTCCATAATTTCAACCAGGCAAGGCAAACAGCAGGATATTTAGACTTTGATGACTTTTTAATGGTTGTGAAAATATTCTCTGCAGGCCGTGGAGCGCCTATAAAAATGACATCATTAGATGTTTCAGGTCCCGAGAACAAATTGAAATCCCTTGCTTTCGGAAGCTTTTTGTGCCTCCCCAAGTTCCTGGCCCATCGAGCGAAATTGTATGACTGACATAACGATGACGTAAAAAGACATCAGGGAGATGCAGCTTTGTCGTAGGGAAACGACCTCCACAAGGTCACCCCCTTTTCTCTGTGGTCCCCTTTGTTTTTCCTGCTTTGCATTGTTGCAAAGTTAGCATCTCTGTGGTGTGGTGGAGATCTGTTCCCCCACACACTCTGTGCGATGATGATTTTGGTGATGGCATATCTCAGGTCCCACACGTGTCTTTGAACACATGAACGTATGGATGGACTGATCATCCCTGTTGGCTCCACACTCCTCCACAAATATGCTCGCGCTAAGTTTCGGGTCACATGAGTGGGATTTCCTCATTGTTTGAACCGGATCCAGGCGCGGAATTGTAACGTCGTAACTCCTCAAAGAGTTTCGACCGGATTAGCGACAGATGTTCCTGGACGATCAAGCTGTCGGGGATGATGTGAAAGGCAGCTGGTGAACGTGCTTCTCTGTCCTCTCAGGACCTCAGTGATTGAGTCCCCCCTCCCCATCAGTCTGCACACACACACACACACACACACACACACACACACACACACACACGCACACACACCCTTACACACATGCATACACAGACTCAACTGTGAGTTGAGGGATAACAGGGTTTTCTTTTTCTGTCAAAGTGAACCTCACGCAATCTCCCCACTTCCTTTCAGATGGACGACCCCAATGGGAAGTGGAGGCGAAAATTGTCCGTGAAAAAAGTCAGGGGGTGAGTTTCATCTCTCCTAACACACCGCTGTGCACTGGTGCTCTGCTCCTCTGCTAGTCCGCTGTTCTCCAGGGGCGGCAGATTGAAGTAACAGCAAGTCAGCTGTCTCATATCATCATCTGTTATTGCTCCTTGGAAACCACTATTCACGGTAGAAAGAAAGTCACTTCTGTCATTCAGTCCATAGTCTGCGATAGAGTTTTGATAGAAATATGATGGCAGAGTATTACAGTATACTTATAATTTGATATAGTAGTAAATTTAGCACAGAAGAGTATTTTGCTTGCGAAGAGCTTCAGATGATAAAACAATATTCTTTATAACTTCATAAACTATGAAAAAGCATTAGTTTCTGTAGGAGACTGAGACTAAGTGTGAAGGATCTTGGATCAAAGAGTATGTACAGTATATAATTCCATAACGGTGAGTTATAGCCAGTTATAGCCAGTCTGAGGAGTGAAACCTGTTTTAACAGGTTTTCTGTTTTCTTTTTTTTGTTTTTATGCATTTTTTTTTTAATGAAATTATTTGCACTCACAACTTGAGTTAACTGCTATTTATATTTATTTTTAATTTATAATGTGTGATTATGTGGCATACTTATTAATGATCATACATTTGAATAGAGTTGGTATTGTGCTAATGAATTTGTCATTATATCGCTTAACAGTCATTTTGTGCTTCGCTCCTCTGTGATGAGACATTGACTTTTGGTGTTTGTTCTCTGGTACAGTCAAGTCTGGTGGTGGAGGTTCCCCCCTATCACAGTAAGACGGTGACCTCAGCCGTCCAGGTGCAGTTCTATGTGTGCAATGGCAAGAGGAAAAGGAGCCAATCCCAGCGCTTCACCTATCTATCAGGTACTGTATTTGCTCAGCAGCGCTGAATGATGACACCTCTCGGCCCCAAAAGCACAGGCTTCTCAAGTCACACACTTGTCACACACACTTCTCCGGTTGTTTTTGTTTTTCTACATCGCTTTGAGTTATGTTAATTAGGTTTTAGTTGTTGATCTGCCGCTGTGGAAAGTCCCCACCCAAAAGCACAAGGAAGGAATCTTTCCTGTGTATTGTAAACAAAAAAAATCAGGTCAACCGCGCATTTGTGTTTCACTCACTGATCAATAAATCTTTCGAAGACAGTCCTATAAAGCATAATGATAACAATGGCAAGACTCATCTGTTCAGAATCATAATATGAGAATGATGTGTTGCTATTTTATAAAAAAAAGAAACCAATTAATGATACTTTATATTGCCTGATTAATACACATAGAAATAATAATTTCCCAGAAAAGACTGTGCCATATTTAATACTCAAATATAACAACACCCAAGTTGTACACTGCGTGCTCCTGCCTTCGAGGGTTTGAAGGTTTTGCTCAGCACCTTCTGGAGATGTTTCTCCCTTTGCAGTTTGCACTGGTGTGGTTTAGGAGGAGCCACCTGACAGTTAGATATGCACCTGTTAACCGTTCATGTAAAATAGTCTTAAGCCTTGCTGCAGAAGACTGTTTCTGTCTCGTATTTGCATACAGAAGGTCTAGGTATGCAAATTTCACATTATCCAGGAATGCCACTTGACATTGTGTGCTCCCAAAACGTGTACTAGGTGAATACATTTGTAAATAAAAAGCATTGGGCATGTAGCCCTATCATATCATGGTTGACAGATAACGTTCCAATATGTGATTACACACTGCGTGTTTGTATTTACTTTCTCAAGATTAGTCAAACTGAGAAACGCGTTGGCGGAATGCAATCACATGTGAGCAGTGTATGTGTGTTGTGTGTGTATGTGTGTGCTTTCTTCCTCTCTTCCTCTCTTTCACTGAACGCACGAGAGAGAGAGAGAGAGAGAGAAAGAGAGAGAGAGAGAGAGAGAAGAGAGTGAGTGCGGCTCAGCTCGGCCCGGCCCCTCCGCCCACCCTCTCTCTGTCTCTCCGCTCCGCGCGGCGCGGCGCCCACTCAACCAGGGTTTCCTGTTTATCCCACGAACCCCACAGGGGGGCCCAGCCAATCAGACACGGGCTCAGGAAGCACAGAAAGCCTCACCGCTACCAGTGTAGCGAGGAGGTCACGGTTGCTCCGGTTACCATGGGAGCCGCCGGCCTGCGAAGCACCACGACCAGGGTCACCGGGGAGACTTGCTCGCTCCCTCGCTCGTCTGCCCGTGCTCTGGTGCCGCTTATGTGGCTCCTCAGTGTAGCAGCGGAGAGAGGATTTTTACAATGCGTGTGGGCAGCATCACAAGTGCCAGCCCGAAGTTGCCGACGACTATTATAGAGTGCCGTCTCAGTTTTATGGGCTCTTCACATCTCACTCACTCATTTCCTTCTTTTCTTTTCTTTTCTTTTCTTTTCTTCTTCACTTCAGCTCACTCTATATTTATCAGTTTGTCGCACCCTGTACTTTTCTGCGCTTCTCGCCGTTTTTTGCATTGTCGTGTAGGAGGTGTGTACACAACGCGTTACTCTTGTGACAACTGCTCCTGTGCCATTTATCACATTCATGAAAAGCCCAAACTTGCTCAACTATTGCAACGAATAAAAATGCACCTTTTGTCAATGTCTCTTGCCCTCCTGTTCCCCTATCACCCACACCCCCCCCCCCCACACACACACACACACACAAACGCACACACACACACACACACACCATCCCCATGCAATCTGTGAGACCTTTTTAGTGTGGTTGTGTGCTTGAGAGAGTGGGATAGGGGGAGAGGGAACTGGTCCCCCCCCAACCCCCCTCACCCCCTGCATTGGAACAGCGCTGCGGGGCATTCTGCCTCTCCCATAAAATGCTTTACATGGCACCAAAAACAGGCAGCATATGCTGCCTCTGATTCAAAGATGGATAAAAATATCTCCCATCAACGTGTGTTTGGGACGTGCCAGACTGGGAAATGGGTTACAGTTTGATGCATTGTACAGCATCCCATCATTGTGGCCCTCATAGCAGTTATGCCCTACTTCAGATAAAGGACAGATTCTTATTTTCTCATTGGGAAAAAAAAAACAAAAACTGCCCACTTTTTATGCTGACAGTTTAATAATGACACTTACATTTCTCAAGTGTTTGTATGTTTAGGTCTTGAGGTGTTTTTTTATTGCCCCACATTGCCATTTTAAAGGTGATACAAAGGTTACCTACAAGTTCGTTAATTCTAAGTCGGTTGTGTTTTTTTTTTTTTTTTCGAAAATGTTGCATAGCAAGAAATGTCTGCCATTCAGCATATTTGTCCACTCGTAAACCCATTAGCAGCTGTTTTCTTATCATTACTGAAGCAGAAAAAAAAAACATTGTATGGCATTGAAGTAGAGCAATACGTTGAATCGGCAGAATCTCCGATACATGAATAGCTTTTTCAGGTGGCCTGTCCTGGGACTTACAGTAGATGTTTGTTTTGACATTCCGGTTGTGTTGAGTCATGGCGTGTGTAGGGTGGGCAGTTTTTCATCACATTATCATTGAAACCTGTTATATGTCTTGTGTGCAGCCCACGTAAGCCTGAACATTCATACTTGTCTTCATAGGTTTTGCTACTGTTGTTTCCTTCTGAAAGGACTGTGCGTTTTATTTGTTCATGTTATATATTAGG
>JASCQY010000258.1:9539662-9544880 GCA_030264315.1 Sardinella tawilis
TAAATGTATGTATGTATGTATGCTAGCGTTTGTGTACATGTGTGCATCTGTTGGGCTCTGTGTGTGTGTGTGTGTGTGTGTGTGTGTGTGTGTTTGTGTGTGTGTGTGTGTGTGTGTATGTGTGTGTGTGTGTGTGTGTACATGTGGCACTCCTGTGTCTTTGTTTGCTCTCCAGCCTGGGAGCGCAGCTGCCGCCGCCGTGAGAGTGTGGCGATCTAGGTTAATAATAGGCAAAGCCTGCTGCTCCACTGCCCTGTAAAAAAAATTAAATAAATAACAAAATAAGAAAGCACACACACACACACACACACACACACACACACAAACACACTCATAGTCATACAACATACCCTTGCATGCCCACTCCCCCCTCCAACACACATCTACACACCTGCACACACACCCCCCACACACATAAATCTACACACACAACAATCACAGATTATCTCAACAATGTAATATCAGTTGTTAATATTATTTTTTGCAATTACTGTAAATTCTAGATTGAATGAGCAAAAAGTTTGGGGACATACATTTCCACTAAAACCAGAACCATATCTGACACCGAGGGACGAAAAAGAAATCGTTGTGAAGTAACTGACATGATCACTGACAAGTGGTTATAAGATTGCTGAGATAAATGTTTAGCTAACCTCAGCAAACAACATCCAGTCCTTCTTAGTGGGATATTCCCAATATGACAGTCAGACAGTCAGGAAATGCATTATCCCACCATGCACACCATGTGATTTATCTCACGTTTGGCGTGGCCACCATTTGCTCTATCTGGAGTAGTGGGCTGTGTGTTTGTGCTTTGCTACAGCAGATGCACATCTTGTGGTTTCCAGAATTCACGTAGCTTACACCACATTCAAGAGTAAGATTGTAGCCAGGAGACAATTTGCTTAAAGTTTCTGAAAGTTCAGTTAATTTGATATTGGGAAGGGATCACTCGCCAGCTTTTCAGTAAAAAAAAAAAAAGTACTGTATAAAGATCTTTTAGCAAAACAACTGAAACAAATGACAGTATGAATTACTGTAATAGATGCCAGATATTTTCAGTGATTTAAGAAAAACAAGGGGCCTACAGTATGAATATTGACTATTCATGAGTATTGTTTCCTTGTGGTCTTCAGATTGTTTTTGCTGGCCTACACTCATCTTTCACTGGCTGGTTTAGCCTGTGGAGAGAGTCTGCAGCACGGAGGTTTGCAGCCATTGGGCGGTGCCACTGGGCATGAACCGTTTCAGTGGTCCAATCACTCAGAACAGGAATGAAAATGAGGACAGGAGCACCTCACTGCATGTTGATATGACTAGAATTCAGTGAAGCCATACCGGTTACTTAGGCTTCCATGTATTATTATGATAGATTATTATGATAGAGTATTCCGGTAATACATTAGGCCTATTTAGAAAGGTTGCATGATGTGAATGATCAGGGGAAAGAAGCCTGATACCTGGGAAAGATAGTAAATTAGCAGTTTATAAGGTGTAGCAGCAAATTTTGTCATCTTGTGGATGAAGACATAAGTCATTTGTTTCTCAGGAATCATTTCATTTTGCTATGCTAACCAAAATTTAACCTCCTATCAAAATAATTAGACAGGCCTAGAGGTCTCAATGACACAACTGAGTTGCTTAAACTGTTTCAATAGGGGAACCCCCTGTTTAAATTTGATAGAAGAAAAGCATTTTTGTTTTTCTTTTGTTTTTCTTTTAACACAGGATTAGTCAGTGGCTATCTTTCATTTTATTCTATTTCTGTTCATAAATTTATTGAAAATAGAGAATATATTGTAGCAGTAAGTGGAGGATATGAATTGGCAGAATAGGGAAATTGAGTGGGCAACTTATACATCAAAAATGCACAGTAAGTTTACATTATTATGTATTGTAGGATCATTTACTATTTCAATATAATACTGCAGTCCTATAGATATGCATGTTCCCAATTATGATCACCTTTACACACATAAAGAGAAGAGTCATAGCAAGAGTTCTCTCCGAGAAACACTCAAGGGTAGTTGAGGGTAGTACACTCCCATTGCCGATAGCAGCTTTGCATGCATATGGACACACACACACACACACACACACACACACACACACACACACACACACACAGATACACACACACGGGCACGTGTGTGTTTCTGTGCATGTGCGTGTGTGTGTGTGTGTGTGTGTGTGTGTGCATATTCGTCATGTTTTTACATATTGTGAATTGAGCAGACACATGCAAAACTCTTGAGGCAGCCACCCACACGTGCTCTTGCTCATGCGCTTACCGTATTTGCTCTCTCACCAAGAAACTCACAGCAAACAGACGACACCAGCAGCTCTCTGGACTGCCTCACATGGTGAGGAACCTGTTTGTCTGTAAGGCATTACAACAACTGTCAATCTGTGGGAGACAGATTTCACTGGTGGTATTTGACAACCACCAGCTTAATTGTAAACCCTGCTTTTTAGAAGGAAGATTGTGGCAGTGGTTCTTGGTCTTGCCTCTCTCTGGTATGTTCTGAAACCATGACGATTCAGATTCTTTGGAAGCTCTCTAAAGCCCTGTGGTGAACAAGTAACGGTGCGTGTGAATTTTCAATGGTTGTCGCAAGAGTCTGTTACAGCAAACAATAAAAGCAATGTCAATAAAAGCAGTATCAGTGCACTTAGTTAAAAACCAACCATAAAACTCTTGGGAGAAACACTAAAGGCAGGAGCATAAAATTTGCTGTTTTTCTTCATTTTAGATTTTGTGCATAAACATTGGTAATTGAGTGTGCATGCCTAACTGTGTGTGTGTGTGTTTGTATGTGTGTGTGTGTGTGTGTGTGTGTGTGTGTTACAAACCTATCCCACTTCTTGGCCAAAGCTTGATCCCAGGGCTGGTGTGAGTTAGCCTGTGGAGTCTCACTCGTCTGTTATGATGGAAACTCCTTCTGGTAGCCCCTAGTCCTGCCTCTGGTCTGTGGCCACGGCCGAGAGCGACCGTGTCAAATTAATAACACAACTCCACATTCATCCCAGGGAAAAATCAACAGCAGTAGGAAAATGCAGGACTGGACCAAAGGCAGCTCATTAAGTCGGATCGCAAACATGCGCCTGGGCCCCTGGACCCAGTGGAAACGGACTCGATGTGTCACCTTTCCATACAATTAAGGGCTCCAGCAACACAATACAGAGATGTTGGCGTGAGCCGGAGTGCGGTGGTGTGGTCAGCCCAAGTTTGCATTTCTGCAGCAACTCCTTACAGATGACAGGCCCGGTGACCAGCCAAGAGAGGTCCCTGGAAACTGACACATGACACATGCCAGTCATATGCCAGAAACGTGGAGCAGAGGGTTTTCTCTTGAGCTGCCTATTGAGTTGTTTTTGACTGTTTTTGGTGAAGATGAAATCTGATTTTTTTTTCCATCTGCTCTCTGGAAAATATCTGAAGGTTTAACCTGTTGTTTGACATGATTTTTTTTCCCCATTGTGGAAAATGTGCAGTTGGCTATAATGGATCAAGGGTCAGTGACTGGCCTAGTATATCACTTGCTCTTTGTTTCATTTATGAGAATGAATAACCATGTGACTATAAAATTACGCTGGTCATATTACAGTCTATAGTTAAATAGGTCTATTATTATTCGCATCACCTAATTGAAATATCATAATACTTGAAATAATACAAATACTGTGCAAATGAACACTATTAATATGTATACTTTCTGACCTTTTAAACATTACCTCAAGCAGAGGAAAAGTCATCTTGGTCATTTCATATTGCTGAGACAAATGTTTTGAGAAAAGTGCAATACTAGACTTTGGCTTTCTGTGGATTTCTGGTTTTGCCGTTAGGTCCTTGAAGTCCTCAGGAGCGGTCGTTCAGGTCGCCAGGTTTTTATTGAGCTTGAAGCGATGCCGTGTGGGCTTTCCACACGAGGCAGACATTTTGTGGCGTGGATCAAAGACAGAGGCTCCTCTGAATCACTCCTGCTGACTGGAGCTGGGAAATCCACATGATGATTCACAGAGATGACTGACTGAGCCATTAAAACTACACCTCCTCAGCCCATTCAGAGCAGCTCTTAATTGACTCCGCAGGCGGCCTTATCGGCCAGTGGTAATGGCGCTGAAATGGCAATGGCCATAGCACTCTTGCATTCAAACACCCATAAAACACTTAACTTTGAGCCGGTAGAACTTTTTTATGCTGAAAAGAGTTAGTTTCAGGCCATTTATTTCCAATAATGTGACTCGAGGGATTTATGGCTGTAACTTCTCAGTCATTGTTTCAAATTTTAAGACTCTCTCTCTCTCACTTTGTGTGTGTGTGTGTGTATATGTAAGTGTGAAGGATGTGTGCATGTCGTCGTGTGGACTGTAAATGGAAACAAATGTTCCTTCTCGTGCCTTTGCCTCTGCAGACAAGACGAACCTTGCATCTGCAGTGCACCACACCAGTTTTCCACTTAAGTTGGCTTTTCTTTTTTCTTTGATACTTTTGGACATGAAGAAGGTTGTCATTTTTCATAGTATATATCATAGTATAGTTGTGTTTTTGTCTTGAACTGTTAAATTCAAGCTTTTTGAAGGGGAAAATATGAGATACCTCTAATATCCATTCTGTTTGAGTGTTTTGTTTTGTCATTCCAATAAACAAAACAAATAATATTTTCATCGCAAAAATTATTATGAATATGAGTATGGCTATGAATACTTTTGTATTGCTATTATTATTATTATTATTATTATTATTATTATTATTATTATTATTATTATTATTATTCACTGAAGAAAACATGTCTTAAGTTTTATGGTGTGTTAGTCAGGAATTTCTCTATTTTTTTTTAAAAATTTAATTCCTGTCACATTTCTTTAAATGTCTAATTTGAAACTGACGTTTTAATGCTGTTTTTAGACCATTAGCTTTTGAACCCACAGCATGAGTGTGTGGAGAGTTATCACTGTTACCCATTCTCATGCTTTGAGATATTCGTATCGAGGGATGTAGAAGTGGTCCAGAATATGAAAAGACAGACAGACACCCCTTGCTCAGCCCAGTGGGAGTGAGGTCTTGAGAAAAAGTCCCCTCTGTGTTGGTAAATTATGTGTCACTGTCTACACCCCTCGACCCACTGCCCTCGCTGTGTGTACGGGGGGGGGGGGGGGGGGGGGGGGGGGGGGGGGGGGGGGGGGGGGGGGGGGGGGGGGGGGGGGGGGGGGGGGG
>JASCQY010000258.1:9559145-9569869 GCA_030264315.1 Sardinella tawilis
AACGAAAGCATGATAAGCTAAAAGACTCAAAAGATGGTTACAGGAATGAAAAAGATGCTGCATTTAGCCTGATTTCTTAGGGGATTATAGGTAAACAGAAAGCACCACAGTATACTGTATATCCATGGCAACCAAGGATCACTTGTTTATTGTGCTGCTGCCTATTGCACATAATACATTGACAGTGCATTTTCTTGTCACTGAAAATCTGATATTTAATCAAGTTTAGGTCAAACAAGGCCCATATATACACTGTACAACCTGTAAGTGTTGCATTCTACTGTACAAAATGCACAACTGCTTATTTACCTATTAACCACTGTGGGTCTGGATAGAGTGCTTTGCAGGGAACGTTCTGCAGCAACATTCTGTGCTCAAGGTCAAGTTGAACTTTGAGTTCAAGTCTGTGATGATTACTGCCGTGCCATCCTCTATCAAAAATGTATTCATCTTAGCTCAAGGTCCTTGCCTCAGCCCTTCCTATAGTGACTGGCGCACAGTAGGCTACATTATGCCTTACATATAGGCAAGGTCTTTATCAAAGATCTTTGATAACTGTTCTGCCTATTTTAGAGCCACATGTTAGTCCTTCAAATTATGTGCATGTGCTCAGGAAATGTAAAGTCCCTGATTTCTGGTCATATATTGTGTACAAATATGTGCTCACAGAAATTACAGTATAAAGTAATGTCAGTGCAATCCAACTGATGTCTGTACAGTATATTGAACTGTTTGGCAAAAGGAATCATGTCAAGTACTGATGAAATCTGAATTTTGCCTGAGAGAGGACTTGTTTACACGTATCTAGATATTTTTATAAACAGATTTTTAATATGTGTTTGGCTTCTCGTTTACACGTAAACAGAGTTTTAGCAACCTCAAACGGATATTTTTTAAAAACGGTCTTCAAAGTGGAGATTTTTAAAAACACTGTTTTCTCAAGATTCCAGTGGCTACATGTAAATGCAATGAAATAAATAAACGGATAAAAATATCCGTTCATGAAAATATCTAGATAGGCTACGTCTAAGCCCAGAGTGTGTGGTGATTTAATGACAAACCACAAATCACCAAACAAAGCATCAACCCCACTGCTCAAACCTCAGGTTGTTCAGAATTGCATCTTTAGAATGTTTGACTCAGCTGGGTTCTTCGTCCTCAGAAAAATACTGAGTGCAGGGGGCTTGCTGGCTCTTGATGTCCCACTATTGTCTTTGATAAGAAATAGAATGTTTTTGTTCTGACTGAGATAAAGGGCTTTCAGAAGCACAGAGGCCCTGGGTTTCCAAGCCATGCCTGCAAATTTCATGGAGCTTGTAGGAGCTCCTAATTCTCAGTGGATCAAGAAAAAAAAATAGTGAGAAAAGGTTAAAAAAAAAAAGTAGTATTGGAGAAGGAAGGTGGAGAGCAATATTTTTCCATACGTTGACTGTGAATGTTATTCTGGTGAAATTTCTCCCCCAAAACCCAGTGAATGTTGAACAAAAAATGATGTTCCTGAAACTGCGCAATTAATGCCTCTTCAATATAATAGTTTAACTTGACTGTTAAAGTCGACAGATCTATCATCCTCAGAGCTAAATATCCCCACATGTCACAAGCTTATTCACAGTGGCCTGGAACCCCCCCCCCCCCACACACACACACACACACACACGGCACTTGAGCATGAAGCCCCTCTTCACCCATAATAATGGCAATTAGCGATGCTGTAGAGAGGAGAGAGGACAAGGAGAGAGTTGGTGATGGTTGGAAAAACTCAAACTCAAAGCTGCCTCAATTGCTCTCAGTCAAGAGAAAAAAGATTCAACATCTCAAGCTGTGTTTGAAATGTGTAGATTTAACTCAAAGCATGAAGAGTTTGTGGTTGATACTGTAGGCCTACGCAAATCTTCTGGTAGGCCTCTACAGTACATACTGTAGCTAGTTGAGTATTCGGTCTGGAATTTTGGATCATAAATGGAATGCTTCGTCATGCCTTTTAGCATGAAAGCTTTAAAGCACTGTAACTAAATACCACATAGAACGGCTGTGCAAATACACATAGGAAAAAAACAACATATTGACCGCAGGAAACAGGACAGAGGAGGGGGTGGACAGCAAAGCAGGATTGATGGGAAAAGGGGATCGTTTCATTTGATATTGTCTTGGGACTTTCTACAAGATTGTCAAGCGTGGGCAAGAGAGACATCTTCTGATCAGAAATGTCCTAAAGTGAATGTCCCCTGAGGCATGAAACTGTCTTCAATCCTAATATGATCTGATTATAATTAGGCCTATATCTAGCATTGTCTTCCTGATAGTCCAATGTGTTTCCATTAGAGCATTAAAGTTGAAAATCTGTTTGAATCAATCAATAATCCTGTAGTTGATGAACTCTATGTACAAAGTTATGGTGGTGCGTTTGCTAAGTGGCTTTGCTGTGAGACTTGGCACGCCAGCTGAATCTCTACACATGGCCACAGTGGCACGAGGTGTTTGTAAAGATGGCAGGGGTGACTGTTTGCACAACGCATTACCATATAAGCTCGGTTATCTCTGCTGGGACAGCACCGCAGTGATCCTTGATGCTGATCAAGGCGCAATGCTAGGGTTTGAATGAAAGTATATACTAAGTATATGAAAGTATTCATATTTTTATATTTTCATATTTTCATGTTGTTCAGATAGCCTATTATGAACTGCTCAGTAGTTTATTGCAAAGATATACATCTGTACAGGAGAGGTTTGAAAAGAGTTTTTATTTGCTGAAGGAAATGTCAGTTCTTGAAAGGTGTCACAACTATAAAGTTTGCGAGGTAATTTAGTTACATAAGTATAATTTAAATGTCAATGTAAATGACTCCAGAATATGAAAGAAAGTCCTTGTGAGCTAATTGGTGGGAGTACTTTGAAAAGTCAACATAAAACCTTTAGGACTGTAGGACATATCACACAGACTACTGAATGCATAAATGCATGAATGCAGACACTTGCATGCATAAACCTTGGCTTTCATCCAGTATGCACACTCACACACACACACACATACACACACTCTATCTCTCTCACTCTCTCTCTCTCTCTCTCTCTTGCACACACGCATACACACACACACCCCTGTGGTCCGTGAAGACCTCGCTGAGTGCAGCCACAAAGGAACACCCAATGAGGCGACACGAAAGAATCGGCTCCTCATCGACTGGCGGCCGCTCCTGTCCTCATGGGTCTGCATAATCCTCCAGGGTCCCACTGTGTGTAAATGAGATTGATGTGCTTCAGATATGTGATGAATTATAAACCCCTATACCCACACACACACATACACACACACTCACATAGCCTTTGGCCCCATAAAACAAGACAAGCATGGAGCGAGGCTTGTTGTGTTGATTACAGCTGAGAGCTCTTGTAGTACTCATCAGGGTCATGCTGAGGACTCCAGTTATCACTTTGATGAATCACTCTTGTCACTTTAGTACATATTTCCTGATGCATACAAATGTCACCATGCCTTGAACATTCAAGCCTTAAATAAGGGGTTGTGGTTTCAACCAGGAATGCGTTGTCAGGCTACTGTCCTAAATACAGGCTACTGAAAGGATGAAATATGCATCTGTAGTAGTTTACATGTTTGTGACACTTGTACTCCATTATCCTCAGATGCAAAGAATTCCCTCGAGCGTGTTTGAAACCTCTCTCTCCTTCTGTGTGAGCCCCATGGAAAAAGTTGTCTAGCATACAAACACATCCTTTACACAGACCATAAGCACTGAGTGTAGGTGTTATACAAAGGGATGAAATTACTTTGCCCCTGTCATAACAGACTCATCTGTAAATGTTCTAAGCCACTTTGCAAGTGCAATAGCTGCAGTCTAAAGTCACTGAATCAAATGTTCACAGGAACACAGGATTCACTCAACAAAATTGCAGTCAATCAGTCTGTCAGTGCTTTTAAGTTTTGGGACGTCTGAGGTTTATGGAATAATTTTGTACTTAGGGCAGATTGCTGTTTGTTGTCATTTTTGGACACAGGAGATGCAGGATATCACACTGAATCCAGCAGAGTTATCCAAGTTATCAGACTCAGAGTGTGGTTTTAGATAGTAGTTACATAAATACATACAGCATTTTCATAGATAAGTTCACCATTCTTCACCGCACCATTCTTTGCCAATGTAAAATATAGAGACATGTCAAACATTATACAGTATATCCATTAGATCATTTTTTTTCTTCCAGATGCTTCTGCAGTGCAACTGCTGGTGTGTGGGAGCACTACAGTTGTGATTGCTGCCGTCCAGATGTGTGATTTGTTTGTAGTGGGGGCACACAATGTAATGTTATTAAATTAAGCCTAATATTTTTAAAGTGGGAAATAGCCTAAAGGAAGTGGGGGGACTCCGCCAACACCCATTATACCCCTGCTCCTGTCCATATGAGTTGATGGGGGGTGATTTCTGTGACTTTGTTGACTTTGTTGACTGTGTTCATCCATCCATCTGCGTCCCCGCTAGGATGGGCTGTCTGATGTTTTGAGTGCTCATGGCTCGTGAAAGCCTTGACACTGTGAGCTGAATGGTGTTCCCTTCATTTACCACATGCACTGTTTGGAGCTCTGCTGGGATTGACACAAGGTCTTGAGTACATATTGAAAAGGAGAGAAAACAAAAGAAAGAAAAAAGAAAGAAAGACAGAGAGAGAAAGAAAGAGAGAGAGAAATAAGATTAAAAAAATAGAAGTGGCAGGAGACAGAAGAACAAAGAAGATGAGTCTCAGTCATGCTGTGTTTAGTATCTTTATTATTGTCTTCACAGGACTGCTGTGGCTGTTTTACTCTGCTTTTCTCTTCAGGGGTATTTGCTATCTTCCCCTCTGTGTTGTCATGGAAACTCCTGATGCTCAGCTCAGTTGTCAAACATATATGACAGATAGTTCAGAGCTACAATGGGTTGTACCCTGTTTACTATCCTATTTACAATTATTATTATTATTATTATTATTATTATTATTATTATTATTATTATTATTATTATTGTTGTTGTTATTTATTGTTTGGCAAGAATACACAGCTGCATGGTCTAACAAGGCCTATTACAGAGGATTTATGAAGTTGTGGTACAGATCTGTGTAATTTAAATTATGTGTTTAACATGTGTTATGTAAATTATGGGGGGCTGCCAAATGACAGCAGATACAAACTTGTCCAGACAAGATGTCTTTTATATAAAGCAGTGCATAAAAATATTTACATTCATTAATGATCATTACTGTAATACTTTAGTCATGGATCATCATCACCATCTAGTGGCAATACCAAGTCATACCACTGATTTGAATCAGAAATGATGCTTTTGAAAGAAGATGCTTTGCAGTTTTACTGTTTTTATTGTGATAAATGACAGTTGCTTGCACAAGTAGGATATTATTGTCTGTGTGTCATTAGTTGGCTTGAAGTTGGAGCTGTTTGTTCCATTTAGTTGGCAGCAAGGATCTGGTCCACCCAACCACGGAGCTCAGTGACGCGAGCGTACACAGCGGGGGTGGAGGTGGAGCAACTGCTGCTACCCCAAGACACAATACCCACCAGGGTCCAGATATTGTCCTTCTGGCACACAAGAGGGCCACCAGAGTCACCCTGTAAAGAGCAGAGAGCAGAGGAGGAGGAGGAGGAAGGAAATAGAGAGAAGAGCGTTCATTAAGACATGCCCCCCCCCCTCTATATTAAGTTTATATAGATGAAATAAGCATAGGTGAATGAAACCATTGGAAAGGTGTAGAGCTCCGGTGCTGTTGTCCCACATGCACACACACGCGCACACACACACACACACACACACACACACACACACACACACACACACCGAGGAGTATGAAAACAGACCCCACGGATGTCCTAACTTCAGATAAACACACTCAGGGATGGTAATATATAGTGTGTGTCTCTCACCATGCAAGAGGAGGCACCATCAGCACCAGCGCAGATCATGACGTCTGAGATGTTGCTTCCCCAGTGCTGCTGGCACTGCTCCTTGGACAGCAGAGGCAGGGCAGCCTGCTGCAGCTTGTTGGGGGTGAACATGGCTGAAAGAGGGAGGATAAGAGGATAAGGGGCACTTTGATGAAAGAGCCTCTCCTAAAACTGTTGTTTTTTGTAATTGTTGTTTTTTGTTTGTTTGTTTTTTTTGTCAGGGTGGAATGTTTAGAAGGACTAACATGACCAGTGTCTATGCCTTTTTTTGTCATATACTCTGTACATATATGTGTGTGCTTTCATTTTGTTTTGTAAATGTAAAAATGCAGACCTACTGTACCATGTGATGTTGCAGGCTTAAAGGGTTTATCCGGAGTGAATCAACCCATAGCCCTGTTGTCTGAGGCTGTCGAGTGCTGTCGATAGGTATCAGAACAACAGCAGTAGGTACAACGTAGACCGAATTTGCAAACTGGCCGCTAACACTAACAGACAGGGGCATGTCAAAACGAAACTGACATGTCCTCATCAGTTAGTGTTGGCTGCCGTTTCACTATTCGGTCTACCGTGCATGAAAATCTGTCGTTCTCATACCCATCAATAACACTTAGCAACGTGAAACAAGGGCTACTACCTGTTACCTGCTTTACCTTGTGTCTTTCTACCAAATAACAATTGTGAGTCATTAAAAAAAGTAGGCCAACTAAAGGCATCTCACCGCTGCTACGGAGCAGACCCCAGCCGGAGGTCACGCAGGTCATTCCAGGGGCGAAGACATCGCTGGACTCAGCCAGGCACACAGGGGAAGCATGGGCACCCATGGTCACGGGAGAGGCCAGCCTGATGAGGGCGATGTCATTGTTGATGGTGCTGGGGTTCCACTGAGGGTGGGTGAAGACCTGAAGAAGGAGGTGAACACCAGGCTTGGGTTTCTGTGTTCTTCTATATAGTACGAGCCAATCACAATACACCCAATATACAGTATACACTACAGTGCTTTTCAAGCATTAGGCTATGTAGGCTATTCATTATGGAGAGAAAGAACCCTTCCCTTCTTTTTTTGTTAGATGGACCAAATGTCATACAGTATTTATTTGGCTTGGTGGTTAGAGAATTGAACCATATATTTCTGTGACTAAGACAGTGTGAAGTAAAAAGGCCTTGAGCCTCTGCCCATATTTATAACTGTATAATTAATTAATTTTAATTGAAACTATTTTAAGGTTAATATATTGTGTTCTACCTTTCCAACTTTCATGGTCTGGATAGCCTCTCCGGAGTTAGCCTTATCGTGCTCGCCAACAATCACGCGATGGCTGGTCCTGTAACAACACAAGATGAACAAGAATGAGAAACACCACTTAAGTGTCCTCGCAATGTATGTGAGCGTGTGTGAGTGTCTGTGTGCGGGTGCAGGAGGAAGTGGGAGGCATGAGAGAGTTGGCTGTACCAACAGCTGGGCAGTCCTGTAAGTTATTTAGTTCTACAATAAAGTTGGGAAGCTTCCCTGCACTCAGTAATAAGTGTCTCCAGGCTACTACAGTATGCTCTGAGAGTTTCCAGACTCTTTGCACAAGGTGGAAAGATCTGGTCCACCAGGCTAACAGAATAGACCTTGAAGCTACTGTAATCTTCTCCCAATTAGTCAAATGAAATGACTCTACAGTTACTGACCTACTTTTTGAGAAACATTTTTCTTTTAAAAAAAAACATTCAGAGAAAACACAGCTTTGTGCCTGCCAAAGAGTTTGCGTGACCACTGGGGATGGGATTAAGCAGGCCTCCTGCAGTGGGGAAAGCTGGCAAGAGAGTTGCTCTCCGCCTTTCTTAACTTTTGCTTTGTAAATCACACTAATTAATTACCTCCTCCATCACCATATAGCAGTAGTTGCATTATGAAACATTGCATTTTCTCATCTTTTTTCCTCATTTTTTCATAATGATATTTTACTTTATGATATTATCTAATGATACTGTCTATGTTTTCATGGCTTTAGTGTAAATCACACTGAGGTGCACATGTGTGTGAAATAAGTAAATAAATCTTGCTTTGTCTTGCCTTGCCTTGAAAAAATGTTTGACATACAGTAAACGCTGATGTGTGTGCCAATGTGACATCAGATGTGCTACCTAACAGTACAGTTACCGTTGCATTACACTTACCTAACATTGCAGTGGGCAGCAGTCACAACCCAGTTCTCACTGATCAGGGAACCACCGCAGAAGTGGAAGCCAGACCAGTCCTGAAACATTCATGATTTGCATTTCATTTCTACACAAAACTCTCCAACAGTTCAAACTCAAAATGTATTCAAGAAACACTAAAGTCTATTAAAAGATGAGTATACTAAGGACTTAAGTGTACTAAAAACAGGACACGGTACCAACCTGCAGGGACACCTGCCAGGGCCAAGAGTGAGGCACAGCCTCCTCACCGTTGACGATGCGGGCATAGCCGGTCACAACGGGGGGGATGGAGGGAGTACCACAGCCTTAGAGAGAAGAAGCAGAAGAGTGGAGCATTTATTGCTTTTGAAGTCTAGAAAAAGTAAGATGTTCCACACAGGTTATGCCCTTATTTTAACTGTGATCCAATGCCACAGAAAACCATTCTTTCTGCCTTCATCGAATTCAAAGACATTTCATGCTTCCACAATGATGATAGATATCTGATGGCGATTCAGAGGAGGCTCAGATCAAAAGAAACTGTGCCCAAACACATGCACACACACACACACACACACACACGCACATACACACATACGTAGACACACATACTACAGTATACATACACACACACATGTACACACACACACTCACCATAGGCTGCACTGATGAAAGCAAAGCAAGACACCAACCACAGGAAAGCCATTTTTGAGGATATGAAAGAGCTGTGGCCAGGGTCACCTTATATACCCGTGAGACCCTGATGAAATCTCAAGCAGAAACACACGTTCATTTCAGGACAGCTAGGCATGACCAACGAAGGTAAAATATTAATCTGACTGACCTACCTCATCTGTTTATCAGTGGGAAACAGTTGCTCAGTTCTCAAAGGTTTTTTTTTTTTTGTACTTTGCCGCTGTTTCACTGGAAAGAACATGAGAAGTGATATATCTCAACATGACCTTCAAAGAACTTGAGATTTGCCTACTGAAAATAGCTAAGGCTTGAGAACTCATTGAGTATAAACCCAAAGGGTGTCATATTGTATCTATAATCTCAGATCTATCATCACCAAACAAGTTGATGTATTCCTTTGCTATGCACAATGTTTAGATCCCTGTAAGTGCTGCTGAAACAAACATAAATACAGCAATCGATGTAATTCTCAATTCAAAGAAAAATATTCTATTGGCTATTGAAAATTGTGTGTGTGTGTGTGTGTGTGTGTGTGTGTGTGTGTGTGTGTGTGTGTGTGTGTGTGATTCATGGGTCTGTAACTGCAGATAACTAATAGGATAACTATGGATAATGACCCTAAGGGCTTGTTTACAAATACATATTTTTAAAAATCACACATCCTTCGTTTCGTTTTTTAATTGTGTTTACACATATCCACAGAATCAAATGTCCACATTGGAAGGCTATTTTAAAATTGTATGCAGGTATCTGTTTGAGGTGGCTAAACCCCCCCTTAGGCATCTGCCCTGTATCTGTTCATTAAAATATCTAGATATGTATTTAAAAAAGCCCTAAATTTCTTGCTCATTATGCACTTCATCTATTTTAAGATACTGTGCTATTTGTCTGACCTCAGAAGTCTTTTCCATTGAAAACGTCATATCAACTATGCAAACAGCAGCGGTGAAATTAGAATAAATGTGAGAATCTAACAGGCATTATCAAAGATGTAACAGACGTTGTGGTGGAGTTCTTCCAAGATGAATGACTGCCAAGACACCAGAATGGTGTATAAAAAGGACCAAAGACCTGACGGACGGACTCAAGCTAAAAAACATGGCCTTCCTGTGGATCCTGTCCTGTCTCGCTTTTGTGAGCTCTGCCTTTGGTAAGCCAAAAATTAGATAAAAATTGTATAGTTTGATGGTTTTCATTTTGCATTTTGAAGTTTGCAAGCTTTACAGAAAGTTTCCAATAGCACTGCATGACAGTTCATCACAGACTATCCCTGAGGAGAATCTTTTTGTCTCACACAATTTAAGTACAGTAATCTGTTACTGAGATGAGACAAGTTTTACCTCGAGAAATAAGGAACAGAAAAATGATGTTGAGAAAAAAATGGTCATCTGAGTTGCCCATCCTAAGCTTTTGGTCGCTGTTTTTTTTTTTTTTTTTTCAGTTTGACTGTTTGAGTGTTTATAGCCAAATTACTTTCAGTGAATGTTCCTCAGACACTAGATCCGATTAGATCAGATTCAACTTTATTGTCACTGCACAAGTACAAAGATACCAGTGCTAAGAAAAACATACCTCCAGATGCATTGAAAACGCTGTTTTTAACACCCTAAGAAGGCTCAACACTTCTGTCATTGCACTGAAATTAGCCTCAAATTTCAAAGAAATGTGAAAGTGTACTCAATTAACCAGGTAGCCTAAAGAAAGATCTAATTTCCATTATCCTACCGCACCATAATGAGACACTCAGTAGTTTTCCTTGGATTATCAGAGTGCCTAAAAATATAGCCCCAGTTTTCATTGTTTCCATCCCTTTGTGCTTTCAGGCTGTGGCGTTCCTGCCATCAAGCCCATTGTCAGTGGCTACTCCAGGATTGTCAACGGTGAGGAGGCTGTTCCCCACTCCTGGCCC
>JASCQY010000258.1:9590026-9602005 GCA_030264315.1 Sardinella tawilis
AAAGGAGTTATCTGGAGTGAATCAAACCAAAGCCCTGTTGTCTGAGGCTGCCGAGTGCTGTCGATAGGTATCAGAACAACAGCAGTACTGTACAACGTAGACTGAATTCGCAAACTGCCTGCTACCCACAACAGATTAGAGCATATGAAAACGAAACAGACATGCCCTAATCAGTTAGCGTTGGTTGCTGTTTCGCTATTCAGTCTACCGTGCATGAAAATCTGTCATTCTCCTACCTGATAGCATTTAGCAACATGAAACAACAGGGCTACGTGTTGATTGACTCTGGATAATTCCTTTAAAATATATAACTGGCTATCTAAAATTCGCCTGTACTACAGTATAAGGGTAAGTTAAACAGTCTAAACTATATATTTTCTAGACCCTGTAGATGTAATTTAACATGCACTGAATTAAGTCCCACCTTCTTCCACCCCATGAACATGTATAGTCCAAATGCATTGATTCTCAATGTACACCCATTGTGTTTTAATAGGTATTGCATCCCAAAATTGCCCTTGTTAACATTCAATTCATGCTCAGCACAGCCAGACATTTCAAAAGAAAGTACATTTGGTCAGTAAGCCTAGAGCTCCTCCTAGCCCATGGCCAAATATGTAAGCTATCCAATTTATTGCATTTCAGTGGATAATAATTCATCTACTACGCGTACAGTGTGTACAAAGTATTTCAGAACTACTTTGATCTGAGAGAACTGGGGGTCCCTTGAAAGCATCTTTGTAAAGTTCCTCTTAGGAAGCTGGGCCCTGATTGAGGTGTATTAGGCAAGAGGTAATTTCTGTCCCATTTAAATTTTGACACAAGCAACCTATTTTCTTTCATTTAGATTCATTTCATTGGACATATTATTTGCGTAGTTTTCTCAACTAGCCTACATGTACTTCACATGCTACTGCTGGCAATGTGCATGTGAATTATTCAGCAAAAGAGACAATGAATGTGCATAGCTATATCCAATCATCAGCCTGAGTGTTTGACACAGGACCAGACAACTGGAATGATAGCCATATCATACTGCTTTTTCATATAGACCTTTATTTAGAGTATGCGCAAAGCCATCATATCGGAATTTCGGAAAGCCAGACTGAATGTAGGCCTAAGCTATAGGCCTACAGTAGTTTCATATTATGCAGCCAATAAAGTCGTCACATTTTATTTTCCTTTGGTCTTATTACACTTGAAGAGTCCATTTTAGTTAAAAAAAATTATATTCTTACGCTGCATTCTGCATTAGTAACTTTTGAACAAGATGCTGATAGGCGAGGTGTTATCTGATTAGATTCAATGATCTATGCCAGTGGTGGCCGAGGCCCACTGGGGGGACACGAGCAGCCTGTTAACCCACCTGACCAAACAGATTTGAATAATTGGCCAAGAAAGTTGCGCAGTAGCCTATAGTAGCCAGAGTGATCATGTGCACCAAATGTGTTCTCTACTTCAATATCCTCTCAAACAATTCCAAACAGTTTTATAAATTTTTGCTATTGTCGCTGTTATTTAGAAACACGCTTTCCATAGGGGGGGCTTATAGCTGGAATCGGCTGGTATAGGGGGCCTTGTCATGCAATAGCTAATTGATATATTTAAAGTGCAGTAATAGTTCTACCATCAGGTTTGGAGAACAGCTGGATGAACTAGTGAAAGGTAAAATTCTTTAAATCCGACGTTTTAATTTTGATTTAGGCTATTTATGTGCAGAAAAGAAACGTTCCTTTTGGATCATCATCAATTAGGTCTACAACAATACATGTAGGCTAGGCTATATAGGCTACAGCGCAGAAGTTCACTATCAGTTAGCCTACACCTTTTCCTATTTTGGGAAATGCAAGAGAGTGCCTTAATGCAGGCCTATGTGATTTCTAAGATGGACAGACAAATAACACAGATAAGATTAACAGGCTAATCTTTTTTTTTTCTTAATGAATAGGAAAAGGCTAGGAACATCATAGCCCCAATAAGCCTTAAGCTACATAATAAAGCCTCAAGGCTTAGGATAGGCAGACTTTTTTTCTTCCAAATAATATCACAATTGTTTCAGAAATTGTGAAGATAGTATAATTTCATGGCAAGTTTCTACCTACTGTACGTGAAGTATAAGTTCAACAGTAAAAAAAAAAAAAAATTACATCTTCAGCTTCACAAGCGTTTGAAACTGAGGAACTCTACACCTGCCTACGTCAAATGGATCAGCTGGCTAGTCACATGAGCGCACATCACGTGTTCTGTCATTCACAGCCGGGTATTTTTCGTAGAGGTTCAGTCGGGAAGTGGTTAACGTTAGCTGTAAATATTGATTTCATTTACCCCATTTAAAGGATTATTTTGGAAGTCTCAAAATGCCAGCATTCCCCGAACTCTACTTTAACGTGGATAATGGCTATTTGGAAGGATTGGTTAGGGGTTTCAAGGCTGGAATCCTAACTCAAGGGGACTATCTGAATCTTGTTCAGTGCGAAACGCTGGAAGGTAAGCCAGTTAGCTAGCAGTTGCTAATGTATTGCGAGCTGACGCTGTCATTCTACCATCCATATTAATTGTTATCGCTTGCTTTCTGTGTACCCAGTTGTGTGTTTGTTTTTCACAATTAACTAGGCCTGTGAAGCATTGTTATTCAGACATAGACCATACGAGACCTCGCTACATTTAGATGACTGATGTAAAGGAACGTGTACGTTAGCATAGATGATTCAGTGTAACGTTAACGTTAGCTATATGACTTGAGCCTTGCACCAAGCAGCTAACGCTAGCTAGCTTGAATGCAAGTTGACCTTAACGTAAGTAGCCAACCTTAACGCGATGCTGTATCTTTCCATCAGATGTTTTCTTGAATAAACTGTCCATGTATAAAATGTATAACTACTCATATGCTGAGTATTTAGTCATTGTCGCTTGATGAATGTCAGGTATAGGATGATTTTCGATTATGAATTTAGCATTAGTGTAATAGCGAGGTCTCCTACAGCTAGTTGTGTAAGTAATTGTATCATATCGTCCAACAATGCTCTCATTTTCCAGTCTCTTTAATTTATGACAACGTTAGGGAAACTAGAAACTGAGATAACTGCTGACTAACGTTACTGTTTCCATGTACAAATGACTGTGTAAAGTAATTGATTAGTGTCTGCAGTTACATAGTTTATTATAGTACAGTATATAGGTTTATAGTTGGTAGCCTCAACCATAAATTGGCTAGCGCTGGAGTTGAGTTGGAGTTGTTAAGAGGACATTTTAGATGCATCTTATTGGCAAGCAGCTCACCCTCATCTCTGCCTGTAGTCATAATGTGTATTTTTACTGAAGCAAAAAGAATACTCATGTTGGCTCATGTGAGAATTCACTTTGAGGAAGTGGAAACGACATAGAGTGTGCCTCTTTGTCACCAACATTTCTGGTGCAGGGAACAAAGCCATAATTTCCACTTGACTCTTTTTTTTATCACTTCCAGATCTAAAGCTCCATCTGCAAAGTACAGACTACGGAAGCTTCTTAGCAAATGAGGCCTCCCCCCTCACCGTTTCTGTGATTGATGACAAACTCAAGGAGAAGATGGTGGTGGAGTTCCGTCACATGAGGAATCAGTCCTATGAGCCGCTGGCCAGCTTCATGGACTTTATAACGTAAGGAAATTCATTGTGTCATAGGAAAGTCGTCATAGTGTTTGAATGGAGCATTCAAAAATGTATAGGCAAAGAACTGAGGCTTCATGCAGATGTTGTGATCACACGTAAGATGTTAAGTGTGTCGTCTGGTAAGACATCACACTGTATGATTTGTTTTGTAAAATACATATGCAGGGTTTTAGAATTGATGTTTGATATTCACAGACTTTTAAATGCTCTGTTGTTAAATTACTGTAGTCCTTGGAATTTAATGCACATGTTTATCACACTGGAATTGCCTTGTGGTCATTTGGAAAATGTTAGACTAGTTTGTTACTGAGCCTTGCTTAAAATGAAGTGTTTATTTTGTCCATTCTTGCATCGGAACTTAATAGGTGGATTCCACATTACCTGACTCTTTCAAGCCACTGCACTGCTGCTAGCTTTGCATTCTGTGTTGAAAACACTAGTAACCATAACCAGTAACCAATAGGATAGGAAGATAAAATGGCTTTCTACCCAGAATGCATCGCTGTCTGCAGCCAGCTTGAGAAAGTCAGTTAATGTCAAATCTGCCAAATGACTGCAGTCCTCTCAGCTCCTCTCTCCTGAGCCATTCCTCCCATTCCTACTGTTCCAGGTACAGCTACATGATTGACAACGTCATTCTGCTGATCACGGGCACCCTGCACCAGCGTGCCATCTCGGAGCTGGTGCCCAAGTGCCACCCCCTGGGCAGCTTTGAACAGATGGAGGCAGTTAACATTGCACAGACTCCAGCTGAGCTTTACAATGCCATCCTGGTGGACACTCCTCTGGGTGAGGATGTTCAGTTGTGTCAACTTGGATTAGATTGCTAAGTGTCTAAATCCAAAAACAGAACTTAGTAAGAAGACAATGTCCCATGAAACAGAAGTTATTTAATGATCATATCACACATAGCTCATAACATACTGTATGCACATCTTTTAATGTAACATAACATTTTGCATTGCATTTGTTTGGCAGTTTGTGTGCAGTTTAGACACAGGGGGGCGCTACATTTAAAGTAAAGAGCCTACTCAGCATCCACCGTATTCATCGCAGAAATGGACTGTGAATTTATTATTCTTTTATTTTTTCTAGCTGCCTTTTTCCAGGACTGTATATCGGAACAGGACTTGGATGAGATGAACATTGAAATAATCCGAAATACACTCTACAAGGTAAAACTCAGTGCTTGTAACACTGTAAAAATGCTTGTGTAACACATCTGTATTTTTCTTGTCATTGTAAGGCAGTCGTTTTGTGTGAACTGAATTATACCATTTTATTTATTTTTCAAACAATTTCACTCTGTCTTTCCAGGCATACTTGGAGGCATTCTACAAGTTCTGTTCTACCCTTGGTGGAACTACAGCAGACACTATGTGCCCCATCCTGGAGGTGAATGTCCAGTTCTACTAACTAACTACCGTAACTAACTAGCACAGACGTCACTCAAACACTAAGCCCATGCTAGCACAGCACCAACCTCCTGATTTATCAGCTATACTACACTATACTCATACATGGACATAGACAAATCCTTTCACATCCACAGCTTTGAAATACTTCAATCTGGGCACTATAGGCATTTGCAAATTTCAACGCAATTTTCGATGCAATTTAACATGAAACATTCTAAAATGAATTTACCCCTTCTCCCATTAGTTTGAGGCAGACCGCCGAGCCTTCATCATCACCATCAACTCCTTTGGCACCGAGCTGTCGAAAGAGGACCGGGCCAAGCTCTTCCCTCATTGTGGCAAGCTGTACCCTGAGGGCCTGGCACAACTGGCACGTGCTGACGACTACGAGCAGGTCAAAGCTGTGGCAGACTACTATCCCGTAAGTCACTTTGTTCGATTCTAAGTCGCACTGGTATGTTAAAACTGTTTACTTGATTCTCGCTTGACGACACTTTGTAAACAATTACAAAAACACAAACAAAAGCTCAGAATGTGTTTAGAACTTGTGAGATTTGTTGGGTCATTTGCTGGTCGCTCTGTTCCAGGAATACAAGCTTCTGTTTGAGGGTGCTGGCAGCAACCCAGGGGATAAAACTCTGGAGGATCGGTTCTTTGAACATGAGGTAAGTAATGGCACTCACCCCCCCCAAAAAAAAAAACACAGTCAGCACCAGCAATTGTGATTCATCTTCCCACCATTACCACATACACAGGCAAGCATAGATCAAACACTTTAACTGTACTGTACAGTCTGGGAAGGAGGGAGAGAGGGAGGGCAGATAGCAGATGCTTATCTGTAGTAATGACTGGTCTGATATCTTACCACATCATAAAGCAGCACTCGAGTGAGGTGAAATCGCACAGATGTGAGTGTCCGTATGTATTGGGGAGAGTGGGCCAGTCTGCTTGAATTATATCACTTGGATTTACGGTAATGTCCGTGTTTGAAGTGGTCTCCGAGGAACCATGCATCACTCAATTTACAACAGTCTTTCATGTTGACTGTGTGTGTTCGCTTGTACGTGCTTCTGCCTTAATCACAACTTTCTCAAAGGAAGGCAAAGCCACATTAATTATTATTAAGTACTTGCAGCATTGGACTTTTTTTCCTGTGGCTGCCTTTAAAGCTCAGAACTGCTAATGATGCAGCCTAGTCTTGGACTGCTATCCTGCATATTCCTATCACACTCTCTATGCTCTGGCAAGGCTATCCTCCAATCTAGTGTCCCTAATAGGTGTCTTGCCAAATAATTTTGAAAGTGATCGACGGTTTGTAGATTTAGACTGTCACAAAGAACACTAGGCTCTTGGAAAAATCTCCCTCTGGCCTGCATGTTCCTACTAATTCTTTTCCCCACTGATGTTAAAAGAAGAGGAGCTTCAGTATTGGTATTTTTGTATAGTTTATAGTATCCCTATTACAGTATATTGAAAGTAAATGTAAATTCTTTTTATTTGCTCTTGATCAGGTGAAGTTAAATAAGCTGGCCTTCCTGAACCAGTTCCACTTCAGTGTGTTCTACGCCTACGTTAAGCTGAAGGAACAGGAGTGTCGGAACATCGTGTGGATTGCTGAGTGCATCGCTCAAAGGCACCGCGCCAAGATCGACAATTATATTCCCATTTTCTGAAAATCTGATTTTTCTGTTTTTCTTTCTCTACCTTTGTCTCTCTCTTCAACATTGTGCAGTCACTAATCCATGTGTAACAGACACTTTAATTTATTGTTATTATTTTTTTTTCTCAGCACTTCCTTAGCTGTATTCTTAACGGCCTCTCAACTCTTACTGTCTGATGGCCAAGGCATTTGAGAAGACATTTCTCTTGTCTTGAAAAGCCCAAAATCCAGTTCATATTCTGCTGATCATGTTTACGTCCTAAATGAACATTTCTGTGTGATTGCCCCTGCAAAGCCTCTTCCGAAGCATTGGTCGTGCGGTGGCCTCGGTAGGCATTCTCTACATTCTTCCTGGCTTAATTAGCGAAGCACTAGCTTCTCACGTTCTTGATGCTCTTAGCGGTGGTCTGTGGAGAGCTGAAGGCAGCATGGCAAACCTCACATCTCTTTGCCATCAGACATCATGCTTTATTGTAAAACCAGCTAGAGGCCACCAGAGAACTGCAAAACAGCACATTTGTCTGGGTATTTGGTTTGGAGCAGAGGCTTCCCAAGATGCACCTCGCCTTTCCTGTTCATGATCTTCCTCAGCTTCCATTCCGCAGGGCATCATGGGGCTCAAAAGTAAACAGGAAATGCAATGCAGAGGCCATCGGCACTGTACATACATTCCACCAGTTAGTTTCTTTCATGTGCCCTGCGGTGTATGTCATGTTATGAATGAATTGATAGGCTTGCATTTAGTGTAGTCAAGGTTTCAAGATTCCCCTTTGCTTGAGAGCTGATGAACTTGACTGTGACGAATGGTTGGTGTATAGTGTAACAATACGTGACATTCTCAATCTCTTGGATTTGGATGGAGGTAGTTGGCATACTGTTTTAACTTTGGTGCGGATGTGTGATGTGAATAAAAAAAGATTATATATACATATGTGGTGTGATAATGAGAAATATCGTTATGTGTTGCTCTCAGAGGTACAAAATAGTCACCTAATGTTTCTGCCCTGAAGAAACCTTGCATCTTTTAACTGAAAGTATACTGTTATTTGTGTATCTTTTTTTTTCAAAAACAGTGTAAAATCAGTATACAACATGACATAGATATATTTAAAAAAAATATTATATAACGTTTTAAATGTGACGTGTGTCCTTGTTCCATGCAATGATATGTTTTCTTATGTTGTAAATGTGAAATTAAAAGTCATATGGAGTATTTTAATGTTATTTCATTTTCTATGGCTCTTCGTAACAGGCAGGAGAGATGAGTCATTTTGTCATTCTGAGCAACATCATAAACTATTTTACTAGTAGCATCTGCTAGAACTTAAGTCATAAACTAGTCAGATACCTTCCAAAGCTGCATGAAATCCGCCTGTTGCCCACACATTGAACATAACATGGATTGTGCAACCAAAAAGTCCATCTGTGGTTTCTGTCCAAAACAATACTGTGTAGACTCACTTCATAGCCAAAAAGCCAAAAGATTCACTTTGCATGCGTAGCCTAGGCCTGCTAGAGATATATGTGAAATCTAAATATTTTGATAAACATATTTGTTATCAGTATTTTATTTTGTTTACACATAGGCCAATAGAATTCATTGTTTTTAAATATATCCACCTTGATGGGTGTTTTGACGTGGAAATGAAAGGCTGTCAGGAATAAAAAAAAAATGCGGTTTTAAGTGTGTAAACCGGAACCTTGCGCACTTACATATTTCAAGGATTTAGGAGTTTCAAGGAAGTGTGCAGTGAGCGAAAAAATAAGCGTGAGCGATGTCGTTTATGTGTCTCCACCAGGTGGGGGTGTATGCACATATCATTCACCTATAGGCCTAGTAGGCATTTCTGTCATCAAATGGTCTCCACGCTAGAGATCCATCCAAATGGGTTGTTGACATGTTCAGAAATATGGCTGGGACTTCAAGAGCTTTTGTCTCCGGCGCGATCAAAGTCTGTGCCGTTTGTGATTGTCTTGTGTTCTCAGACGAAGATGACTCAGCGAGCGGAGGTTGGGAGTAGCAGGTCCTGCCAGCTGGCACGCTGAAATGTGCCAGCGCTCAGAGCCGCACTGCAGGGTAAAGAGCAATGTTTACATAAACACATTTTTTATGTTCCCGGTAGCTTGCCAGCATTTAGACAGTGTCTGAACACACATGACACAGGCTAAAGGCTTTCCACAAACTCACAATGTTTTATCGGGGTAATAGATGGCTCTATCACAGAGATAGTTCAAGAGGAGCAAGGTAGGCTAGCCTAAGTAGGCTACTAAAAGATCTTTGACTTTAGTGTGAGTGATTTGAGGTCATATAGCCTATGATGAAGACTGTTGAGGAGGTGTTACGTGTAGAGAGGAGGTCACCTACTTATCGCAAAATGTAGCCTAGGCTACTACCGAAGACTGTGTAAGCCTTCTTTACTCATTTACTCTTTTAAAAAACAAACTTGGATTTTAGCAAGCATCAATTTCATCATGCAAAAAATAAGTGGAAAGCTATCGGCTACCAGTATTATGGTTCCTCTGAGATCTGTGGTAGACTATGACTGTAATTTATCTTAATATATGATTGCATTCTTAGGCTATATTTAAAAGTTGATCGTTTCCACTGGCCTATTCACCTGTAAAAGTGTCATACTGTAAGTGAGGAACAAAATGTTTTTTTTTTGTTGTTGTTGTTGGTTTTTTTATATTATTTCTTGTGATGGTGGAGGGTGGCATGTTTTTCCTTTCCTGTGCACTCATGTCAAATGATCCTTTTCTGGCCCCAGTGTTTACATTTTAACTTTCCATTCAGTTGCCACCCTGAGAATGACCCCACTCTCTCCATTAAATAATAAAAAAATAGGGATTGTAGCTCATTAAAAACCCTTAATTACTGGGAACACTTCCAGCAGGGTTGACGGACAACCCTCCAAAATTATGGTTGACAGGAGGACAGAATATCTTGTTCAAACTGCATAGAAAATAATTTGTCCCAGCAACAGCCCTTCTGCAGCCAAGTAGAGGGACACTGGGGTGAACTTCTTCAGCCTCTCTTTATTGGAAAGTTAAAAAAATAAATTAAGCCTTTCTTGGATTACTCTTGCCTTTTGTCTCACATGGCATCTTCTCTACACAAATTAAAATTGTCATCAGCCTGGTTTATGAGAAGGTGACAATGGCGGCTTATGGGGTTCATCTATGTTGGGAGCCTGGCTGATCCAATGACCTGGGGTGAGAGCTTGAAGACTGATGGACATTGTGGATATGGAGAAAAAAAGCTGGTTACACAAGCATTGGACCAAACTAATTGTAAGGGGGGGGCAGGACCTTTGGGAAACAGACTGTCTTTCAGTCTGGGTGGGCATTACAAATAGGAATGTTCTCTGAGTTATACTCTTGGAAAGACATGATGGACTGTTCTCTCAACTCAGTGAGAAGGACAAATGTCAGAGGGTGACACACAGGTGCATCTTCGCTGTCCCAACTCGGGGTGTACAACATGATGTTGTGTTCCGATTTACATAGACGCACCTGTTTTACAAGTGTCCATTTTGTGTGTTTGTGTTTGTGTTTTTCTTGTCTCAAATGAAACATAAACAAAGCTGTCCTTATAAGGAGAAAGGAATGTTTTCTTTTTTTTCCCAACTGCTATTTATGGGCCCCCAAGAGAATCAAGACTCAAGCTTGACGACTTTATCTGATTATATTTGTAGCACAACACACAAGAATTCTTGAAGATAATTTGGGGCATATTTAAAATGCTAAATGAAGAGTATTCTCTTTCCGATCATCATTGAAAGTGATAGGAAACATATGTTTTTCTAGTCTGAATGGCTAAACTTAATGCACGACTTCATGATGATTCTTTGAAGAGCATGAGCAGGAAAGAAAAGAAGGAAGAATTTCGACTTATGGTTTCCGTTATTACCAAGGAGAGTGTGCCAGCTCTTGAGACTGGCCAGACCTCTTTATATGCACTGCTCTGATTGGGATTTCGTCATGCAGGGCCTACAAACCATTAGCATTTTGAGCGTAGCTTCAGGACAACAATATACAGAGTAGCTTCAGGAGTACAATATACAAGGACTTAATTAAATTCAGGATTCTTGCAGTTCAGCACGATGATGTGTGTCTCAGTGCATCAACCCCCCAAGTCGACAAATCCCCACAATTAGCGGTCAGATAATGACACAAAGCTTACTCAGAAACATGCCTTTGGGTCATTTCTGCCGATACTGGGAAACGTGGTTTGCCTGCAGTTTGCCAGTACAGACTGAGTTCCTGTTTGTAGGCCACACGGGTGTGGTGTCCCATAGGCTACGGGCCAGATGGGTTTATGGTGCACCCCCTACCTCTCAACGAAACCAACTTTTTTTTGAAGCTCAGTGATGAATGTTCATTTGGATAACATTGAACTTTTTGGGATGCATTGTCTTTTTTTCAGTTAGATGATTAGCTGCAGGCCTATACTTGCAAAATGCTATATCACAAAATTATTGTTTGTTCGCAGTTATGTTAATTTTGTGGGAGCAATAATCATGCATAATCCATAGTGTGGGGAATTTGGGACATGTGTCATTGCCTGTTCAATCACATCTAAAGGTATAGACTGTCAGAGAATGTATAGTACAGTATATGCAGAACTAAGAAGACACTGCAAGACACTGCATGGATATAATCATATACTGTAGAGGGGCAGACTGGAGGTTGGTTGGTTGATTTTAGCTACAGTATAGTGATGTCTTATCTGTCATCAAATCACTGTAGTTGGTAAAATCATTCTAGTTCCAGCTTTTCAGCAGCCTTCAGAACACATTGGCACCTCTCTCAATGTGGTATGGCACTGGTTGGTTATTTTGGGCACAGTTCCTAAATTTTGAGGTGGAAACGGCAAAAATGCATACCGAAACAAACCAAGCTGTGCTGCCCTGCCAATCTACCTCTGCTGCTTATGGCAGAACTACCTCTCATAAAAAACTTGTATGAATGCATAATGTTAATATGCATTAATTTGAAGACATGTTTTCCTGCATCAAATTGGATGTAGCCTATACTTTTATTAGCCTTTCCACTAATGCTTGCAAAGTCTATTTGAGAATAGTGTGTCAAAATATTGCTTTAAAGGAACACACCACCGATTTTTGATATTTATGTATTTGCATTGTGCCCAGGTGTTATTCAAGAAATCGCTCATCATTTTTTTCTCAGTGTGTTCAGTACTTAGATTCACATTATTAGCATAGCTTAGCACAATCACTGGAAGTACATG
>JASCQY010000258.1:9619606-9632278 GCA_030264315.1 Sardinella tawilis
ACTGCCATTGCAATTTTTTCGCCCCCCCCCCCCCCCCCCCTACTCCTCTTTTTAAAGTCTCTTTCGATAAAAGCGGCTGCTAAATGCATAAATGCCTATGTGGTACCAAATTTTCTCATTCTTTTTCCAACCATCGGAACCCGATGACCTTGAAGAACAGGCCGGTTGACATGCAGTACTCCGGAATATTGCTTAACAATGAGTTTAATCTATTTCCCAATCTCAATTAGAGAATGAATGATTCTGCAGACGTGCACTTACTCACGTCTCACAGCTATGTACGTGAGTGTCTTGACCAAGGTGCTGTAGTCATGAATGGCTATCAAGGGAAATCAGTACTGCATAAAATCTTTTGTTTAGGGAGTGAGATCTGGGGAGACTCAGAGAAGGAGGAGAGATGGAACTGCATGAAAGGGCATTCCTCTGATGGAGGGATTTAGTCTGGTCTCATTGACATGGTTGCTAAAGTGGGCAGCTAATATATAATGCCACATGCTCCCAGTTATGACAGAGATTGTATCTTATGGTTTAACAATAGTAATCTTTTTTTCCAATCCTAGGGAGGCACATGCAGAGAATGGAAATTAAAAGAAGTTAGAGTTGTGTTATGCAACAATGTCTGCCAGTAAGCATATGGTCGTTCTACATATTTCACATGACGTTTCCCAGGTTTCTCATTTGGTTGAAGTCTCTTTATTGAATTTTTTCGACTGAGCTTGTCAACCAGCTCTTTAAGCTGTCAGTGTAATAAGCACCAGATTGGAAATGTCAGATTGTATCGAGCTGTAAAGGGCACAGCGGACCCGGCCTGTAAACCTGCCTAGCTCACTCCTACAGCATTTTCAACCGAGTGCTTAATTAAGGGGCCCTCCTGTTCTTCCCAGCCACACCATGAAACATAAAACAAGTGCAGTTAAGTCTGTTTGGGAAGTTGATGCGTCTTAGTCCAAGCTCGAAAGGAATGCCTCTGCTGCTGACAGTGACTGGGGCCTGCTACCTGTCAATTGTGCCGACCGGGGAGGGAGCAAAAGCTTGAATCTGTCTCCAGTTTTATGTGGCTCGCTGGTCATAGGTCAGGGGAAATGAAAGAAGGGGAGTTTGTTTACAGCTCGTGAAACACAACACTGCTGAGGGACGTTTACATTTGCCTGGTGGTTGCAAGCACAAAACGAGCGGGTGATTTTAGGATAACAGAGACGGCTGCCTATCGTTCACTAAAAAGCCCTTTGTCCTTATTTGAATCCCACTATTACAGTACAGTTTTTTTCCCCTTTGCTTGGCACCTGGCTTTGTTGAGCATGCTGTTTCAAAATAAAAAGCTTGAGCGTCAGCCAAGCCATACACAAACACACACACAAGAAAGAAAGTAACTGAGTGTGTGAATGACCTTCCAACAAACTCCTAATATTACACCCTAGTCGCACGGCGTATCCTTAAGTCACCCCTAAAAGTAAACACCAGCACAGCAATAAGGATTTGCCTTATTTGTCTTTGAGGTGCACAGCTGTTCCCTGAACCACACTGAATGCTTGGGTGTTAACTTGCACTCTTTGGAACAAGCATCAGAGCAAGTTATTTTTGAAATGGGGTTATTAACCACAAGTGGTGAAACTATTATACGATTATATATAACGATTATGGATGTGAGTTGGTAGTGTGTATGTGTGTGTGTGTGTGTGTGTGAGAGAGAGAGAGAGAGAGAGAGAGAGAGAGAGAATGATGGTACGTGTGCATGTGTGGGGGAGTGATGAGCCCACCTCTCATGCCCAGTTTGGCCTTGGTGTCAAGTAGGGCCTGTTGAACATCGTCGGGTCTGGTGATGTCCACTTGCAAAAGGGTAAATCGAGGTGAGCAGCAGCGCTGAAGATCACGTGCCCCCTCTCCGGCCAGGTCCAGCACAGTAGCGAACACCTCAAAGCCCAGGGCATCCAGGCGTTTGGCGGTAGCATGCCCAAAGCCTGAGTCGCACCCTGAACGAGACCAAGAAAGTAGAGAGAGAGAAAGACAGAAAGGGAGAGAGAGAGAGAGAGAAAGAGAGAGAGAGAGAGAGAAGGGGAGAGAGAGAAAGAGAGATTCGTTTTCTGGAGCTGAATTCCCACGTGCCACTCGTTCCATCTGGAGATATCTCATCAAATCTTATCATTTCTAAATCAATACAG
The DNA here is from genome assembly GCA_030264315.1 of Sardinella tawilis. Lineage (NCBI taxonomy): Eukaryota > Metazoa > Chordata > Actinopteri > Clupeiformes > Clupeidae > Sardinella > Sardinella tawilis. The sequence continues at coordinate 9,621,766 of JASCQY010000258.1, forward strand.
ATAAGAGATCAGAGACTCGTTTTTGCCCTTGGCATATGCACATGAAAAGCAATGCAATGTATTACAAAGTTGACAACTATTTAGCCAACCATCTTGAAAATTATTTTCAAAAACATGCTATTCTTAAACTTTCTGAATGCCCTGATATTTAAAAGAACAGTCCCACAGACAATACAAAACTGAAATTTTACAAGCCGAGCCAGAGAAGTGAATGTGTCAACAGTATAATGGACCTTAACCCCCCACCAGGTACAAGGCTATATTCATCCTCAAGAGAAAAGATTTGCTCAAAAGAGTCTTCAAGAATGTCACCATAAGTTCATAAAAATGTGTGTGGTATGAAAATATGAGTGTCAGTGAATAAATTAGGTTGACTTTGGAATACTTAAATGTTCATATTTAAAAACCGAATACCATTCCTAAGATGACAAATTTGACAAAAAACGGCACTCTTTTGCGTATAAATTTACTTGTGACATTTTTATCTATGAGTATTATTTCACTCCCATTTAAACAACCACAAGACACATGACGCCGTCTTGGCAGTAGAACAAAAAATAAATTAAAATAGTCTGTCTGGGAATAAAATGCTTCCATTTGGTAGGGCAAAGTGTTTTTGTACTGTGTGTGTGTGTGTGTTTGTGTGCAGTCTAAGTTCATTGGACCCGTGTGCACATAACACATTTTTCACCATAACCCAGACCCCCTCACTTGTACTCGTGGCCCATAAGACCTTATGAGCTGAACTTTCACCTGAATTGAACGTGCATGTGTCTGTGTGGGTTTGTGTAAGTGTGTGTGTAAATGTGTGTAGTGTGTCTATCTGTGTTATCGCCACACGTAGTACAAAGAGTGACTGTTGTGACCATAATGACACCTTCATAATCCTCCTCGCAAGTCCCTCTTCTCCCCGCAGCCGTTCCGTCCACCCCCCTCCCCCCCCTTCCCCTATCCCAGGCTATCCCATGCTTGTGGAGACTCTTTCAGCAGGGCCCGGGGTGCGCTGAGGACAGCAGGCAGGCTGGCCGGCCCCTGCTGAACATGTTATCTGACTGCACAGATGTACGGAGCATTCTCACACATGTGTGCCAGGAACTCGTGGAGGAGGATGAGGGAGACGGAGAGAGAAAGAGGGCCTGTTCTGACAGAACACCCTCTCTAGGCCCCCCACCACCAGGGGGAAAAAAAAACAGCTGCTCCCCAAAATGAGAGGGATAAATTCTCATCAAGGGGATTAGCACTTGAGTGTTAGTTGTAGGATGCTGGTCTCCCCCACCCCCCTTCGCCTTTGCCACTTCATCATACCTGTTGTTGTTGTTGTTTTTATAAGCTATGGATTACGTCAACTATTTTGCTGCGGAGTATCACTCACTCCAAGTGTCGCTTTTCTTTTCACTGAGCTGTTTGTCCATCGTGTCGTTGTTCCCTTTAACAGGCATTGGAGCTCGTCTTGTCAAGTCGATCAGCCGTCTCCTGCATGTTGCCAAGTGCAAATCTTCTTGTCCCAATGACATGACATGCAAAGAGCCGGGGTTATGTAAGTGCGGGCGCCCGGTGGAGGATATTCTTAGGTGGACGGCTTTATAATGAGTATGTTCTCTAAACAGGGCTTGGAGATGCTCCAGGGCCATGGAACAAAAGTGCAGGCCCCATGCCTAAATCACCTCCAGGAAGGTGTTAATGGCCAAATAAAGCTTTCAAGTATTTGTGTGTGTGTGTGTTCCTGTTGATTATTGCACAGTGAACATGTGCCCAGCTTTCCATATGGGAAGTATGGATTCATACACACACACACACACACACACACACACACACAAACACATTACCCACATGGAGTGTTTTAATGAAAAACACAGAAACAGGTGAACATGATACAGGACCCAAAACAGACAGACACACACACAGAGTAATGTATACAATCAATTTACTACAAAACAGTTGACACAGAAACAGACACGTTTACAGTATGTGTACTCAAGGCCAGGTCACACCAATGGATAATATGAACTTTTCTGAGGTCAGGAACTCTTACATTACAACCACAGCACACAGACCACCTGCAGTGCTCTCTGACGTATACAGCATGTGGGAGAAAACAGATCCTCTCAACATCTGTGTGTGTGTGTGTGTATGCATGCGTATGTGTGTGTGTGTGTGTCGTAAGAGATTCAGCGAAAGTGGGGGACTGTCCAACAGGCTTTTTCAGGATCAGCAGAGTCTAGAGAGTTGGCTCGGTCGCCAGGACTGTGCTGACCGGTGCGAGAGGGGGACATTCAAGGGAAGCGTTGGGTTGTTACTCGGTGTTCTGTTGCAACCCAGTTTTTCTTAGGACACATGGAAACATTATCTCTGCAAAAGTTCAAGAGGAATCCGCTTTCCGAGGGGAGCGCCTGGAATGCCTCTTATGCAACCAATGCCAAAAGAGTCCTGGACAGGAAAATAAACAAACACAGGACCTTACACCCATCAGCCAGGCCATTTGGGAAGGTGTCTGTCAGCGACAGACATGCACTACGTGTATATGCACGCGCGCGTAAATCACAGAAAGGGTCGCACGTATGTACAGTCACCGACACAGACACGCATCCAGTATATATATATATTTATATATATATATATGCACACACACACCTTCATAAATGCATGCATGCACACACATACATACATACGCACACACAAACACGTGTGTGACAGGAGAGCGGAATTTCATATTTGACAGATATGTTTGGCGGGATATTTTGGAGGACCGCATATTGGGAGGTTAAATGTTTTACCCGCCGATCTCCATCCACAGTCCACCCCTATTTTTGAGCAAGGCTCTTAAGCATATAAATGTACCCCCTGTGCCTGCTGTTGATTTAAATCTGCCAGGCAAATTTTCTCCAGGCTTCACTTTGGACTGTTCCAGATCCAGATGCCGCCTGCCTTCGTAGCTCGCAGAACACACACCCCATATGCATGAGTGTGATCAAAGGTCTCTACACTCATAACATAGTATATCATTAAGTCAGACTAAATTGGCACTGTTTACCTAAATAAATGGCCACGGTGGGTTATCCTCAGATGTCCTGTGTAATTTAGCGGATCAGTAACCTTAGGTAAAGGTGTCTGCATTATTGGTTACAAGGTTTCAATTTCTCCTTTTTTTGTTTTTGGCTAACACTGATGCAGATAACAGAGTACATACTGTATATCATGTACATATATCATTACCAATCATCAAACACAAAGCTTTAGGAAACTAAGGCTAAGGGTTGACTATGTAAGTTATTTTTTGCTAAATTCATTGGAATAAATCAACTAACTTTTACTGGAAAAATGGTAATCTATTCAATATCAATCTAACTAATAGTACAAAATCGGCAAATATGCTGCAAATACGAATCGTTAGACCCCCAAACAAGTTACATAAAATGGTGTTTTTGTGTTTTGTATTGTGTTTCTAATGCGATTTGTGTTTGTGTTGTTGACCTATTGTGCAATATTCTGTGCCAGATTTGTTGGCTTTATTTATGTTATGCTAAATTGTGCACAGTTATCTGTATTTCAGGGACGAATTACTCTCAATTAAAAGCACAAACCAAAAGAGGAAAGAAACAGGTGACCAAAAGATTGAGCAACACTGTAATCTTATTTTTTTCATTCACATCACACTGTACAACCATCTTTTTGCATTATTTCTTATGAAAGCTTGAACTAACTAAACTAAACGGATCGTTTGAACTGCCCGTTACCTGACACATACTAAAAGTATAGTAATATGAGGAGAAGGGTTGTGAAAATGAATAGGGGCTCAGGATGTCCCAGCATGCCTTGAGGATTCCACACAAGGACACACACAGACACACCCTGGGGATATTTTCGCATTCTCTTGTCACTGGTTTGACAGGGATACTCCTGGTACAGACCTGATTGAAGACTGGACTGACGAAAATGGGTCTCACTGGATTTTGACCTCATCTTGGGACAAACCACTACCCTGAAAATATAATGCCGCTTATTGTGATAGCTTTTTTTGCTTTGTGGTAGCTTTTTTCATGCAGGAAGTTTTGAAGCAAGACCATTTGTCACAAGTTTCCCTTTGGTCACACCTCGGTTGTAAATTGTACCCTTATTCAGTCTAGTTCGCAATGTTTGTTTTGTCTTGCATTTTGCTAGACTAACAAAGCAGACAAATACACAAGGGGATAGAAAGCACTTGGCTCTGTAAAACTAAACTAAGTTGTCAAGAAATTGCCCACTCAGCCAGCCCTGTGACCATAACCTAAATCCCCCAAGGAATTTCAGCTGCTATGGAGCCCTTCAACGGGGTTTGTAAGAGGTTTAATTTTTTTTTTTTTTTAATTTTCAGTTATAGACTTAAAAAAAGCTTTGGGGAAAGCCTAATAAAGCTGTGTGATCCAAGTCTTAAACCCCTTTTGACACTCTCCCATGTTCTACTTGCTTGCACTCAAAGTTGTGTGAGTGTACATTTCCAGTGGTGAAGGACTGAAGACATTTATATAATTATATTTTCTCATTATGTTTATATAATAAAAGTGCATATGGGAAAATAAAGACAAGCAATAAATAACTAAACCCCTGCCCTATTAAAAATGCAATGGTAAAAACTCTTCCGTTCCAGCTTTGAGTTTTTTTTTTTTTTCCTCATGTGGCTCTGGGGATTTGTTTTTTCATGTGATTGTTATTTATTTCCCAGCCAAGTGTTGGCAGCCCGTTACTTTGGATGTTAGAGTTTGACAGCACTGCCAGCTCAATCCAAAAGCCGAGAAACGTGCAAAAAGGGTAGTGGGGCCCAGGTCCAGTTACCATGCCACTAGACAATCTCTAAGTGGCTTAGTGGGTCTACATGACTTCGTTCTTAAAGCATTCAGGCTAAAGCCGGTGCCTAATGCGCCATCAGACACCTTTCCTTTATAGCTGGCACTGCCAAAGATATCAGTGCCAAATTTTCTCACCCCACCCTGTCCCATACTCTGGTCGCACATTTTATAATTTCTCAGATGCAATGATATGTGATGCATTTATAGTATGGGTGATTGAAGAGATGTACCTTATTCATGAGATATGGAATAGTTATATTTCTCAAAGCCTTTTATAGATCCATGCAAATACACAAGGAGAAAGGAAAAGGAACTCCCCTGGTACTGACAGACCATGGCTGAAGCCGGCTTTTGCTATTATGCCTAGTTGATCATGATGTAGTGACTTTGATGTGAGAGGAAGAGTTCCAGGTGTTCTATCCTGCCAGCTAGTGATTTAAGGGAATTATCCTTGCCGAGGTGATTACATCACAGAGAGGTGTTGTGGTGTGTGTGTGTGTGTGTGTGTGTGTGTGTTGGGGGGCTGTGCAGTCAATCTCAGCCAGTGAAAGGACACCCTGATCTAATCACCCTAATTCTGTTTGGCAATACAAATGAACAATGAGGCTGGTACTGTTTGTTTAACTTCGTCACCTGCTGAGGATGTACATCAAGGGTCAAGGTTCATGCTCTTCCAAGTACAGCAGCTCAGTGATTAATGCAATCTCTACATGTGTCTGATCCACTTGCAGGATGTTCTTTTAACAAGTTGATGCCATAGCTTTGTAAACCACATTAGCTGTAACTATTTATCTATCTTTGTACTTGTTTACATAGCTAAAACTGAAGCATGTGAGCTTGGTGTATTGTCATTTGTAATTTGCTTATAAATGCCCAATGTTGCTTTACAAAAACATGCCTAAGCATATGCTTCTCATACGCTTCTGTGGTATCACATTTTCCAAGTCTGGCAAAGATTAAAGCACCACTCCAACTCAGTCCTCAAGACTCTGAAATACTACTGGTGTAAAACAAAGCAGAGCATATCACTGACCCTGTTGGTATGGTGCCAGACTTTGGTGCCATTACCACTCAGTATTTTTGCTCCCAGCTGCTATACCCGAACTGGCTCAAAGTTGGTGCTAATACTTGTGATGTCTAGTTAGATTTACATTAACAAATGTGATGTGAGCTTTGTGAAACAGTCACTACATAAATGAGGAAACCCAAGCATGAAAACACCACATTTCGACCCATGCTGGACACGTGCCAAGGCCAAAGAGATAAGAACTGGGCTGAGTGTACAACTCTGTTTTTGTGAATTTGTGGGTAGAGTCAACACAGCATGGTACTTCCCAACGTAACCTAGTTTTCTTGCCCAAACCATATCTCTTAGATAAGATCAAATAAATTTATGAGGGAAGGATGTGATTAATTTTCCCAATCGGTTTCTGCAGGAGCCTGAGAATGGCTCACACAGTCTTCCTGGGTACTGCTGAACATCAAAGACGGAACACAAAGACAGCTACTTGGCCCCGTGATGATTCACACACTCATAAACATGACTGTAGTCATTTGCTGCGGTGTGTGTGTATGTGTGTGTATGTGTGCGTGTGTGTGTGTTCGTCTGTGTTTTCACTTCGACACCACACCTTTTGTTGCCTGGAGCTTAACAAAAAAAAAACACCACAAATGAAACTGTGTCACAGGGGTACCTTTTCAAAATTGTTCTCAAATTTGTGCTCTCTGTGGGGAAAGTCTATGAAAGGGCCTTGATTCCACTAATTCCGCCTCAGCTTTCACCCCTACCCAATACTCCGTACACAACTGCCCAACCCTCCCCGAACCCTTAACTCAAAACCCTTAGTTGCACTTCCAGGCCTCTCAGCTGCCTTATAATGCCAAATAATTTGTATCCAAGGATTTGTTTTGAGGTGTTTTGAGCCTGGGGGTGCATATGGGGGATCAAGACAGTTTTACACTCAGGCATTGAGAGACAGGCGTACAAAATTGTGAGTTTAAGGCCACTGTGGTGGATGAGACTGCAGATTAAGCACTGGAACTCCTAAACCTCTTTACAGTCAAATAAATCAAGCCATTATAGTTGTTATCCATGGGTTACCTTGGCATCGTAACGATGAAACAAGAGTTTAGTAGAGAACTGCTGGCCAGTGAGATTTTTCACAAAATGCCAACTTTTTTATTATTTATTTTTTTTTTAGATATATAATTTTTTTAACAAGGGAAAAGATTTTGGGTCTCAAAAGCACCATGAAGTTGAAGGCAGTACTTCATTCAAAAATTGCAATTACCAGCATTGCAATAGTTCACTAACACCATAGTTAGGTTACAAAAGCAATATATTGTGGAGGCATTATATACACGGAGCAGGTTGATCTTGTGCATATCCGTAAGACAACACAGAATGAAGATTTATTCAGCGGCACATGCTTCCAGGAATTAAGGAGTTTTCGAGTAGCAGCTTAGCTCTTAGTGGACCAAGGCACAAATCGCCATGGAACACCTTTCTTGCGTCTATTTATAATCCATTAGCTCAAAACAAAACAGCAGCAGCACCACAAACAACAACAGCTCTTGAAATGCACGTACTCAAAGGGCACGCATACTCTGGGAATACTCCAGAACCATTCACATGACTGGTGCCAGGGATATACCAGCACAGTGATACACCAACACCAATACAAACATACACCAGAATATTTCTGGGACTGAGACAAATTAAACAACATTCTTATCAGTTCTGACTGTTCTACAAATGCTGGAGAGGAGCATATCTAATCACAAAGACAATTCCTCTGAGACTGTTGAAGGATAAGTGAGAGAGAGTGTGCCATTTAACATCATTAAGGCAAATATACACATGGGCACATTTTGCTTGAATACAGACCTTTAATAATAATTCTATGGAGTGATATTCTATACAAATAGCTTGCTTAGCATTGAGATAAGCAGGAAACATTAAATACATGGACAATTTGATCTTATTTACAACTCAAATCACTAATAGTAACTAAACTGATTGCAGCACAAGACATTCACAAAACAGTTCATAGAAATAAAGAAAGCAAATAGAAGAAAGAGGAAAATCAAAGGAAGACTTTAAGGCATGAACTGAGCACATTCATTTACCCAAAGGCTTACATGCATGAGCCAAATGGAGGTAATTTTGTCACATTTGGCAGATAAAGGTAAAGGTTCTCCCCCTCTCTCCCCACACCAGCCAAGCCCTGGTGGTTGAGCTTGCAGCCCCACCACCCATCCAACCACCCAACCCTCAGCACAGCAGCAGCCTTACCTGTGATGAAGACAGCCTTCCCCTCAGTTGGCAGGCTGGTAGCCAGGTGAGTTGACTGCCTGGAGGAGAGGAGGCAGCAGGCGGCACAGAGCCCAGCCAGCACCAGGAAGGCGGGCAGGCAGAGGGTGCAGAGCCTCTCCACCAACACGGTGGCCGCCAGCCAGGCCACCAGCGACGACATGGCACTGATGTGGGACGCCAGGATCTTCTTCACTGCGCCGCCGACAAACACCGACATCACGCCCATGTAAATCCAGAAGGACAGTGCATAGTCTTCCATTGTGGTTGTGGAGGACAAGAGGAGGGGGTAGTCTCTGAGCAGTGTCTCTGTATCTGTCTGTCTGTCTCTCTCTTTCTGGCTTTCCCTCTCTCTCTCTCTCTCTCTCTCTCTCTCTCTCTCCTTTTCACTGTCTGTCTGTCTGCCTTCCTGCCTTTAGTTACACTTGCCCTTATCAGACTATAACAGTGAGACAGTGAGGATCTAACTTACAAATTAGCAACCATGTGCCCCTTGGAGTGCTCCAGACCCACTAAAGGAAGCCTGCAAGCTCTGACAGAGACATACAGTACACACACAGCAGTGTCGGCACGGCACAGCTCAGCCTTGCATACACACACACACATGCACATACATACACACACACACACCAACACCTCAGACACAGACGGACAGAGTGAGAGAGCCAGTGAATGGGCTCCACACTCTGGGTATATATAGAGCACGCTGCCGGAGAGGGGAGGGACTACACCAGAGGAGATCTAATCTGTGCCCAATGGCCAAAGTTTTACAGCAGTTTAAGGCTCCCCCCAACACACCTCCTCTCTCTCTTTCTCTTTACACTGTCCTCTGCAATGCATGTGTGTCCTCTCACATCTCTCAAGCCCTTTCTGCCTTGTTCATCGCTTACACACACACACACGCGCATGCACGCATACACACACACACACACACACATGCACACGCACACACGCACACACACACACAGACAGACAGAGTTCATTTCTTTGCATTGTCTCTGCAGCATTGTTGTAATATTTGGATAGGAAAGCAAGTATTTCCTCCCCCTGAGGAAATTGTAAAAAAAAAGGCACTATAAATAGTGAACTCCTCAAGTGCTGGTTATCAGAGGGCAATTACTACAGAGGCCCTTGAATGAAGAGATCCATTGTTCTGTTAAACAGTTTGACAGCCGCGCAGGTGTTGGTGTGGCTATGCCATGGTGTTCCCTAAGCAAGCCCAAGCCTGCAGCTTGTGAACAGAAAGTGTGTGCTGACACACTTGGTTGTTGTCAGAGACGGAGATGGGACAATAACTTCCGATTTTCCTTTTTTTTTTCCCCTCCCTCCCTTTCCCTATTACCCTCTCACTTTTACAACAAAGGCTGATTCAGTGGCATATTAACCTGTTCATTAGTCATGGGTCATGATCACAAGACTGATGTGGTCTGGAGCATTCTGCACCGCCAAACACACATTTGATTGTTGATGCATTAGGGGATTTACCATCTATTAGCCACCCGACAAGCTGATTTCTTTTTCCTGTGGTGACAGATTTTTTTTTTCACCTAAGAATTTAGAATAATTGCATTTCACATACTGTGTAGAATTATTGGACTAAGCTGTGAAAAAAATAAGACAAAATAAAGGAAATTACTGCGAACTGTGGGAAACAGAAAAAAAAATGTCAAGCCCAGTTTTTGGGGTATTATGAGGCTCTTTCAAGATCGCAGTTGATCTCTTGCCAGTGGTCCACTTGTAGCAGGAGCCAAGTCCAGTTCACATTTTGGGTCCAGTTAATGGCTTGTCCTCATATACCGTCTGTGCAAGTTCAAAAAGTGGATGAATTGCATCCCCGTGATCCAGAGGTGGATCCACAACGTACACATGGCATTTAGCACAGCAGGGCTTTCAGAGCCGGCATACCCCAGTGTCGGAGCGCTGCCTCCAGGCATGAATGTTGAAAACATAGTGTACCAATGTCATTCCTGTCTTTTGCCCATTCAAAAAAAAAAAAGAGTGAAAGAGGACAGAATGTTAGGAGAGCACAGCAGGAGGAGGGATAGGGCAGAGAGAGAACGGAGAGACACAGAGAGGGAGAAAGAAAGAGAAAAGAAAAGTAGAGGGAGAGACCCTGCGGACAGTGACCCCATTCTCTCATTCGGTGTGCTATTTCACACCAGATTTACAGCCTTCAGAAGCAGCCATACAACAGAGAACTTTCCTTATTACTCTAGTTCCTTATCAGTCACTCATTCAGTCACATACACCGCATACACACACGCAAGCATGCACTAATGCACACACACACACAAACACACACACACACACACACACACACACACACACACGTACGCAAACAGGCCTGTGCATGCGGCAGACGTGTGTTCTCTCTGCG
>JASCQY010000258.1:9644093-9655740 GCA_030264315.1 Sardinella tawilis
GCAATCACTGTAGCTCTACTGTAGTGGCTTGGCAGCATTTGCTCAAATGCACTCGAATGACTACTCTTCTCTTCTCTTTCATAAGGAATAGAGAGGGCCTGCAAGTTAAACAAGAGCTACCTATCTCACAAGGAGCCATGTGAGAAAGATACAGAAAAGCGCAACACTGTTTAGATCAGCACATTAATAAATCGGTTGATTGAGTGTTGAGCTTGTCTATTTGTTTCACAAGTTACTATTCCCTATTTATCAGCTGAGGCTATTTCCATAATAGGAGCAATAATTATCCAGTACATACTGTATATCTGCTTTAAGCATATAGCAGAATAACAGGTCGGGTCAGAACTCAAGAGCTGTTGGCCCTGCCTCAGATTTGCTCTGTTGCTCCTCATTGTGAGGGTACAACTCATCCACAAGATACAGCAGGTATATTTAGAGGGTGCCCATGGCACGATTCATCCATGTTTCATTTATGGTGGTTGAGGGAAATCATGCTGAGCTTAAACTTGCCACTGGTTCACTTACTCTATCTTGGCCCAATCTCAATGTCTGTCCCCATGGACTCACAGATTTAAATGCGCCTTCACGCTAAGTTTGTGGGGGATAAGGGGTGCCCCGCTGTCAAAATCTGAAGTGTGTGAGAGTGCGGTTGCACCCACTCCAAGTCTCTTCCTAAAGCCAGCATAGCATGTAGACTTTGCAAATGGGAATTACCCACAGTTTGTAGTGTTGCGAAACACAGGAAAGCATAGACCTACCATAAAACATAAACAGAAAAGTGTTTACAACACTTTAGTGTTGTTAATTGAACAATTTATCACAGGTGGTGTCCAAATCATGCACACAGCAAGATTTGGACACCACCACAGGTGAGCATTCGCAGCCTTGCAAACTTAATCACTTAAAAGAAAATCTGGTGTGAATCAACCAAGCCTTGTTGCTCAAAGTCACAGAGAGCTGGGGGTAAGAAAAAGGACCAGACAATTTCATACAACATATGCCAAGTTTCGTTTACATGATGTCTTTTAATTCCGAATTAATTATTCTGGATTAAATGGTTCAGAATGAAAATATTCTCCTTCGAGTTTACATGGAAATAATACCAGTAATTCCGAATTGAAGTTTACATGGAAAAAAAAACGTTAAGCCGCCTAATTGGCCTGGCCATAGCCTTCCCACGCAATTACGCTTGATTCTCATCTCCCTCCGTGGCTCCGTCCGGGATTTCAGTCAATTGGCTGGATTCTTCCAGGAGAATTAATCACCTGGCCAATCAGCTAACAGAGTGAGGCAGTGGAAGAATACTACAGGCTATCAGGCAAGGGCTGATCCAATCTTTTTGAACGTAAACACCTCCAGGAATAAATTGTTTCTCAATATGTGAAAGTCCAGACCCTCTGTACGAATAGACTAGAACGAGGGGATGATCAAGACCATGCTAGTGTTGAATAGACTTTGAAATTTAAACCTCTTAAGTTAAAAGTTTCATTTGAGAACCATTGAAAAAAAAGACAATGAATGGCCGGAGAGGGTAAAAGCCGAGCTTCAGTGTTCACTATTTAATGATCTTTGGAATAACTGATTAAAGGTACACTATGCAACGTTTTTAGGTTAATATATCAGCATTGTAGTCACTTTGATGGTTAAGTAGTTAATTCCGGGGCGAATGAAGGCTATTTCGCTGCCGCCAACCCCTTCCTACCGGCTTTACCGCTCTATGCAATGTCAAATGACCCGTTCACATAGGGCAAAGCAAAACTAAAGCCGAAATGAAGCTGAAATTGCATTTATTACCGTATTAGTGAATGCAACTCCACAAAAATTATCATTGCTGGTTTGAATGCTCTGAAGAGTAATCCACATGAATTGGTGAGAATGTACAATCTTGTTGCTATATTTTAAATAAATCGCTGCCTGTAGGGGAGAGGCTTGCATAGTGTGCATTTAAATTTTGGTGGTGATCCGGAACACTGACTGGAATTCGAAGTGCTTTCTGAGTGCTTTTGTTGTTATTCTCATTTTCACCTATTGATCTCAAGGCATCATCCTGGCCATCATTTGTGTAGAATCAATCTATAAGGGATTTAACTACTCAGCCTCTGCCACAGTTTTGTACTGTACAATTGATGGTACTCGAAAGCAGAAAGTGAAAGTAAAGACATAGATACTCTGACTGCACTGACTACTCTGACAGACGTTTACCGTTTCTTTCTATGGCCCTTTGGCCCCATTCACATACAGTTATCATGTTCACCGTCCATAACCATTGCTGCGTATTCACCGTGCGTGCTTCACACTGTGCATTCACACCAGATACAGTCTCCTATACTAAACGGCTGCCCAAACTGTTGTTTAAAACCTATGGAGATCCAATGGAGGTCCATTTTTAGCAACTGAATTACAAAAGAATCACCTGTATAATGTTGTGAGACAACATATTGGAAATGACATTCTCAAGATGCCCTTTTGCCCTCTTGAGTCTTTGCCCCACTTGGGTGACCCCAGCTTTAAAAAAAAAAGAAAAAAGAAAAAAAAATCTTGTCAAACACGCATGCTGAACAAGGAGAATGGAGGTCTTGTTTAAGATTTAAAGCTGCCCTAGTGACCTCCTCAGAAGTAACATGACTATCATTATGTGCATAATCATCAGCAATACTTTGATATATCCAGTTTCACTTTGCAACATCCACGGCTGAAGTCTAGACAAAGTAAAAGCTGAGAATGACCTGCTTACCCCAAAGGTGGAAAAACTAGAGAGAAATACAGTCTGAAACAGCAATGACCTGTTTAAAGCAAGAGAACTGATTTTGTGCAACGACAATAGTGTTGATATAACACTGTACGCTACATATTTCGACATACTGTATGTAATCTAATCCAAATTATTTGTTATTAGATGGTACCAAAAAAAAGAAAAACATTTCTTACAACAACCAGCACACAAAAGGGAGCCCATAATTTGAAATGTCCATGCCTTTCACAGATTGAAAGAAAAGCTCTTACAAAATAGACAAATGTTTCCCTCATATTACATAATCTTCGCATTATGCTCGCAATATTAAGTGAAAGCAAAACATGAAATTTCACACAAACAACCTATCCCATCGAAACCAAGAACAACCCCTCCACTTGTTTAGCTGAGCTGAGAAAGGGCTAAGGCAGTCTGTGTGAGAGACTGACTCTCAAACTGTAGAGCAGTGCAAAGGTAAAGGTTGTGCTAGGGGCTGAGCAGGCAAACGTGCTGCAGAGCAGGCGACTGGGAACCTACGAGGAGGTGAGAGGATTCCGCTGCATTAGCCAAATGTGGGTCGCTTGAGAACGTTCAGTTCAGACTCTGTTCCTTGGCAGATGATGCCATGTTTGTGCCTCAGTGTGTGCTCAAGCTGTGTGGGAGTGTTTGTGTGTGGAAGTGAGTGTGTGAGTAAGTGAATCTCTTTCTCTCTCTCGCACTCTCCCTGTGAGTGAGTGTGAGAGTGTGTGTGTGTTTGTGTGTGAAAAAGAAGCAAAATTACCAGATAGGCTACTGAAGAAAAGGTAGAGGAAAAAAAACATGGAATAGTTTGTGCATGTACTGGTATGTTTATTATTTCAGCATTCGATGTACTGTATATAGGAAATAGCAAAAGAGAATAAATGTTTGGACTGAAAGGGACATTGGGGCATGGGTACAGGGATTCAGGAGTGTTTTTATGTGTGTGTGTGTGTGTTACAGTGAAGTTTGTAGGGCTGCATAAGCCTGGCTGTTGTCCATTATTTACTCTGCAGTATATATCTGACACTGATTCTAAGAACAAGCTGTACCAGGAAAGGAGCCTTTCTCTCTTTCCTCCTCTTTCTCTCCACTGTTCCTTTTTTTTCTTCCAAGGCCCCTTCACCAGTGTCTTTCATATGAGCTGGGATCGAGCTGAACAAATCAACCTTTTGTTCCTCCCTGGAAGCATCTGAGTACGAGATAAACTCTCCAAGAAATAGGCTGGCTCTCTCATACATCTCACGTGTCAGTGAGGACACTGAGTTGTTAGAGGTTTGCATCAGCCCTTACAGAACAGGGTTTTTCGGGAGCATTAAAAAATAAAGCTAGCATGTGCATGTCTTTTGAATGTTACATCATAATTTTTGGCTTTATAAGTAATGAACATGAATGAATGAAAGTATGTACAGTATGTATATGCAGACTTGTATTATAGCACAGAAAAATATAACTGGCATTATGGCATGTTTACTCTCTTCTTGATAGTCTTGTGAAAATATCTACTCTCAGTGAAAAAGACTGAAAGATTTATATGGAGTTTGCACATGCTCAAGACAGAGATGAAAACCGCAAAGCAAGACTAAAGCACACATCAAACCCATCCTACACTGAAAGCATGTGTGAAGATTATAAGACTGTTGTTTACATCATAAAACACTGTAGCTGTATGAACAACATTAACTACACTGGTTCTTTGATTTTATTTAGTCCACATTCACCACAACAATGGATTAAACTTATGAAAATTTATGGGGGTTGGGGTGGGGGCACCAAAATAACAGCTCAAACAAAATACAGTATGTGCACCCCACTGAAGTGTAAGTGAACACAACAGATACATGAAATCATACATGGAATCAGAACAAAATATATCAAAGGTTTCAGCGCTCTATGCATTGACAAAATACACAATATATTCACAATGTAAATCCATAGACGACCAAACACTCTGCCTGTGATTTACACATAAACACACAGAGGTGTTCTCAAAGCCAAGAACATGGGTGAATCTGTACGGAATGTTTCCAAACTAAGCTCCGCCTAACTATGGATGTCATCTGGGCCTACGCCAGAACAGATCTTATAATGGGGGCCAAGCGTAGAGAGTGTCCTGGCATCTACAATAACGCTTTCAGTGCTCCTTTATCACCATGGCAAATCTATGGCAGGCCACTGAGCTGTAAAGTAAGAAGTTGTGGAGCACGGTTGTGTCATGCGAGTAGAGAAGAAAAAGTTGAACCACTTTACAGATCAGAGGAGTAGTTCGTGAATAAATACTTGAACAATAACCCATCATTGGTTGTGTAACAATGTAATGGTGAGATCTGATGGTATGATTTAAAATGTTGTAATGAAATGGTAAGAAATCAGTAAGAAATATAGTGTACTAATTTCATTGCATTTTCTTAGTATACATGTACTGTATGTTGATGCAGCTGATAGTATCATTGAACCAAAGACTGGCTATCAAGAAAATGTGTTGTAGCTTGTAGCTAGTTCCTTAATGTGAGCAAGGAGGAAATAAAAGTGTATGTCAGAATAAAAGGCCCATCGACTATACAGTACAGATGATGATGATGACGATGACAATATAATTGTGAAAAATGTGTGCACTTGTGAAAGTTTACACCCCTGCGCTAAATATCAAGCAATCTGACTGGGTGAACTAGTGAAAGATGGGGGTGGTCATAGCCATGCAGCAAATGTTGGAACTAAATTGCTGTTTAAAAATAATGTCTTTTTAGCATTATTTCAGCGATCTAAGAGTACACATTGATATCACTCGATTCAGATTTAAACAAGGATTCGTATCATACACTTTGTAAGTCAGTACTTTTTAAGTAATTTAGATAGGGCATGCAGCTGTCAAGAAGATGACTACCAAATGTACCAAATGACTACAAGATTGAAGACGTGGGAAGTTATTGTTGGAAACAACTTTGAAATTGCAGCGCTATTTCTGGATTATTATTAGCTGTGTTGTTATCAGACATTATTTAGTTGTAGGGACCATAACAACTAGTCCTATACTGAAGACTAAACTATGCTCTTATTACCAATCCGTAAAGTCTTACTGAAAAATCCTGTTGTTTTGGACTCAAGCCATCTAGCCCCGAAGGGTCACTGCCAGGTCAAACTTGGACTGTCTTTTGTAAACAGAGATATGACTTTTTTTTTTTGCCATTGGCATTTAGTGTATGAATATGCGCACCTGTTTCTGGGTAAAGCAACAGGTGAGTACATTACACATTCATAAAAAATACTATCAAAAACAAAAACTAAAATGTTATGCAATAAATACATAATAAAGTAAAAGTTCTTTTTGTGATCATTAAATGACTTGGCCTGGTCCTTCCTCTGCAAGTTTTCAATGAATGTAATAAAAAAAAGGGGGGGAGGGATGAGATATAGGCTTACAATCTTAACTGAAATGCTGTTAAATAACTGAAAATGGGGGGGTTGCCAACCTGAAAACCCCATGAAATCTCAAAGATTTGAATCACGAGGTGCTGCCTTCCAAGGAGGTACAGTAAGGGAAATTACTGGGAACTTCATCAGCCAGCTGCCTTGCAAGATGTGCAGGACTAAACCTCCTGGCCAGGAGAAGGAGAGCTGATGAGGCAATATACAGCACAAAAACAGGAACACTAATGCTCATACAATTATCTAGTTTACACAATACAAATAGGCTATTTTCAGAAAATGAGACCATGGATACTTCAATTGAAATATAATCCCTTACTTATGTAATTTAGCATGAATGTTAGGCCATGCATTATGAAGCAATGATGAAAGTATCATGAAGCATTCATGTAAGGGTTTATGAAAGATTTATGCACTCAGCCATTAAAGAATAGGTTCGGTTTTTAACATTTAAAGCCTTGTTTTCAGATTGTTCCTGATGAAATACAATTGTTAATATTTTCATTTTGACACATGCTTCTGTTAGGAGAGCTTTCGGTTTTTGCTGCAGCCTTCAGAATGGCAGCTATGTGCACTTCCAAAATTGCTCCTAGAATCGCATTACACATTTGTTTGTAAAGACGTGAAAATCACCGTGGAGTTAGTAATGTTCATGGATAGGTCCACAATTGAGAAAAAATGGTCAAAAACCTGTTGGAAACCATGCAGTTTGCAGTGATATTTATGTCAGCACATCAGTGAATATTAATGACCACTTGGTAAGATTCATGTCTTTACGAACAAATGTTTAATGCATTTTAGGAGCGATTTGGGAGTGCACATAGCTGCCATTCTGAAGGGGGCGGGGGAGCAACAGCAACAAACATAAATTCTCGTAATGGTATTATGTGTCAAAATTCAAATCTTAGCCATTGTTTCTCATCAGAAACGATCTGAAAACAAGGCTTTCTGTGTTTAACACCACTTTAAGTGTTCCCAAGTGTGCCATTTATTTGGAATTTGGAAATGAGGGAAAAAACATTAATCTAAAGGAAGAATCCAGTGAAATCTGGTGTAAATCAATAAATACAGTAGCTCTGTTTTTGAAGGTCACTAAGTGATTTAGGGAAGAACAGAAAATGTGATATACTGTACTGTAACATAGGTCAAATAGCAAACCAGCAGCTAAGATTAACTCAATGGGGCACTGGCAAATGAAAGGAAAGCTGAGTTTCTATGCTCCATTCTTCATTCAGCTACAGCTGTATGTTATATCAAATTTTCTCATTCTTTTCCCTACCTGGCATTCAGTGAGCTTGAACAACAGGACTATGGATTGAGGATTTCCACTTGAAATACTACAGTCAAAAGCTTAATCAGCCTGTTTTGAAGAATAGCACAGAAGTGTACAAAGAGTCAAATACTGTACATGTAGAGCAATCACATGTGTGCAAGTGTTTTGTGTGTAGCTTTCTTTGAAAAACAGGATCAATCCCGATCCCCATCCAGTACTAGGTGTCATAATCCTCTAACGGCTCACAGTTATACAATTTACGGTCAACTGCAGAGATTTATTTCACGGTTACTAGATTTTTAGCTACTTAGGCATAGCCAAGGATAATGCACTTACTGTAGGAAAGACCAGACCCAGTGTACATGTGAACACTGTGTCACACCACCAACGAAAGCACGCCCCTACAAACAAACGCATGCCAACGAAAACACAAGATCACAGCATGTCCTTTCAAACTCTCCTCTGATGGTAATATCCTTACTTCAACTGCAGCTCAGCTGTCGGCTTTTAAAGGGACAGCAAACAGCAGGAGGATGCAATGCAGGCTGTGAGTGAGTGATAGGATGTGAATAGTCTTCCTATCCACATTTAGTTTCAGAAGGTTTTCTGAAAGTCACCATCAACTTCTGTCTGCGAACACTTTTTCCACATTTCTGTCATTCTTACTTTCACTATTAACTTTTATCTTTTAAATTTGGTCAAGCAATTCATCCATTTCAGGAATTTTGACCCATTTCTCTTGTTGTCTGTCCCACGTGTGCAAGATCCCGCCTCCTCAAATCCTTTTAATACGAAAGCTCATGATGTGCTAATTGTTTCAAATTTTCACCTGGACTGAGTCTGATAAGCAGGCTCACACATTAGCTTGTTTACAGAGTGGCAGTAAGAATGGCAGAGCTTGTTACAGCTACAGGATGTTCAATCCTAAACTACTCACTATTTACTCCACGACAACATCTCCTGTTTTGCATATAATGCCAAGTTGTGAAACCCTGTTCTGAGGGCTGTTTGTTTGGATCATATTCAAGTTCATCATGAGAACTCAAAGCTGAGAAATGCAGGGGAAAGTCCTTTAATCACATTCGGCGTGGTTTACCGTCAGTAAGGGCCAAGTCAAAACCTGCCAGAGGACAAGATTAGACAGATAAGTTCTATTTTAAGCGGTCACTGGCTGTTTCCCCAACATAATGGAACTCAAGCCTGAAGCATAAAAACCTAAATACAGTTATCTTTTTGCAATCTGGAATGTTCTGCAACCTTCCTATTGTCAGATAGGCAAGAGTTGGCCTCAAAAAGCACCTCTCCCCTTGTAACCCCTGCGAGTTCGCGCCAAAAACATGGAGCCGGAACAGTCGACGCGAGTGAAAACACCCATGCAAGTTTTGGACAGCACTTTCGTATTCTCAGCTCTAAATGCCACACGCTCCTCTGGCCAAAACCAACAACCCCCATGGGAAGATGGTCTTGTCAGGACACAGACAGCCATGTCCCGGGGTGAGCCACTGTGGAAAACACAAAGGCACAGTGGTGTAGAGGGGAATGGGGTGGGGTAGGCTGGGTGGTGGAGGTGGGGAGGGGGGGACAGAGACGTCCGCCTCGCAAGTGCACTGTGTGAACTGCTCCTCTGGTGAAGGGGGCTGTTTTCAGCCTGGCTTATTATCACACCCACATACAAGTGCAACCAAAGCAGCGTGTCCTCACTGACCCCATCGCCGGACCGGATGACGCCAGCGGTCAACACTCACAATTTGAACAGACGCTGTACAAAGGCTCAATGCACTGACCAAATCGCAGCCATGGCCCTTAAACAAGAATACAAAAAGGGCAGTGTATGTGTGTGTGTGAGTATCTGTGCATGTGTGTGTTGGGGGGGGGGGGGTTGAACCAAATAAAAACACAAACACATGGCAAACAAAAACAAAGATAAACATATTCCCTCATTACACACTGGGATAATTGAGACCAGACTGTCTGGTCCTTTGCCTGACTCCTTCGCTGCCTTACAATTCATGCAGCTGGGTGAAATACATGTAAGCAATTACAAGGTCCGGGAAACAAGGAGGAGCACAATGAACCAACAGTTATCACACCCTGATTGTCTGATGTAGAGCTGCAAGCAAAACCATGTCAGTGTTCACAATGATGCTGTGACATTTTGTATAGAGAGTTTTGCATCACAAAAACCCTCTTCCGAAACAATGAGGCCTCACTGAAAGCTAAAATGAAGCACAGGATCTTATCACGACTCTGTTTAAATTACCCTTGCTTACATCACCCAGATCTAAATATCTATTTGTGGGGAAATAATATGAAAAACATTGCCTCAAAACAATCATTATCAGTAGCTGCTTTGACATAATCTTTCTAAGCACCTTACACAACCAAATTAGCAGGAGAGGACAGGGAATTCCCTTTAGCCCTATCATTGGATATACATCTGTTTACAAGCATGGCTTATGTCTGTATGATGCAAACAAATCACGCATAACACTTTAAGGATGTTTGCTGTAAGCTTCGTCACTGGTCACGTTGCAGGCTGCAGCATAGACCACATGACAATATTCAGAGGTAGTCTAGTCTGTGAAAGAACAGAGAAGTACAGGCTTAACTTAATGTTCCGGGACACAGTGATCCAGGCTTGCCTCACACAGGATGTCTTTGTGTGCCTGGTGATACAGCTGTTCCATGAGTTCTCTTGCATACGTATGGATATACGCACAAGGATGAAGCAGCAATGCAGCCCTAGATGGCTGGACAGGCTTTTTCCCTGCATGTGTTTGTTTTCTTGCTGTTGCACTGTTGTTGCAGAAAAAGGTCAGAGAAACATGAAGAGTGGATTATGGCGCTGGCACATTGCCAGAGTACGACCCCCTCTCATTTCCAAAACACACATACACACACACACACACTTGCAGACACAAACCTTTCTGCAAAAGTGACATTGTCCAGGTAGTGCTTGCCATAAAAAATGCCTTACTGCTCTGTGGTGTGGTTTACTCCTAGTGCCACCCTGCGAAGAAAAATAGGGATCTTCTTCCATGAATTACTTTTACAAGTAGCAATTACTCCTCATCCACTTTGGGATGCTTGCTTTGTGTCTGGTGCCATTAACTCCCAAAAAGACAGGGGGAAAAAAAATTGTGTGTTCATTACCACTGGCCAGATCCCATTTTATAGACAGGAGTTCAAGTGTGGTATTGTAAGAAGGCACGCAAATGTTAAGGTCACAATCACAGGGTCAGCTATATGCACCAGCCATCACATCCAAACTTGCTGTTACAGTATGTCAAGACACTGCAGTCTGAAAGTAGTAATTAGTACTGACTCAGTAAAGTTGAGTGTTGATAAGGCAGTTTGATGGAGCATTAAGAAGAAGAAAATGTAAAAAGCAATAGTAAACAAAAAGAAAGAAAAGTCCCTGGTGGCCTTGGCATCCTTACACTACTGTGGCACAAGCAGCGCCCTCAATACTTATTGGCACCCCGGTAAAGACAACATTCGTCAAAATTTCCATCTTAACCATTGTATTTCATCATAAACGATCTGAAAACAAGGCTTTAAGTGTAAAAAACAAACTTGTCATATAAACTAAAACATGGCTTATTGGTCACAAAATCAAGCCTTAGCAATGGTTGTCAAGGTACCCTTATATTAGTGGTACAGTAATCCAATGAACCGAGCTATAAAGGAGCAAGCAACAGATTACAGATGCATTCTGATTAAGCTTGGGCTTTGCATGTCTTTTTAGCCAACTTTACCAGGGGTGCCAATTATTATTTAAAGCGATACATTAAAGCGATACATCTGTTTTAGGCTCAATATCTGCATTAACGAGAAAGATACCTTGTGCCAAAGAGAACTTTATTTCAGTTGCTCCCAGTTGGAGTTATGGCAATTTTCTCTGTTAGCCGATTAGCGCCTTTAAATGGGACTCTCGCACACACGATTTTTAAACCACTTAGAATGTTCGAAATCTCACGAAACTTCCTACAAAGTATTATCAGGGTCTCTACTTGTGAACTAAAGCATAGACAACATTGTTGGCTCACTCAAAGCTTAGTAAAACAAATGTCTCTGGAGACAGTTATTACCCGTTTTAAAACTTCCTCCAACCGCCATCTTTCCATCACTGAATACACTATCATGGTTTGGGTCAAAGAGAATTCAATATAGGCTGAAAACATTTTCCTACCCTATTT
>JASCQY010000258.1:9671499-9685860 GCA_030264315.1 Sardinella tawilis
TGCAGAATGATTGCACATTGAAACTTTTTCAACATTTTGCATGCACTATGTAATTCCCTGGAATTGCAATTCTAGTTGACCTTGTAAACTCTCTGACCAAGGTCAATGTCCCTGTTTCTCTCTGCTTAAAAGCTGAGGTGACATGCTTCACATAGTGTAGCCTACATGATATTGATAAAAGAGACAATGTAAGGTCTAAGAAAATGTAAGGCTTAAGGTCTATAGGCCTATCTAATGTGCGTTGTGGAAAACGTGTGGTTGTTGAATTATACACCATGTTTCTTCCAACTGGAAAGCCCATTAAAAGGTTATCAATCTGCAGCTTGACACTTTCTTGGATATCTGTATTTTTCTGTACATTTTGAAACCCGCTGCAGGGTAAGAATTCTGACAGCCAAGGGGTTTATGTTCTTGCAGAGTGAGTGCTGTTTGACTTGCCATGTGCGCCCATAATTCAATCAGTGTGTGTCCACCTTATTCTGGGAGTTTCTGTCTTCATTAACAGAGAGGAAATTCATACGTTCAAAGTAACATTCCCATACAGTACGTTCCACTGTCTAACCGAAGACCGACAGGTGTTAAAATCTTTTTGAGGTCTTTACTCAGGAAAACCCTCACTTGCGCCCTCTACCAGCACGCTTGGTGTTGCATTGCATAGGGCAAACTACTTGGTTGATGTGGTCCCACTAACATGGAGCCGTACCGTTGGAAACTAAGCTTTATGACCATAGGTTTATCAGTAGGATGCGATGCTCACACCAGTGCCGTCCAAGAGATAAGTTGCATCAATGTTTTGTGGAAGACTGCGTGCCTGACTGTGTTTGACAGACTGTTATGACAGAACAAAATTATAGGCGATGGAGAAAATTAACCACTTTTCGGAGCATAAGGTGACGTGTGCCATGTTATGCTAGCTAGGATAATCGCATCCTCTTCTTCTTCGTGGTCTTTGTCAAGTAACGTTAACGTTAGCTTTAACCAGGTGACATTAGCAGCGGCAGTGGCATTGTTGTGAGGAGCATTTCCAGTTAACGTTAGTTACTGCAAGTGTTATTGGTATGTTCAAATACTATCGTTATTGGTTATGTTAGGATCACCTATAACGTAAGCTTGGTTGTTAGGTAACGTTAACGTAACGCCGACGCTAACCAGGTTTCTTAGCAATCTCTTGCCTTCAAGGCAGATAATTAGCTTAACATTAGCTCACCAACTATTCCCAGAGTTAACGTTTTGTGAGACACTTTCGAGACCATTGTACAGTCTAAGGAATTCGTTAGTCAGTTGCTACGTATAAACAATGTATTCACTTAACGTTAGTAGTGTTTGGTTTGGATGCTCTTGTAACGCAGCTAGCGTTATAGCAACATTGATTGCATTGGCATGGCTGTAAGTCTTCGGAGGATATGGATAACGTTAACGTTACTTCTCGGCAGCTCAGTTAATACGCGGTATGCAGAGACGTGCAAATCCGTGGACAGCATTTTATCTGATGATGAGGTTATAATGCGAGGATGGAATAGGACCTTACGTTAGATTAGATAGAAATGTCAGGATTCCGTTTCAGAGATCCACCTTGTTGGCCTACGAGCAACTTAACGGTAAAGTCATCGTCCGACTCAGAATTCCTGGTTGTGACAGAACTGTTTGCCATCATGATGACTGATTAGCAAGCTCATTCTCATCAGTGCCTTTGAAATGGCTATCCTGCAGAAACGCTCCTAACCCTAGCCTAAAGGTAAGATTAATTCAACTCAATTTAATTCATGTTTAAAGTACAATTTTTCGAAGAAACATATAATGGATTATTTTATATTGTGATGTATGAATTGTGATGGTGGAAATTAGCTGTGCGGCAGACAGTTTGCATATGATGCTTTTTTTTTTTTTTTTTTTAAATAATGGGTGGCAGGCAGTGCAGCAGTGAGTCATAAAGTAGGCTATAGCCATTCATTTTAATTCTCAAACCCAATTTATATGCACACCTGCTCCCCTATAAGATAACCGGTTGGCAGCAGACAAAAAAATCAGTAAAGTCATTGTGTATAACATACATAATATTTCTTTTCACATGGAACAGAGTCCATATTCATGGACGTCTGTAGCAGGAATCCTAACCGGACAGCCCCAGTCACTGAAGGAGAGCCCAGGCGAGCAGACATACCACTTTGCTCCCGTACAAATGGGTGGAGCTGGCCACCCCACCCTTTCCAGCTTCTGGCCTGGCTCCTTTACCTCTACTTCGCAGTGACAGCCTTTGGGGTGTTTGTCCCCTTGCTACCCACTCACTGGATTCCAGCTGGCTACATTGTATCCTTTACAAATGGTTGTATTGTATGATGTCAAAATGAACACTCTTTCTTTTCAGTCATAATCGATGAGTTGTAAAATATGAATTATTCTTTTTTTTTTAAGTCCAGTTACTTGAGAGAAAATTGTGTGAAAATAATTTTTTGTTGTTTTGCCTTAATTAAGAATACAGTGCACTGGGATTACATTTGTCTGTCATCTGTTTGTTCACCTGACTGCGGTTTCCATTGATCCTGCTGACTACAATGTCCGGGCTAAAAGCTACAAGGGTCCAGTGCCGGTCTTCGATCGGACGAAGCATGCTCATGTCATTGAGAACTGTCACTGCTACCTCTGTGAGGTGGATGTGTAAGGATCAGACCTCTTTATCCTACATTACGGTCCAACAGAGTAGTCAAAGCTTTGCCAAATCATAAAAATATAGCATTTTCTACCATACGTAGATAGTAGCCCGAAGTGCCACAGACTGCCATTGCAAGAAGTATAGCTTTACATACAGTTATCCTTTTTACATGACTAGCAGATGATGTAGGAATGCCAAGTGTCTTTTATGTGATCGGAATTGTTCAGGCGTATTGTTGCTCAGTAGTTGTCGTGGTTAATGAAAACATTTCTAACCCTAGGGCTACACTGGATGTGTTACAGAACCAAGTCAAGTCACTTGAAACATACATTGAAAAGACTGGTCTATATTTTTAGGATGTTTGCTGCGCTGCATTGTCTGGTGTAGCCAGTTCATTTGATTATAGTGGAAGCTAATTGGTAGGGCAGATATGCCTGATGTGATTGATTTAACACATCCAGTGTAGCCTCCCTATAATAAATTCTTACCCCTGTGTTGTCTTCCCTGTGTTTCCAGGGGGCCAAAATCAAAACACTGCAGTGCCTGTAACAAATGTGTGGCAAGCTTTGATCACCACTGCAGGTGGCTGAACAACTGTGTGGGTAGTCGGAATTACTGGTGAGTCCACACAAGAAAACTAATAGGCCTACTCATGTAACTTGACAGTATTTATCATCAGCAAACTGTTTGAATCAGTTACTGTAGGGCTAGGCCATAGCTTGTATTTTTTTT
Organism: Sardinella tawilis; assembly: GCA_030264315.1. Classification (NCBI taxonomy): domain Eukaryota; kingdom Metazoa; phylum Chordata; class Actinopteri; order Clupeiformes; family Clupeidae; genus Sardinella; species Sardinella tawilis. The sequence goes on from JASCQY010000258.1 coordinate 9,674,882, forward strand.
CCAATGCCATAGCTGATTCTCATTTTTTTGTTTATTTGTTTCTTTGTTTCCCTCTCTACCTGAACTGAATTAAAAACTTGATTCACATCTGTCGAAAACATAAGCTTTAGTTAATTAAAATTGATTTATAAGATATTTGGTTCAAAATATATGCACTGGTATCAAACATACAAGGCGTGTGGTCCTTTTTTTTTTTTTGCTTTTCGAACAAATACCATACCAATTTTATCAGTCTAGAAAGCCATTAATGGCAGAAGTAAACTGCATCTGCAAATAAGTGTACCATATCCCCCAAATTACTTTCTCTGTTAATACTGGAGTTAATACTGGTCTGTTTTTTTAGTGACAACACTAGCCATAAGTAGGTCAGAAACATGTTTTTTTTTCCCCATAATGCTTTGCGCACACTGAGTCATCACTCATCTGATTAGGCCTGGTGAAGAGAACTCCACAAGGACCTGGATTATTTTTAAACTATGTCATGACCACAAAAACTAAAAAAAAAAAAAACAGCATTTCCAACAGAAGTACTCATTTAGCAATTGCTTTGGGAGATGGTATCTCAGATGCTGTATTTTTTTTCTCTTCTTTCAAAGTAGTGAATACAGCAACGGATGGTGTGCCTTATTTTTGTGTGAAATATGTCTTGTCGAATTCTTTCACTCACACAAATGGTGATTAGTGTTTTGGTCACTTACTTTGGGCAGGAATGTTGGGAACGGGCCATGTAGTCTGATGGGTCATGCCAGGGTCTTTCAGCTCCTTCACCAGCCTGTCTCCTTTATTTGCTGTGCCCAGAGGAGGCTTTCAGGGCCTCATGTTGCGTGGTTGAATGTCTATTGCAGGGAACACGAGAGGAAACAGAGGAGAACTTGTTGATGAAGCAATTTCATGCAAACATGCAGCACTGTTCCCTGAAGGCAGTGCTGTCCCAAAAGACTAAAGAATCTCAGCACTAAGTGTGATTTGTTTGAGCTGAAGTCACAACATGCATCTGGTGCTGATTGCCTCATGCACTTTCTGGTTTATGCCTTTATTGAGTCATTTCAATATGCTGCACTCTAGAATAACATTATTTCTCAAACTGTTCTCCTTTTCTCTCTCTTAATTACAGGCTTTTTCTGAACAGTGTAATCTCCGCTCTCGTTGGTATAATTCTGGTGGTGATCATTGCCAGTTATGTGTTCATCGAGTTCTTTTTGGATCCTTCAAAATTGCGTTCAGACAAACACTTTCAAGGTCAGTGTCTCTGGATTGGGTAATGCAGCTCCGTTTGTTTCATCATGTTCTTATGTCTGGCCATGCCACATGTGTGGAGCTGGCATGAAGGCTGCCTTTTTGTTTAAGGGTCCAAGGTATTACCAGCCTTCAGTTTGGTATCTCCCTGTAAAAGTAATGCGATCATACTTCAGCTTAGTTTTACATATGCAAGTGTTGCATGGCAGTAACTAGGTCAAACTGTTTTTTTTTTCTTTTAGATATAATTATTAATAACATTTCTTTAACCGACTTGTCTAAAGACTACTGCAGAATTACTGTAGCCGACAACACCACGGCACACTGTCATTTTGAAGCCGGGTCTGTTTATGTTGCATTGTGTTGTCTGTGTACTACTGTATGCACAGGAAAAACTTCTACTACTAACTTTCGACACCACTATTGAAACAAACAAAGCAAACCACCAGGCAGTCCCGACACATAATGCGAGAAGTCAAAAAAGGTGTTGGCAAAGTCACTTATACAGGACAGATTGGAGCTGTAAACGCCCATCGAATGGCCAGACACTATAAAATATCTGACCGCCGATGCAATGAGAGGTGGCCCTTAAATGGGCACATGGTTGACACAAATTATAGGTATTAATATATAGTAGATCTATTATGTGTGTATGTTTTATGGATTCTTTGTTCCTGACAACTTCAATGAATTATGCTGCACTAAGCTAACCAACTAATCAAACATTTATGAGTTACTGCAAGCACAGAGATGGGAACCGTTTGTGCGTTCTTATCCAACTCTGGGGAAAACATTGACTAATTTAATGTCCAAATAGTGCTATATAGCATCAACACTGCTGTGTTTTCTACACAGTCATTTTTGTAATCTTAAAGGAAGAGTGGCCTTTTCCGAAACGGAGTCCCTACTCAGTTAGACTCGTCAGCGAGTGAATTTAATTTTCAAGTCACACTCGTGGGTGTGGAGAACACTCCGGGTAGGGGTTAAAACAGCGGATGCGCTTGAAGGGAGAAAGGAATTGACGTCAGATTTGTTTTCATGGAAATTACGAAAGCAATATATATTAAACTCGCTAATAAAGATGTTCTGGGCACCCTTGTCTATTAGGATGTACATTCCTCTTCTCTCCTTTCATCACTATAAGTGGTGAGTTGCATTTTATGTTTTAATTAACATCAAATTATAAAAGTGCTGTAAATGCGACCTGCACACATGTAAATACAATAGCCTACTTCTGTACGATACATGAGCTGCACGAACACGTGAAAACGGTTGCACCTGCATGCCAGGTCTGCATCAGTGCAGACTCGCTCCTGGAGGCGTGGTAGCCCCTCTCCCTAGACACTTCACTTGCCTCAAATTAGTTTCGGATGACACTCAATGTGGCGGACCCTCGCCCTCGCCAAAACTGGTACTGCAACCACATCCTCTCCTCCTCCCAGACAAGAGGTTGCCAGCTAGGTTGCTAAATCACATAAGTGGAGGGTGGCGCAACAGGCCAAAACACATAATATACACATGGTAAACACATAATGACAACGTCAACACAAGTTGAGGGCTGCAGATTCACTTTTGTAATGGCAACATTGAGGCAGGATTACCATTGTCAGTGATAAAAGTATTTGAAATGATCATGATTCCTTAATGTTCTTGTGTGTATATCAGGGCCATTTTATGATTAATTTACATTTATTTCTTACATATGTTTCCTTTAACCTAGGGTAATGTCAGGGAGTTCTGGTTCATAGCTAAAATCCACACACCCCATCCTACTGCCCTTGTGACTGACTGTTCTCCCTGTGCTGACCTCTGTCTTTCCCTGTCTCTGCCCCTTTGTCTCTCCAGTGAAGAATGAGTCGGTGGTGTGGTTTGTGTTCCTGCCTGTGGCCCCTGTGTCCACCGCTGGCCCAGCCATCCCTGCCCTTGCCGGCATCACCGTCGCCTTAGGCCTGCTCTCGGCCGTGCTACTGGGGCACCTGCTTTGTTTCCACATCTACCTCAGTGAGTCTTCCTCTTCCTCTCCTTCGCGTACCTCCCTTGTGATCACACCACAACTAATAAGTGCTAATAATTGCTGGTGGTTGCTAATTGCTTGCCTGTGCAATAGAGTTACAAGATTGCCTCTTACGGGCGGATATAACATAGAGAGTTACAGTACAACAGTACTGTAATACGTCTTGCAGAGTTATGTTAACATTAGTGAATGTTCATATCAGCTCGCCAAAAAGAAATCCACCTCTCCTTGAAGTCTGTTCTTTTGCTGGGAACGTGAAAGCTAATTTGTTCTGCTTATTTTACAGTTTAATATGGGGCCGTAGCATAACATAACTGTGCCTTGAGAGGTTTGTTAATACACAGACATAGATAGCAGATCTGGGTGGGGTCTGGTTCAAAATGTAACTTGAGTGAAACATGCTAAAAGTGGAATCATAGCTGTTGGCTTACATACAGTGAGTGTCATTAGCTTTGTATGTGTGTTTGTATAACATTTTCTGTCTCATTGGTGACTTAGTGAGGACAGGAAATCCAAGAGGCGTAGTCAGGAGAGCTCTTGTGTTTCTGTCCAGCTATGTTCCTCGTCCTGTTGCTATGGCCACAAGAGGACTGAAACAGGAATGCCTCATTTCCCCAAGCCATATTCTCCCAAATGTCAGCTTTCAATAAATACAGGCAGCTCTTTCTCTGAGGAGACTTTTTTTTTGATGCACTTGATGGTCAATGGAATAATTATGCATTACCACACTTTAAAACGTTTCAACTTCTTCACAGATCTTTTTTGTTTGTTTTTTGTTTTTCTTACTCCGTGCCAATTTATTTCTTGCTTCTAATAAAAGACCAGGAGACAATGATGCATGCATTTGTATACCACACATACAAATTCTTTTGGCCGATTGTCTGTCTGAAACAGAATCTGTTTCCATTTGGGACGACGGGTCATTTTTCTTCTTGGCCCTTGTTATCACAAGCGTGTGAATGTATTCGTGCTTGACATATGTGGCCATGATTAGCCATGTGATTGAGACTGGGACTGTTTGTTTCATGTCTCACTGTTGCACTCACATTTTGTGTTGCCATGAGAACAGAGAGAGACCTGTTGGCAGTATTAATTAAGGCTGCAATAATATTCAACCCACTAGAGGGCGGAAGAACAACTGTATGACATCTACATATGCCAATTTGCACAAGTTTTGTATTTTCGACTGCTCTCTCTGTGTCACAACAGCTTGTTAATCCATTCACAATGCAGTAATTGTGTGTAAGCTGTCAAAACCAGGAGCACTCCTACAGATGCCAGGTGTGTTTGAGGAGTCAATGGATACAGCTCACTTACTGATGATCCTCCCCATCCTGTTTTCATTCATCCCCAGTGTGGAATAGACTCAGCACCTATGAATACATTGTGCGTCAACGGCATCGGCAGGAGGCAAGAGACTCAAACAAAGGATGCTCTGTTAATGACACAGGGCCTCCGCAGATGAACTTAATGAAGGTACTGAAGTCTTAATTCTTTTCACATGCACAGGTTACAGAATCTACAATGTAATATGGCAATGGCCTAAATTTGTTGATGTATGATGTTTTGAAGTATCCTCAGTTCTGGATGTCTGTTAGTCAGATTTGTCATTACAATTTCCATCCACCAGTGCTTAGTGCATCACCACATTTGCAAAAAATAAAAAATAGAAGGGCTAACCCTAGGGACAAGGTTGCTAATTTGGTCCGTGACGCAGACCACGCCAGGGTGCTGCACACAGTGCCATGGTGACCTGCCATGGTGACCCACCATAGTGAAGAGGCAAAGCTGTAAAAAGCACACACCGATGCAAGTGCTGTTCGTCTCAGATTAATTAGCACCACCCCCCAGCTGTCTCCCCATGGAGCGCGCTGGGAACATAGGAGTGGTTGGACGAGGGGGGGAGTCCGAGTGTGGGAGAGGAGCAAGCATGGGAAAGTCTGTCAGTAGGGAACATGAGGTCACTTCCATTCTAAGATGGGAGTCCAATCCAAAGACAATGCTGCATTCCAAGTATTCAACAGCATGTGTGGACATTCTGTAAGGGTACAGCAGAACTGGAATCATGTTCTTCAAAAAAGGTTGTTGCCGATTTCTTAACAGGACGAACCACAAGGTTTCTGAAAAATAGCATCTACTTTTTACACAATGAGGGAAAATAAAGTTTAATATTCTTTTAGTAAAGCTGATCATGTGGAATGGAAGATGTCTATATACTTGTACTCTGTTAAAGATTGTGAATTTCATTAAATAAGTTTTGAAATGACGTCAGTGAAAATGAGTGGTAACACTGGAATCAATAATGCACACTGAAAATGGACAAAAGTATGATTTCCATGAAATACCATAAGACAGTGCAGTCGAAACAGTTATATAATAGAGCTGATGATTCTACACACCTCCAGACTTTGACAAGTCTCTGAGAAAAACGGAGGGCCAGTTGTGTGTGTGTGTGTGTGTGTGTGTGTGGGGGGCTCAGCTTTCTGTCTTCCTCCAGCCTGTGTTTGTTAGGAGTAGCAGTGAAGCGCTAGCTGTTTGTGTGTGCATGACCTCACAGCGCCTGTGAGCTGGTTGTTGCTCTTGGCGGACTGCGGGCAGGGGGCATGCCTGCCTGCTGCAGGGGGGAGGGCCATGCTTGCCACCCTCCCTTAGTGGGTCCACCCTGACTCGCTCCAGTGCCTCACTCTTGGTCTTGATATATTCAATATTTTAAAAGCAGTGGCATATAAGCAATTCACAACATTTAGCATAGAAACACACACATAAACATAAACATGTACTGTACACACTCACCCGCCACCACCTTGGCCTTTGGTCCTGGGCTGCTTTCCTGCTCTCTGCATCTTGCTACGGTAGCCATGGTAACACTGTGTTGGGCTTGGCATGGGCTGTTCGTGACAGAAGGCCATTCCGGCTGCTGGTGGACCCACCTGTGTTTGGGAAAGAGCCCACAAAGGCAGTCAGACAGGCGTGCTTCTCGGGACTGAACGCCATTTTAAACCTGCACCTCTAGCCCCGTGGGAGCCCTGCAGAAAGCCCTACATTAACACAAACCACACTCATGGCCATATTAGCCGCCAGGCTTAGCACATGCAGTTCAGCGTCTGGAAAAACTCCACTGCTGACGGAATCAATATAAATGGCAGCAGACATTAAAATCTGCCTGGAAAGTGTCACAGACCTTGTTATTAATATCGTTATGAATTCTGCTGAGCATTAGGTCCAGTGTATGCTGCAGTTATATTAAGATTTTTTTTTTTTTTTTTTTTACACGTCGGCATAAGAGCTTTTCCCAATGATTTGTACTCCATAATGTGCAGAGTCAGGTACACGTTTCATGTTGATATTCAGCTCTTTAATGGATGCTGAAATGGGCAGATTGTTATTTATTACTGTTGATGGCTGTGGGTGTTCCTTCCCTGCTGACTGCAGAAGGGTCATCAGTTGTAAATGGAACATAATGCATATCTAATGGGCTTTTATAATCATGTAGTTTCACATTAGGACCATTTTTCAGTCGAAGCCCCTCAGCCTCCCCTGGGAAAATCATATCTGTGAGAAACACTGAGTTTGATTTAATGTTAGTCCTAAATATGTCTGTTCATAAAATATTTCTGCCGATTTCTAATGTGCCTTCACCTGCTGAATTTAAGCAAACATTAGGTGTACAAGGAATGACAACCACAACCCCCCCCCCCCCCCCCCAATAATTGTCTTCCCATAATTGTTTTTGTGGAGGAGGGGATGGTTGCACACAATGACACAATGAATGAAAAACAGTGCATGCTATTAACTAATTGCCCATTATCTCTTGTTATTTCCTGGTGGGCTGACAGGATGTGAGTTACTCCGGGACGCTTGGTTACACAAACCCTGAGATGGACGTGGAGGATCCCACTACCATGTCATCTCGAGAGGGAGCAGCTGAGTAAGACCCTTCACCTTCACACCAGTAACACTTCAGACAGACTGACCACAGTAGAAAAAAATTGACTAAAAAAGGACTAGTAGTCTTAATGGTGTTGTGTCATGTTTATGTTCAGTGTTTAAGATTTATATGGATACCGATTTAGCCTCCCTCTTGTGTGTATAGTAATTGAATCCATAGTCCTAACAATCTTCACAAAAAGTTGCCTAAAAGTTTTAACAAAAGATACACACATACTCTTATGGCGGTTTGGTTGTTGAGTACTGCCAGTGTTTCCTTCCTGTGAAGAATCATAGACACAATGGGTTGACCGTTGAGGTCAAGTGGACATTTTGATGTATTACCTACTGTAAGCCTATTGTATGTTTGCTGCCTTGTCTAGCTGCTCTCGAGTCTTTTGCCTCAACTTACTTACAGAAACCAGAGCAAGTAGTAACCTAACCATATCCACCCACACCTCTTTTTGGGGGGCAGTTAATGACTTGAAGACTAGGCCCACTTTTATTAGCTCTTATAATGTAACAAATATATATATATTTTTATTTTACTTCAATTGGGCAATTATGGTATTAGGGTCTGTGTGATGGGTCATATGAAACACCCCCAAGCACTGGTAGTAAGTGAAGGAGAAAAATGAAAGGCTTTTTATGTGGCTGTTAAAAGTACACTGAAACGCCAGCCATTTTCTATGGAAAGTCATAGTGAGCATCATTGGAGCTGTGCAAGGCCATTGCCAGCTCATGTGTTTTGCCAGTGTTTTAAGTTCTCAGGTTATGAGTGCATTTTTTGTTTTCCTTCCTTTTCGGGTAGGAAACCCCCTGAAATTTATGACTTGTGGATCCTTTATTTACAGTTCAGGGCTTTACAGGAGACATTTATAACTCTAAGACAATGTATATTTAATAATCAATGTTTAATTGGTGACGCTATACTGTACCTCAAAAGTGAGCCAGATTAATTTAAGATCCTAATTCAGAGTTTATCTCCAGTTCAGTGGCCATTCATGCCTTGTTGGCACATGTTTCAAGGGGCATAATAAACCACAATCTGTATTAACTGTAATTTCATAACGCCAGTTGACAAAATAGGCTTGTTCATTGTTGTCATGGTGACTGTTTTCTTTACAAAAACAAAATGTACAAGGCTAAATTCTTTTCCCATGACTTTAATGCCACTGAGAAGGAAGAAAAACAGTCTGTTGTCATATTTGACCTCTGAGTGAAAGTTTCTCTAAAAGGTCACATGCACACAATACACAGTTTACTGTAGTCCCATTTTTCAATAAGTATATACAGATGTTAAGACTGCTTTACCTTGTGTATGCATTCATGACGCTTGTAGTTTCAGGGGATGCATGCACAATACTTCAACTTCAAATGTGCTGAACACATTCAGGTCCTGTATAAACATAGACACATCATTAATCTTCGATTAACAATCAACAATAATGTGACAGGTGACAACAGCAGCCGGACAGTGTGACCTACCTTATACATTGCTAATGCAAAACTGCAGTGGTAGATCATTAGTGATAATGTGATTAAGATTCATCTGAACATCTGAAACATCCTGAAACGACTGAAACTCTACAAAGCAGTAGGAAGGAGAATGCAAGTGATTTTATACAGAATTAAGTAAATCTTTATTTTTTGGGTGGTTTAGAACTTTCTTTAGATTGACAGTGTTGGCTTGCTTCTTTTCCAAAACTGATACAGAAATTTCAGGACAAACTGTTTTGTCTGCAAATCATCAATGAACAGATCTGTTAAAGTATAATGCTTGATGTAGTGCACATGTGTGAGGCACCCACCGATGCTACAGGCCAATGAATTCACCCGATCGTTGCAGACATAGCCACAGGCCTAGTGTTTACCTGGAACAGCTCAGAGAGCTGTGACAATTTTAGGAAATGCTAGTGGGGATTTGTTGTAAATAGCATTTGGGCTGTTTTCGCAACCACTTCACTTTCTGCTGCATGGAAAGTGAATCACACAAACGTAGGATGTTTACTAAAGAAGAACAGCCACAACAAACACTGTTATATATCTTGGCTTCAGTGTATAGTTTAATTAAGCTGTTGAAATGGGTGTGGAGCTTAGACTTCAAAGATTATGAACAGAAGAGTACAGACTTACAGTAAGAGCAGTTCAAATGCTATTGGGAAATCACAGAATCATCTTTGTTTGGTTTCCCCCCATGCGCTCACACACCCCAAGGAGATTTCAGATGTGAAGAAATAAAGAGTTATGTCGTTCCGAGGGTTTACTTTGAAGTGTAACATAAAAGCTCACAGGCCTCATATCAAATCCTTTAATTCGCTTTTTTTCCTCCCTTAGGTACTATGGCAACGGACGGGTGAGAAGTTCACCCAGTCGGATGGTGGATATCGAGTCCCTTCCTACTGACGCTATAGAGCACAAACAGCCCCAACGCCCCCTCAAACAGGTAGAACACATATTTTAATTACCACATGTCTGCTTTAACCCCCGTTGGCCTCAAAGCAACCAGTTCCTCTTCTCTCTTCAAAGTGCAAGATAAAGGTCGCCCCAGCCAATGTGAAAGCAATTTATTCCCCCATTTATCTTACTTTAGCTAAGTACCGTTAAACAGTTCAGGTAATGTCCCTGTGGTTTTCTTAATGTCTGGATTGTCAAAGCTTTGAAATACCAAGATCACAGAAAATGAATACATCCCCTGGTTTTAATTTAAAGACTGTTGTCCTGTATCAATTGAATTAATTGTCGCTGTAAGGTTTTCTTTGTTCTGCAGCTTGACTGCCTTTCCAATTTTTTAATTTAGTTTTGGATAGAAGTGCTGGCTAAGTGAATAAGTGTTGAACATGCTAAACGTGAACATGCTGTTTCCCTCTGTGCTCCACGCAGAAAAAGAAGAAGAAGGTGCGTAAAATCCCAGCGGAGGTGATCAATGACCGGGCCTCGGAGAACGGCAGTAGCTCTGTTCGAGCCCTGCCACATAGCTCGGCAGATCAGGGTAAGCACACGCCTGACTAGACTTATTCAGAAAACTTGCTGGGCATGACGCCTCATACTACTGTACTGTACACACTACCCGAAGAAAACGGATAAAGGTTCATTTTATAACCTTTTTGAATTTAGAATGTATGTCCTATAACTAAGCAGTTATCATCTGAGAGCATGCAATAGAGAATAGGCTACACTTTCTCAGTGTGGCAGCCTCTGCATGTAGCTTTGTGTAGCTATGAAAACACAAGCCTGCTGTTACCATTTAGATTTAGATAACCTGTAGGGCAGGCAATCAGTCTGGTGCTTGCATGCATTGAGTTGCCTTGTTTCCTTGTCACTGTGGCATTTCTTTGTCATACGTTAGTCCAGAGGGCACTGCGATAAGTGCCCAGAATGCAGCTGACGCCTTCAGATAAAGTCCACTTGCCCGTGTTTTGATGTTAGGTCGACATTTTTTTATGCTCTTGAAGTAACACTTTGTGCCCTTTAGCACCTTACTAGTGTGCAGGTTTTCTCTTGAAAGGCCCTAGTATGTTATCATTGTGTGTTTGGATCTGCAGAGAGATGCTCTGACAATAACCTGTTTTATTTTAGTGCTATGCTCATTATCTACTATATTATATATTATAAATGGATGAGTATATGACTAGACAGGCTCTAGTTTTGAGTGTTTTGTTTTCATAACAGAACAACTGTTTGCCTTCATAATCTACTGTTTTCTAGTGATGTCTCTTGGTGACAACATGTGTCAGTTTGTCAGTTGTGTGTGTGTGTGTCTGTGAGAGAGAGAGATCATGTCGGTGTATGCTCTTTCACT
>JASCQY010000258.1:9697678-9720771 GCA_030264315.1 Sardinella tawilis
ACACACACACACACACACACACACACACACACACACACACACACACACACACACACACACACACACACACAAAAATGGCCACTAATGGTCAATAATGGTCACTACAGTACGTGTGTTTAAGTCAAAACCACTGGTGGTGCATGCAGGGGAAAAGCAAATGGGATTTTGGTTTTGTGTCTGGCGCTCCAAAACCGACCTGACCAAGTTCAGCCCAGCCCAGCAGTGTGTGTGTGTGTGAGTGAGTGTGTGTGTGTACACTTCCAGACCAGGAGCCCCTTTGCTGGATGCCAAACTATCAGCCCTGGGAGCAGAGTTCCATTGCATTACATTACATTACATTACAACATGAGCTTTCTGAGAGGGTGGAACTGATGAGATCCATTTACTGAATTCATTCAGCTAGGGATGTTTGACAAACCCAAAGCAAAACAGTCTCTCTAGTGCTTTCTGTTTCCCTCTGTGGCTTTCACACAGTAAGTAGCCAGCCGCCTATCTCAGTTTTCCTGGCAGTTTTTTTCAAAGCTAATTCTTTTGTGTGCGTGTGTGTGTGTGTGTGTGTTTGTGTGTATGCGTGTGTGTTTGTGTGCGTGTGTGTTTGTGTTTGTGTGTTTGTGTACAGTATATGTGTGTGTGGGAGGGGGGTGGTGGTCAAATAAGTTAAATTTCTACCTACAGCAAACCAGTGTGCTCCAGGATTATCCAGCTCTTGATCGAGGACTTAATCACTAAGATACACACAAAGCCACAACTCGAGTGCCCAGGCACACAGGAACAGGATCCACAGGATTAGCAGTGAAACCCTGTGGAATACCCGGTCCAAGGCAGAGGCGAGAAGAGAGGAGGAGGAGGCTGGCAGGCTGGCGGGCAGGCTGGGAGGCTGGCTGGCGCTGACAATGTGTCCTTTATTCTGCTTCTGCCTGTGTTTGGGCAGCCTACACTGCGCTGGGCAGAGCTGGTCTGGTCTGGGCAAAGCAGGGCTGGGCTGGGCTGGGCTGGGCACTCCGACGATGTCATCAGTTCTCATCCACACGGCAGGAGAGTCACTCACTCACTGTAGAAACTTTACAAACGGCTGCCATTTTCAAAACGCAAACAGGCCCCACATTGCCAGTTTGTTTTGCGGTCATCTAGGCTGCTAAGGTTACGAGAGGGTAGTGACAGTGCAGAGTCTGAGGTTATTAGTGATAGACCTATCAAGAAATCTCTTTCTCTCTCACCCTCTTGATCAATCTAATCATATCTATGTCCAATCTAATAAAAACACACACAGAATTTCAAAACTGACAGTCAGGATGTCCAGTGTATAGTGTGTGTGAGAGAGAGAGCACAGATGGACGTGGGTGGACCTCCCACCAGAGCCAAGTCTGATCCAAGCCCACCCACTACCACAACACCTCCTCATCACCTCTCTGTGGAGCTCCACTTTGCCAAGTAGCTGAGCTCCACACTCAAATATTCAACACAAGACTCAATTCAACAGAAACCCCTGTGAACTTTAGCAATCAGCACCTGACACTTATAGGCAAAATCCGGAGTCGATCAGCCCCTGTTCTTTGACACTGGCGAGTGTCAAAATCAGTTGGTATGAGAACAACAGCATTTGACTACATTCGAAAATGTAGTTTGTGAACTGTCAGATAACACTAACTGATGGGGACACAGGACACAGGAAAACAAAAGTTCCATGCCCAGTTTGCGCTGGCTGCCATTTTGCTCCTTGGTCTACGTAGTACCAAATTCTGTCATTCTCATACCAACCGACAGAACTCCACAACATGAAACAACACAGGGCTACAGGTTGATTCACTCCGTATAATCCCTTCAACATCTTGAAGTTGACAGTAAAACAGAGCTTCTGGTTTTCACCACTTAGTGTATGAAAGCTGACACTCTCTCTGTGGATGTGCATGTGAGTGTGTGAGAGGACGGTTGTTTGAGCAGAGAGTGAGGCATGGCCCTGGGCTGACGGGGGCCTGCAAGGGCATTCTTGGCAGTAGGCTGCCATGGTAACGTGGTCTGGTTCTGATTGCATCACCACCACGTGTGTAAGCAAAGAGCAGTGCTCAAACCAAATGAAGAAGAAAAAAGAAAAGAAAAAAAAAAAACGGGTGAGGTCATGTCTCACACACAGGACACACATGCTACACACACACACACACACACCACTTTACTATGGGAACGAGAAGAAGACAGCAAGCAAGAGCGAAGCAAGAGAAAAGAGAGAGACTGCTCAGGGCAGTGCAATTTTCACATGCGCCTGATGGGCCCTGCCCTTTTATTACACAGCGCCTCCCCTCTAGTGAATAAACAGCCCTCGCCCTCGACACTCGCCGTGATTAAGAGGCTGTTTGACACCACACTGCCCTCTAATCAGCGCCTCGGGGAGGAGGAGCACTTCTCATCCAGATGATGTGTTACTGTTGGCAGCCGCCTGTGGACTTCCATTCACCTTGTGTGTAAAATGGGCCTATTAGATGATTGCTGAAAGCAGCACGTGTATGTGTGTGTGTGTGTGCCTGTGTAAAGAAGTGATATCACCTCATTATTATCTTGATGAAAAATCCTTCTTAGATGGTGCTGAGGCAGTGAATAGGTGATGCGATATATAAACACCCATTCACATGGCATCACTCAGTTGAAGGTTTGGCTTTAGTCAGTGATTTCACACCAGACACCACTGACACATGATCTGAGCTAGTGTTACGTTTTCCTGAACAGATTTTTGTGTGTAGTGAGTTAATGACTTGTTTTAACATTATTTTGAAGCTTTTCAGTGGTGGTGACTATTGCAATAACTCTGTGTAGTTTCTCTAGCCTCTTGACTGTGTGTTTGTTTGTTTGATTGTCAGGGTTTCACACAATGGCTGAGAGCACAGACATCGAGCAGCTTCTGACCTCCTTCAAGAAGTTTGCCATTCATGGAGACACCAAAGCCACCGGCAAGGAGATGAATGGAAAGAACTGGGCCAAGCTCTGCAAAGACTGCAAGGTCATCGACGGCAAGAACGTGACCAGCACTGATGTAGACATTGTCTTCACAAAAGTCAAGTGAGTAAATTGTGTTGTAAATGAAAGCTCCTTTATACATTATACCTTAACATACCTATTTCTCCTACCTCTGCTTAATATGTTCATTTTTCATTTTGAATAACAAAAAAACATAAAAAAAAACTGCTGTGAGATGGAATGAATAAGGAATATTTGTTGGGAAATGTACATGTATGCATTTGCTTGCTTATTTGGTGTCTTCACATCAATAGAGCAAAGACATCACGAGTCATCACTTTCGAAGAGTTCCAGAAAGCTCTGGAGGAGCTGGCTCCCAAGCGGTTCAAAGGTCAAAGCAAAGAGGAGGCTCTGAAAGCACTGCACGAGCTGATAGAGGGAAAGGAGCCGACAAATGCCGGAGTTACGGTGAGATGTGCAAAGTTATGCAACCATTCACATTCACATTTGATTTCATCTAACATTTAATCAAATGCATCAATGCTGCACAAACCATTCTGATCTGATCTAAGAGAACAGACCTCAAATGAATACTAGTGGATTCTTGATAGATCAAATCAGATAGATCTTCCATTCATCTCAAGAAAAAAATGCTAAATTTGCTGAATTATGTCATTGTGCATTTAAATAGACTAGAGGCCTGTCAGAATCCAAAACAGTTACGCATAATAACATTAGTTCCATGTTGCACACATAAAACAAATCCTAATGCAATAATGTTAATGATGTCCACCGGAGAAAACTTGACATTGCCAACCTCATATACTTGACCTATAAAAAAAGCTGTGACACCTGAATGTCCTACCGTTCCACTCAATGATGTGCATTCAGGCCTAAATGTAGGCCTGTGATTGGTGCGAACCACCACAGGAGCTTAGACACACAAGAGTGTATACTAAACACTTCAGATAAGAAGGATGAAGAGGTTAGGGATGATGTGCACTCAAAGCTGTGGTGAGGGGCAGAAAGAGGCGCCAGATTGCAAGCCAAGATAATTGAGACGACCGCTCTCCAATTTGCTACCTCATCCAGGCCACCTCAGTGCTTTGGCGAGCTCACTTCCACAGCAATTCATTACGGGTGACATCATCGGTAATAACACGCCAGGCCTGATTTATGTGGCGGCACACGGTTATTGTGACAGCTGAAAACCCTGGAGGCTATGTTCGAACTCAACACAACAATTTTGAGGCTGCAATATGTCAGAGGTTGAGAGCTTGAGGTCTTTCACTGTGGGAATGCCAAAGTAGCATCAAGAATCCAGTCTTGCACTGTCTGCCTTGCATCAGAAAAGTGACAACAATCTCTACAGCCCATGAACTTTAACTGTATGATCAACCTATATAACTATAAATATACAATGATGAGCTTAAATAAGATAAATATACCGTACATGGTCTTTGCTAACAAATTAAGGGATGAAAAGTAAGCAAGTCGTCAACACAGGAGTGTGTTAATAATCTCTGTAATAATTCAACTATTCCTACAAACACAGGTGTGTAATTCAATGACACTAGAGGGCAGTGAATAGCTAGATCAGCACTTATGCGCCCATGTGAATGAATCAACACAACACACAATGTAATAAAGTGAGCCTACCAGAACACCTGCTCTGCAATCTAAACAGTCAAGTTCAGAAGTAGGTCAGTTTTTTCCTCCCTCTCCATCCCTGTCTCTTTCTGGGCTCTGTTCACTCAGCACTCATCTGGCCCTCACCCACAGCAACAGCCTGTGCTGGCAGATGGTGATTCAGGAGTACTGACAGATTTACATTCTGTGTGAGAGACTAGAGATGGTGGCAAGGCAAGGCAAGAACTGCCATGCTTAATGACTGCGCAAAAGATCACAGAGTATTGCAAAAGATGACACTCATCACTGATAATTTCAAGTGACAGATCATAAACCATATCTTGTGAGTCTCTTAAGTCAATAAACAGAGAAAACCACAAATCTTCATAGCCTCTTTCAAACATCAATTCAAGAAAATACCCAGTCATAAAACAAAACAGACTGCATCAGCAGTAATGTATTATTTATTGATCATTAACTACTCATTCATTATTAATTTGCTGTTTTTCATTGTTCAGAAAGTGGCTAAAACTGGAGCGGTGGACAGGCTGACGGACACCACCAAGTACACAGGCTCTCACAAGGAGCGCTTTGACGACAGCGGCAAAGGCAAAGGCAAAGCAGGCCGGGAAGACTTAGTGGAAAACACAGGTTATGTCGGCGCCTATAAGAACGCTGGCACCTATGAAGAGAAGACCAAGGCCAAATAGGCCTGACGACCAGCCAATCAAGTGAGGCAGAGAATTAAAAACGAGAAAAGAAAGCAGAGGAAGAGGCGGAGCTCATTCTTCAGCACTTAGGTCTGGACCAAAACTGAACTTTGACCCCATAAGATGTCCGCCGAGCTGACCAATGGGGATCTGATCCCCTGACCAACTGGGATTTGGTGATTGTCAAACCTTTGAATCTTGAAGATGTTCTACAGCTGCATTAAGTTGTCTAACTAGGAGGTATTGTACCAGTACTCTAAAAGGGTGGGAAAGCACAACAAAATCCAGACTTTTACCTGGAGAACAAGTTGGACTTGGGTGATTCCAAAATCTCAACCAAATTGTGTTCAAATGTATTAAGATTTTTCAGCTTGAAATGTGTGCACTGTATCTATGAGTGAAAAGGTATGTAAATAAATCCCCAAGGTATGTCTATGCACCCGCTCATCAACAGTGTAGTCAAGAAATAAACAAATGATGCGACTCATAGCAGATTTCTTGGTCTAACTAAACCATATGCAATTCAGTTGATAAAAGTGGCAAAAATTATGTCCACCAACCAAGCAAGTTCATTGACTGCACTTCAGTCTTACCGTTTTTTTGTTTGTTTGTTTGTTTTTTTAAACTTACTTTTATTCCACAAATATCGCAGCTAACACAGCATGTTTCCCTAAGAATATTTTTATGTTTAACGTGTTATAAATTTCACTTCTTTTTTTTCTTACATCTATTTGTGCTTTGGAGGAGTAACTGGAAAACAAATGCATTCAAGCTGAAGATCTGTCAAAAAGTTTTTTTTTCCCCACTTTTTGTGTGTTTAATTCTGGCCATGTTTACAGTTTATACTGAATGACAGATAATAAAGTTGCTTGTTGCATAAGAGAAAGACTGTTTTTGTCGCTGTAAAATGAACTCCTCTCTGGAATTATGTGTTTAATGCTTCAATGTTTCTTT
Organism: Sardinella tawilis; assembly: GCA_030264315.1. Lineage (NCBI taxonomy): Eukaryota > Metazoa > Chordata > Actinopteri > Clupeiformes > Clupeidae > Sardinella > Sardinella tawilis. The sequence continues at coordinate 9,703,918 of JASCQY010000258.1, forward strand.
GTTCACATGTTGAAATGAATCCTAGCAATGTAACATGGAAAATGATGTGCAGAGGACAGAAATTAAATTTTCTAACTGAATTCTCCTCTGAAGTAATACTAACCAAAAATAATCATTTAACAAATCAAATTTCCACTGAGCATTTTGTACTACTGCAGAACAAAAGACTGAAGAATATTTAAATACATACAAAGGATGAAGCACTGACTTCATGCTAAATCTAATAAGAAAACAAAAAAAAGAAGTTTCAGAAATTTACACCCTACAATAATCACTTCTAAGTAAATTAGAAAATAACCACAGCCAAAGTTTGGGGGGATAATAAGCTAGGAATTTCTCCAAATTAAATTTCTGCCCACTTTCCACTGTCTGTGCTACTTGCAGTCGATTTGACAGCAAACAGGGTGCAATACTATGCCCTTGCTCTACATCTGTCCTTGCTGTGCAGCTTTTTTGCACAAGGACAGTTATCCACTAGCCCAGTGCAGCACACCGTATCAATCCGTTATGACCCTCTCGAGTGGACAAGCTTCAGTGAAAGGAGGAAGTCAGGAAAACAGCCTATAATCTCAGGTTACAGTCACAAACCTGCCTGACAGCTCCCGCGCGAGGAAGTGTTTGGACACAGAAATAACACATCTGCCATGGTCCGCCCTGCAGGGAAGGGCTTCAGTGTTCTGCCAGTTCCACTCAGCCACAAGGAGGGAACTGTGGACGACGGACGAGACACTATCCGCTACCCACTAGCAGGGTCTAATGTTCCACAATAACATCAAGCTGGGTGGGCAATAGTGAATGGTGTGTGTGTGTGTGTGTGTGAGAGAGAGTCTGTGTGTGTGTGTGTGTGTGTGTGTGTGTGTGTGTTTGTGCTACCAGCAGCGTGTGCTGCCTTTCTCCCAGCCCGCATCGAGCAGCAGCAGAAGCAGCAGCAGACTTTGGTCGCTCCGCTGCAGCAACCCCGACAGACCGCGGGGGGAGAGGAACAGGAAGCTGACAAGTCCCTTGTCGTCATGGCAGCCCAAGCCATACACAAAATAACACTTCGGCACCTGGCTCCAGCCGTCCTCCTCTCCCTCCACTGTTTGTAACCAAACATACGCACTTCATGGCAACGCTTGTTTGGGACATCTCCTTGGAAGCCTCTAATCAAAAACATATCTAGCGCAACCGGGTGATCCGTTTTCGAGCCCAACCTTTGTTGCCTGCCGTCATGGGTTGATGAATAGCATCGCAGACGAGTCAAACGTGCTCTCCTCGGGGGTGCGTCGTCGCTGCTGCGGCAGCGGTGGCTGCGATAAACGCTGCCTGATTAATTACCTGCTAACTCGTCCCTGCGGCGGGCCAGGCTAGGCTGGGCCATGCCGCGCCAGACTCGGGTGGTTCTGTTGACATAAGCGGCTGCATATGTCGACTGAAGACAGCCTGGGGCAGTCTCTCTCTGAGCCGTCAGAACTAGCCGTCAGAACCTTTTGCTAAGGCTGGGGCAGCCGGGGCTCAACGGATGCCGATGACAGGACAGCGCCTTGCTTGCTTTCTGAGCTGTTGCTATGGGGTGGGTGAGTGCGTGGCCCTGCACTAAGTTTGTCTGAGTGGCCCCCTCCCCTCAACTAAAGGCCATGATAAGGGGCAAGAGAGATGAGAGTGGAGACTATTCCACTAAAGGTACAGAGCACAAATGTCTTAATGCAGCAGAAATGTGTGTACTAATTTACTAACAAAAATGGTTTGGTGCTTTAATATATGCAAGTTATATAATATTTTTCTATTGTGTTAAGATTGTGGTTGGGGTGTCAGTTCAAATCACAGAGACAAATTAGATCATTCACAGATGCACAAAACAGCAAACAATGTCAGCCATCCAGTCTAAATAAACGATTTTCTTTCATCCACGTTTGTTTGTTTAGCTTTATGTAATGTCTAATTAACATGTTACAAAAAATAAAAGTCTGTCTCTATTATGGAAAGGCCAATAAAGCATAAAGAACTTTTTTGCTTTTAAGGCAGTTTGGTATGTTATGCTTTAAAAACCCTGTAAACAACTGTCAGACACCATTCGTTTCACATTTTGGTTATAGAACATTGTTCTGTACGATTTAGACAGCTGTGTCAAATAAAGGCAATAAATAAATGTTCCCTTTAAATGGTAACAGCAGTACACAGATGCTGATTTAACACAAGATAATAGGGGTGCCGAATAATAACAGATAAGTGAGAACTGGTGCAAACATGTGTTCTGATGAAATCAGTATTTCTTCACCAGAAGTGCAGATGTTGTAGATGGCACAAGTCAGTGTGTGGTGCAATCCCATGACATTTCACAACTCACAACCAGGTTATCAAAACACAAACACACGCACACACATGCACACACACACACACACACACGCACGCACGCACACCACACACACACACACACACTGTCACATACACACATAACAACCATGGGCAGGCCCAGTGTTGACTGAGCAAAGCCTTATCATGGTAGAGAAGTGCTTGGTCCTGCCCTGTGTCATTACTGTAAGAGGCCTGCTCAGCCTGCCCAGAGCCGTGCCTCAACTCCTAAATAATCCTCCCTGGAGAACAGCTGTTTGCTCTCCAAACACACATAGCATGGCAAGAATAGTAGGCACCTGCAGTGAGTTTTTTTCTCTGTGTGTGGATGAGGGCAAGAACAGGTCATTTGAGGAGGAATAGTGAGGTTTACTTTTGACATATGAGCATCCACCCAAGGCTTGGCTCAGCTTTGTGTTTGCTCTCTAAACATGACACGTGCCCTGACATCCTGAAAGCAGCAGTAGGCCTATGATACAAAGCACCTGCCAATCTTCAGGTAACAAGCTCGGAATGTGCTCCCTGACAGGTGGGATTTGCATGCCCATGCTAATTTTGACTGAATCGTTATTACTACACTGTCATTAGACAGGTTTCAATCCAACTTGTAAATGCGCTTTTAAGTTAGGCGAATAAGAAATCCTTGATGGAAACACCTGCAAGGTCGCATCAGTCCCTTAATGCAACTATCAATTCACTCCACAAAGGAGGTTTAACTTTTGATGCGACTTAGGCAAATGCTATTAAGTCGATGGAAACAGTTGAATTCGCGTATATTCGCATTAACCGCCTTTCTGTCCATAGATGTTAGAATTCCACAGCTGGTCAGAACATGTCACCTGATTAGCCTAACATTCATTTCTTATTCGCATTACACAGTGATGGAAATACATGCAGAGACGAAATTAAACTGTGACCAAATTAAATTGTGTTTATTACCTCGTCAGTTAACATAACTCTAAGAAAATTATCGCTGTTGGTCTGCAAACATATGTAAATTACACTGTTGAGAATTTACACCATTGTCTTGCCTGATATGCCTTTAAAGCATCTGCTGAATATTTATTGAATGGTGAATATTTATCAGACTTGCTACACCTATTTCTGAATGTTATACCTTTTCTCTGAAAATTACATGCACACCGCTCCACATGGCTTCACCTGCAAAGCTATTCCATGAGCCCTGTCAAGCCCTCATACCCACACACATTCTCACCTAGACTAATGTTTGGCTCCTAGCCGCAGTAACCATGGCTACCAACAATGCTTGCAGCAAAGTTAGGAAGAAGTAACGCTTGTTTTTCACAGTCTGTGTCTGGGGCCAGAGGAGTTCTTTCTGCCTTGAGTTGTTTAATAATGGCAGACAAAGTTTTTTTTTTTTTTTAATGGGCGAGTTGTTGTCAAGGACTGCAGACTGGGTATGCGGGAGGCGCTGTGTTCTGAATGAGAGGCAGTAGCGCGGAGACGAAGAAAAAAAGACCTTCAGACGGACACTGAGGTGAGACGCTGTGATAATGGAAGTTGAAAAGGACAAGGAAATGAGGGGGGTCATTATGTTAAAGTGAGCGGGACAGTTAGCCAGGCATAAAGATTGTGTTTTGATAAACTTTATATGAAAAACAGGAAAAAGCAAACCAATCAGATTGACAAAATATGTTTTTCGAGAGAGTACAGTTCAATCATTTCCATTGCTTTTGGCCAAAAGTCTCTACAGTTATAAAGGAACATTCTAATCCCAACAACTGTTTGTGTCAATTCAAAGACACCACAACACAATGGCAGAAGAAGAGCTCAAAATCTTCCCTGAGACACCCGCTCTCACAGAGAAATACTTACCTCACAAATTGGATCATGTCAAACAGGTATAACACCAAGCCTTATCCATATTTTCCTGACACATGTGCATGCACACACATACACACACACTACTCCATTGCTTCTCACGAGTACACTGAATAAAACGGTTGCTGTGTATATATTTACACTTTTCTACAACATTTCAGGAGTCCTTACAGAATTCCACAAAAGCCTTTAAGGTTGAAAGCTTTAAAAATGGTAAGATCCTTATCTGGCTAAATTATGGCTGACTGTGTAAGGTCTGTTACAACAAGTGTCTAGTCTGTTTGTGTTTCAGAGAATCAACCACTTCCCAGAGTCACACACTCGTCATCACTGCGAACAACTCTTTCTCCTAAGCGTTCCAAAGAAAAAAGGAGAGTAACCTTTCTTGAGGACTATGCAAACGCCCAGATTTCAAGCAGAGATTTGTCTATAGATACATGTAGCACCAGTCTAGTGAAAGAGGAGGATATGTGCTCCAAGAAGCAGGCGATTTTGACAACACCCTCTCCAGACCAGTCAGTGGACCCTAATGTTGGAGGGCAAACACGGGCTAAAAATCAAAGCCCCAACATCAGGCCCTACACAGCCAGCAATGCTCCATGCAAGCTACATGACCTAACACACTTCCAGACAGAGATGGAGGCCAGCATCAACAGACTACTTCAACTAACCATAGGTGTGTGGGCAAAGAAGACTTCCTGTCTTTTTCATTCATATTCATGTTCATATATTTCATTTATATATGATAATATGATCCTTGACTTTATGTTCTGAACTGTACACACTAAGAAATCACCTATTACTATAGTGTTGTGCTTTGCTCCTGCAAAATAATAGGCCTATATTCTAGATGTAGCCACAAGGGGGCACAGTTGTAAAGGGAGACCATTTTTATTGGCCTGTTCATTCAGATTGTGTGTAAGCTATTCCAAATAGGTAGTTTTCCAAAACAATTACAATACAGGGTAGTTTGTGAACTAAAAAGAAGTTATGTTCTGCCTCCTCTTACTGCAGATCTGGAAATAGCAACTAGTTTTCCAAACAGGGTTCCAAAAAGATCTGCAACTGACTATCATGGCTGTGGAGCTCAGCTGTTGAATGCCTTTCTGCCAAGCCTCTATGAAGACAGACCTCTAGAGGTGGATGGCTATAACAGCGCCTTGAAGCCACAGCAATGTTCTAAAGACAAAGCTATCGAGCTAATAGCACCACCAGCATCTGTATCTCCCACAGGCACAATGAAAACACAGCAGCCCATTTCTTCCATAAACCGCAACAGACAGATTGCTCCATCGCAAATGATGACTCACAGTAAACAGGAACCCACAGAAACCAGCAAGGTCAATCTCATCAGCTCATTCAAGTTTAGAGGAAACTGATCACCCACAGAGTGCCTCCCCAGGCTGTAACAGGATTCAGGAAGAACATAATTCATTAAATGTTTTGAAAATGAATTAAATGAGACGTACTATAATTTAAGTTTTCTAACTATTTTAATAACTTTAGGAATTCTTTTTTTTTCACTTTAACCACACAAAACCCCTGTTCCAGTGTGAGCTCTGCATTTTGCATGGAAAATATGTACAACAAACAATATGCTAAGTCCATAATTACCGATCAGCAAACATTGAATGCCTGTAGCTCTGTAATTTTTTGGTCAATATTGTTTACACAGGGACCATTTGAATTAGCTTGTTTTATGGTCTTTCATATAAATTCAATAACTTCATTTAAACGACCGGCCAATATTACCGCCTTTACCATGGAAGGTGTCACACAGGCTTAGGCTACTCAGTGTAGGAAGTCAGCAGAAGGTTGCCAACTTCACTTTTAGAAAACTGATAGTAATATGAATGTGTTTAACTAACCTGCCATTGACTGGATGTGGTTCTGGGGTTCGTAAGGTGACTGGATTGTCAGCGGGTGCCAGCAGCTCTCTGTGTGGAAGTCCTCCATTCCCATCTGACTTCTCTGAACTGTCTGCCATACTGACGGGCCTACTGGATCTCGTTGACAGGCACTGGAGTGGCAATTTCTCTCTTCATTTCGACCCAACCTTTCTAAGTAGGTGTTGAATTGACAATACATTGTAGTTAATATACTATAACAGTATGAAGTATTTTGCATAACATCACAACATAAAAGCTCAAAGAGAATTCCATTCATGTCTTACACAGAACAAGCCTACAGTCTCCTCTCTAAATTCAGAATATCATCCCCTAAGGAGACTTGGGATAAAACAGATGTGGGTGGCAATGAAAATGTACCAGAGATCAGAAAAGAGAGTCTTGACTGCACAGACGTTGGCCACTTGCAGGGGGATTTGGCCTATAAAACGCAACAACTGGTCTGTATGGTTATAAAAGCTATACATTCACTTTACCTATCGCTAAGGCATGTTATCAAACACTCTAAAGAAATTCTGTGTATTGTTCAGACATGTCTTCAGAAACAGCTTGTCACAGCCCTGATGGATAACATTAAATTAAAACATGAAGTACATATGTTGAGAGAGGAGAACATCTCCTGGAATAACAGTGAGTTGATTTTTTTTTTTATATTATCAATAGACAAATTCTAAATGTTAATGTATTTTATGGTAATGTTAATGCTTTTTACCAAATCTTTAGCTACACTGTTTTTTTAATAGTCCTCGGGCAATTGCAGAGTTGTCTGCAACTGCAAGAGAAAGTGCTGGAGGCAGAAGAGAAACATTTCAAGGAGCTAAAAAATTCTATGGAAATTCTCCAAGCAACTCATAGGTGGGCCTGCATGCTGGTGAGGGTTAACTGTTAAATTATGAGGGTAGTGCAAAAAAGACAGCCGTTTATTTCACTGTGAAGTGCAAAAAATGTTCTTACTATGGATAAAATGTCTGAATTAGACTGAGATGATATCTTTCATAGGTCACTGCAACATCTACGGTAAGAAATGAAATGCAGGACATCTTTGCGCCTGATGGAGACTGCGTGACATCACCAATTCCTTGCAGGTTTTGAAAACTAGAAATAAAGCGAATTGCATTGCCAGTGTTATGTGGTTATTGGGGGGGGGGGTGTCTTTCCAATCATGATCATACAGGTGAATAAATACTAGCACAGCCACTGACGGCCGTCCTTTAAACTGATATCACGCCGTAACATGCAGAAATTCCCTAAAATAAGATATTAAAAGGCAGACTGTAAAGAAAATCCCACGGCACCGTCAAAAAGCAACTTTTTGCGCGCGCCACCAGTCAAATCCATGGCACGTTCCATACTGAAACGGCTATGATAAAAGAGGCAAGTGGCATTTTGTGTGAATATATCTTATCTAGCTGCACAGCAGATATTTAGCTCTACTTAAGCTGTGCATTTGAAGCTTATTTTTATATTCAAGCAAGTGATTTACTTTTACTCTTCGTCCGTCGGCTAGCATTAGCTAATGATTTAGTCAGCTTCGCTTGATGGCTGCTAGCTAAAATTGCCAGCTGCTAATTCGTTTTGCTAGCCAAACATCTCGAATGGGGTATTTTTTTCCCATTTTACTTACTCCAACTAACATTGCTCTTTCAGTGGTTAGACACTGAATGTGCTGGGCAAGCTACATTTGTACTCATGGCGGAGGAAGACAACAAAACGTGCATCTTCAATGTTGGTGGCTGTTTGTACTCAATTCCGCTAAGTCGGCTATCCTGTTTCCAAGAATCGTTGTTACTGAAAGAATGTGTCTCCAGTGATAGTACAAGATTATTTCTAGACAGAGATGGCTTCACTTTTAGACACCTACATTATTATATACATACCGGTAAACTTGCGTCCTCTTGCATATCTGAGGTCAACATTTTATATGAGCTGGCGTCAAGTCTACGTCTCACATCATTACAACAGGTGAGTGTTTGGCTAACGTCCAATAACCGTTTGGAGCTCCTCTAATGCAATTCACAAAATAAGTATCGGTTATGGGTTAACAGTATACCTACATTTCTTCCTCAAAGGCTTTAGAAAACCGTAAGTCAGGCAAGCATTTCCTACGTGCACGTCCAGTAGATCTACAAGTTACAGAGAGAGCAACTATGTATTACTGGAAAACAAGGCTTTGTAATCCTAAACAACCTGAGTCTGTGGCAAGTCCTGTCTTTACAGGTAAGCAATGCCCTCTGCTGTTTGCAGCCAGACATACATTAAAAACTCACCTGGCTGTAAATATTAGTGAGATAAGAAAGCCTTAATTCAAAACAAACACACAGAAACATTAACATTAATTAATGCACTCTTAGTTGAACATCTTTAGAGTTTTACTGTTTTGTGACTAATTAATCTGTAGGTAATTTTGTAATTGTTATTAGTGCATGATGCGATACCTCTGGGTCTGGTTGGAACACCTCTGTTGGACAATGATGAAGAGGTGATGTACTGCTTCCTGCCCCTGGAGCAGCTTCGGTTGCATCCCAACCTGGCGACACAAGACAACCTTTTGTGGCTGTGTGATGATATAGCCATAATCGAATGTGGGAGCCGTCTCTTCAGATTCATTGGCAGGTTCCCTTTCAAGAAACTTGGCATACTTTAACTGTAGTTACATCGTTCTGCTCAACTGTTATTGACTGGATAGGCAGCCAATGACAGAAATATAAATTTTTCACAAAGGTGTACATATGTTGTAGCTTAATTGTTATGCAGAATATATCATTGCTTTTATCTTTTCATTATTCACTTTCTAGGCATTGAAGAGTTCCTAATACTGAGAACAGTGATATGCATATTGTATCTTAATTGTGTGAAGTTGTATTTTTATGCTTTGCGAAGGGTTTTTGTCCATTTCTTCTCAAATTTCTACTAACCCATCAGTGTCCCAAGATACACATTCCATTCATGTCCCTTGTCAGTGATGATGGTGGTTGGTCAACAGTGTGTGAGCAGCTGCAAGGGGCTGATATAAAAAGGAGGTGTGTTTGTTTTGCTTCATTAAAGCCAATTTCCTGCTGACGGGAAAGATCTTGCTGCCAGAGCATTTCAGTGATTACGAGCAGCTGAGCAGAGAGGCAAAATTGGTTGGCATGACAGAGTTCGTGGAAGCACTACAAGAACAATGTGGTGAGACATTTTTCGCAGAATTCATTAAGACCACAGGTCTTTTACTTGAAAAAAAAAAAAAAAACAGATATTGCTTGCTGTCTTTCATAGTGTCCCTGGACTTGATTTAATTTTAGTTCATAACTTGATGTATTTTCTTCTAGTATTCCAATTGCCATGACATTTAATAACATTCACTATCTCCCCTTAGAAATGAATAGTGAATCATCGTCAATACTTCTGGATTCACCCCAGCTAAACAGCCTGGAATTTGTTGCTCAGCCTTTATATATCATGGCCTTTGACCTGTTAGTGAAGTATCCCGATTCTTCCCTGGGTCAGCTTCACATAGAAAGCAATCTTGAAGGGAGCAGACTGTATATAACAGGCTCTGGCGTCGTTTTCCAACATGTGCAGTAAGGCTATTTCACAGATAAAATATTTCTAAGAAGCAGATTTGAGTAAAGTTGTACTCCTTTGTGACAGTTGGTGTTGTTTTAGGGACTGGCTAGGAACGTGCTGTTTGCCTCTGACAGAGGATGCTTCCCAACTGTCTGGTCTATGTGAGTACCTGGAGAGGCAGGACGGAGCTTACCAGGTTTTCAAGGAGGCCTTGTTCCAGTTTCTGTACATAAAGAAAACCTCAAAAAGTGAGACATTACACAAAGTCAAAACAAGACTATCTTGTTAAAAACATGGAGTTTTTTTCCTTTTCTGTAACACTGGGATGGTGTTTTCATGGGACTGTTTTATAGGTGCATTTATTGCAAAGCCATGGTCTGCATCAGTGGCGGCATGCACGGTTTATAAAATTGTAAAAGTTTACGTTGGAACACACTGGTACGCCACTTATTTCCAGACACTCTTGAAGGTACGTGAAATGTCAGTGTTTTCCGTTTTAACAATGTCTTTTAATATGCCTCTGATGCATTAAAACTGCTTATTTGTTATGACAAATAAATCACAAGGAACATTTGGGTGAGCTAGTGGTTTGGTTCTCTATTTGATTACACTGTATGAAACGCGTCTGGCTGACATAGTTAATTCTGTTGATTCCACTTGATTCTGTCCCTCCCTTAGTATCCAGAGCTGCTGTCTAACTCAAGCAAGGTCAAATGGGTCTGCTTTGGTCAGAGCTTGCATGTAAAAGGTGATGGGCAAATATTCCGTCATATTTTAAACTTCCTCAGATCTGGTCGCCTGTTACTTCCAGCTGACTTTAGGTAGGTTCATATTTTGAACCAATCCTGTAGAGTAAATATCCAACTGTATGACAAACACTGTCGACAAAGTGTAGTCTGTGTTAATCTTTTCCAGAGAGTGGCCTTTGCTCTGCCAGGAGGTTGAAGCCTTCCAGATCCCAGCACTGACTGGGGCTTTGGAGGACTGCTCAGACTACAGGTGACAAACTAATCCTGTTCACCTCTGGTGAAAGTCGCTCTTAGGCCCCATTCACAGTCAATGCAAACACGCAAACATCACTACAGACGCAAGCTCACATTTTGCCATGCAGTGCAGGCTAAGTGCAGAGTTTAAGCTAGTCCATGGAAGTGGTGCAGCAGTAAATGTTGTGTAATAACCTATGTAATATAATACATTTTATGTCGATTCTTGTACGACTTCATATAAATTAATATGCATTCACATATATTTCCATGCAGAAAAGAACATGCTTATGCAACTCTCATCACTTAACTCTTAGGGCCTGGTGCAGAGCGAAGGCCCAGAGTAGTGATGGGTCCTCCTCCTCATCTCTGGTTGTGTCCCTGACCCTTGAAGATGACTGTTTTCTGAGGATATCTTCAGATGAGGTTTGTTCCAGCTCACCTCACATAATGCTAAATAAAATAATAATAATAAAAAAAAAAAAAATGTGGCAATACTTTGTATACTTTGTTTGGCAATGTCTGTGCATATCCTCTTATATCATTTAATACTGTCAGCAAAATGTCAACACCAGCTCTGAGAAATTAAAGCTCTCATGCTCTGCATCTATAATGTGATAAGTGCTGACACATTCATGGAACTTAATATGAACAACTGTTGCTGGATATCCTTGTGGGAAACATTTTAATCAGAGATCAGGTTAAATAGCCTGTGGGTGCGTGCATATATGGCTTACAGCGGGGATTACGAGTGGAAAAACAAGAACACAATAAACACATGGAGATTGAAAGGCTGAGGCAAAACATGTGAATGATCCTCTCACTCTTCACAGGAGAGCATGGACCTCAGTGAACAAGACACACAGCTATCAGACAGCCCAGACTACTCGTTCTTGCTGATGGGAGACTTGCCAAGTAGACCCAGCTCAGAGGAACCGATACCAATTGGAATGTCTTCACCTTGTCGTTACAGTATTCCTAAAAGCAACGACATGGGGCAACCCTTATGTGTCTTACCAGGCCATTCAGAAAGAAGAGAGAATCTTCCAGAACAAATCAGCAACACCAGGCCTTCTACAAGCAACCGCAACAATAGTGCGAGCCACACAGCTAACCCTGTGAGTGTCACTGGCGATCTCTCTGGCTCCGTCAGGAGTCTGCTCCAGAAGATACGTGGCACGTGTCTGGAGGGCCTGCTACAAAGACTGAGTAGAAACATCTCAGCATCAGCCACACAACAGCATGCAGTCTCAGCGCACAGGATGGAGCAGGAGTCCATCTCCAAGGAGCAACTGGTGCAGATATTGGAAGAGTCCTTCCGGAGCAGGCCCAACCTCAGGATCAGGAATCTACCAGGGCCCGCAAGCTCCAGTGCCTCATTCCATACTGCTGGGTCTGACTTATCAGGATTAGCCAAACCAGGTTTGGGCCACTCTGTGATTTATCAGAAACGTTAAGCCTGAGTCACTTATGTAAACCTAACCAAGCAGTTCTATTACAATGTAATTATATGGGTTCTTGCTGTGATAGAAGGTTGCAGTAAAATTTCCAATAGGTAGTGTATTGCCTGGCCTAATAATGCTGTGGCTGGTAAGTGTCAGGCACAGCAGGAGGAAAGATCTTTGTGAATGTGCATTTGCCACAGATGGAGAGAAGCGGAGCTGGACCAGTCATCCCCTAAAGGGCTGCGTCCTTCAGGTGATCCATCCGCCAGTCCTTGGGAGAGGGGAACAAGGAGGCTTCTTCACCCACAGTGTCATCTACACAGGCACCCCTCCAGACAGCAGTGAGTTGGAAAGACGGGACTTCAACTATGGGCTCTGCAGCATTGCGGAAAGAAAAACTGCAATCCAGCTGCAGCTGCCACAATGTTTTATAAGACTGACAACTCAGTTTCCTCTAGCTCTGGAAGTCACTCAATGAAATTCCAGTCTGTCTGCACTATGTTTAAAAGATGATAAATGAATTATGTATATCTGTCCAACCAGGTCTTCATCCACATGTGACTGCGACTGCGAAGGGAGATCCCCGGGGTAAGTCTCTTGGCACTTGAAATGCCGCCACACATTGCATGGAAAGAACTAGAAAAGTACATGAAACGAGATAGCGCAGGTTGTTTTGGCCAGATAAGACTATTACATTTCAGGGGCAGGGTAGCTGTCAAGCTGACATTGTTTGTTTTAGGTGCAAGACAGATGTAGACCACAAGGGGGAGTGAGAGGATTCTTTTTGTGCCATCATCTTCTTCCCTTTAAAATTCCTTGTGTTATTAAAAGCTCTTATATTTGAGAAAATAGCCCAGACAGCTAAAATAAACTTTTGAGGCTCTTCAAAAATGTGCACCAACGTTCCTGAGTGTTTACTCTCTGGCTTCTTAGTCATGGAGGAGCAAGTAGCACATAGGCTTTCCATATGAATTATTCATTTGACCAATTACTGTAGAGTGCTCCTCTGTGTTTGATTGTGGTATTTGATTTGTGGTTTCTCCTCCTCTGTTTGGAGAGGAGAAGAATCAAAGTCGGTCTCTGGAAAGACTTTGTGGTATTTCCTGCAATAGTGTGGGGTAAACAACCAAATCTTCTTACCTCCCAGATGTGGCCTTTGCCCACTTCAATCTGTCTTATGAGGAAATGGCGTATGGAAGAGAGGCTCATGCCTTCCTGACAGGTATCATCCTGGAGTCAAAGAGGCTTGATGCAGCAAACTGCACGCGAAAACTAGCCAATCTAATCTACCTCTTCTGGGTGAGAACATTAGCCTGCCAAAATAATAATAATAATAATAATAATAATAATAATAATAATAATAATAATAATGACGGTGATGTGGACATTCAGTTTTATAATCTAACTCAGATGTTTGTAAGGCTTGTGAATAATTAATAACCTAGTCATTTCTGTACACAAAACACTTTGAATGATCAGTGCCTTGTGTATTGCCCCAGTATAATCTTCCAGTCACTTGTAAAAGTGAACACCCAACTGACAATTGTACAGAGAGCACCTATAAAACCTGTTGTTCTCTGGCCACAGACAGGTCAGGCTGATACAGAGGACTTTGTGCAGGAGCTGCCGGGAGTCATTGGAGTCAAGCTGCCCAAGAACAAAGACAAGCTACTGCAGTGGTTGAACGTAAGCTGTTGCCTAAAGAAGCTGTATGATATCCCAGAGCGTGCCAAGAATACAGTCAAACCCAGCAGGTCATCTGAGATGGTTGTTTCTTTCTTCCACACAGTTCACCCTGCCACTGGCAAAACGCTACACAGAGTGTATGAAGCTTCTGGAGGTATACTATTGCCAGATAGAAACTCTGTTTCCTTAAGATACAACAAGCTCAGGCCATCTGAAGGTATGAGATCAAAACCCCAGCTAGCATGGACAGACAGACAGACAGACAGACAGACAGACGGAGAGAGCGGGAGGGAGGGGGAGCGGGAAATAAAAAATACCATTAAAGATACAAAGCAATCCATCTTTATTAAATATGTGTGAACTTGTTAGGATTAAGAAATATGACACTTGGGTACACATTCATGCTCCAGCTACAGATGGATTTTTTTTCTTCTTCTTTTTTTTTTTTTCCTTTTTGTTTTTTTCCGTTTGCAGTTAAGAATGGCACTTTAGTGATTCCCTGGTTTTGCTGGTTAATACATACATGTACAAAGTTACCACAAATTCTCTCCTACACACTAGAATCACAAAGCACCAAGTGGTGCAACTATTTACAAACACTGTACAGATTGTTTTTGTTTGTATTGTTTTTTTTTTAAGTCAGATTCCAACAGGGAAAAAAATAAGAGAGCAAAGCAAAGCATTGAGAAATAATAATAAAAAAAATGAAACATTTTAGACTCTAATGAACAAGATGTAACCAGGCCTTTTGTTTCCACAGACCTCCTGCACAAAGCAGATAGGCTGACTTATTCTGCGATGAGAAGATGACACATCAAGCCCCTCATGACAACTACTGGCTGGACTGGCGTCAGACCAGGAAATCTTTACAACAGTGGCAAACATGCCAGTGGCCTCATTAAGGCAACAGCAATGCCAACACAGCCAAAAGCCCAGGGGCACTGACCACAGGTCAGTTTTATGTGACACAAGCAACTGACATGCATGCAGTGATGACTAAAACACTAAAAAAAAACAGCCAGATGTGTCACGTTGCCTTTACGGAGTAGAGGCGTATTACTTTCATACTTTCATACAGTACTTTTCAACTGTTGAAGAGTAGACACACTCCACACTTTACCTTAAGAACCTTCTCATGTAAAAGGGTGCATTTCTGTCATGTCATTTTGCAGTCTGCAGCATAAGTGGTAAAGAACAGACAAAGGGAAAGAAAAAACAAAACAAAACAAAAACAAAAACAGACAACAGTTCAGAACTGCATTGTAAACTACAATAATTATTTACAGTTACAGGTATAGTACAGTATAACACTACTTCGCCAGTACTTTTTTGAAAAGAAGATAAATACAAGAATATTTTAAAATCAACTTTCTTAAAAAAAAAAAAGATATAAAAGCTATGAAAGCTCAAAAGTGGCTTTAATAAAACAGTGCTATATCCCCAGCTCTTTCTGAGATGAGATCAGATCAGATGAGATGTCCTGGCCTCTAGAGGAACAATAAACTCTTGCTTGACCCCCCCTCTTCCTTGTGTGAGGCTGACATTGTCTTCTTGGTGAAAGCAGCTGGATACTAAACCTGAAGAGACAGGAAGGACTAAGAGTTACACACTGTAGCTGTCTGCTTCATTCTCCTCACGAAAACAAGGCAAGGAAATAATAAATAATTAAATGAATCAGCATGGAAATTTTTTTCCATATGGTCATGCTTGGTTGTCTAGGCAATGGGCATTAAAATGATGGAGGGTGATTTGAGCCAAACGTGAAAAGCATGGCCTCACTTACTCAAAAGCAGGATTACAGCAATCACACTATAGTGGATGGGCCTATGATTTGAGCTGCTTTCTGTTGATGGAAGGAGAGAAGCGCTGGTTACAGGAGGGTTAAGGGAATGTTAAAAGTGTTTTGACATGTTGCAAGGCCACTGACTCAACACACAGCACACGCAGAGAGAAGGTCACGGGTAATGGTTTTCAGTTGTCTTTGTGTGTCTGTGTGTAAGTTAATTTTAGTAAATTGTGTAAATAGAATTAAACTTCTGTCCTGCCCCCTGTTGCCAAGGGATTTCAGATGACATGAGGGTCTCATTCATGCTCAAAGCATGCAGGTGAAGCGGCATAGCAGCCATTAACAAGGCAGAACTAATTTGATTTATTGTTCAGCCCGAGTTAATGACATTAGAGGTAAAGGGTCTTACTTTATAGTAGAGTAGTGATGGATAAGATAGAATTATGTAGAGACTGGTTTGACTGTGATGGATGATCAGATCCCGAGATAGTTAAATCCCGCATCAGATAGTCTCATTACACCCAAGCAAGCCCAAGCAACACATGCCCACAGTGGCAATGGTGTTTATTACTAATCTGACAGCATGGATAGCAAGCCAGCACAACCACTGCAGTGATTACTGAAGCACATGCTTACACACCCACACACACACACGCACCCACCCACACACACTCACCGCTGAAATGTACTGGCTGTTGAAGCGGGGCTTGTCCTCCACGGGCGAGGCCACGGCAGAATAGCAGGAGGGCTCGCAGGGGGAGCTGGGCTCCTCGGACAGGGCCTCGGGGAGATGGCTGGACACGCAGCCGCTGTCTGAGCCACTGGAGCCGCCACCTGACAGACATTGTGAGGATGAGCCAGAGCTCTCAGTGGCTGTGGAGAGCCAGCAGAAAATCAGCACGAGTCAGATACAATGTTTTCAAAATCTATATAAAGCACAACATGTACGGAGCATAGAAAAAGAATTTTTAGCAAATTAAATATTTGTTTATTTTAGACCCTGGCCTGTGCGCATTGACCAAGTTGTCTACACTAAAGGCTCAGCTCCCTCTAGTGTTGGTTTCTGTGAATAGCAATGGCCCTTCAAAATTCTTGTTATGAAATAAAAGTTTGATTATTATGACATGAAGCTGTGAAACTGGTGTTTGGTGTTTATCTAATAGCAACAAGCTTAAGCAAGTATCAACATTATGTCACTGCTGGAACAATATCACCATCGTCACCAATTAAAGTACTGAAAGAATTATATCACTTATTTGTAGTTTGATGACCTAGCAACTAACATGATATACCTAGCAACCAGCATAGAAGTTTGTTTTGATCAA
>JASCQY010000258.1:9743117-9753607 GCA_030264315.1 Sardinella tawilis
AAAGTTATTTTGAATATATCGCAATATATACCGCATACCGCCTATCCTTGAAATCATACCGCAATATGAATTTTAGGCCATATCGCCCACCCCTAATTGTGATCAATTTTGTAAATGGCCAAACAGTGGTTTCTCGGTGGTCATATCGTCAGCATTTATTTTAACTACTGTATATCTATAGCTATAGTGAAATGCAATAAAATGCAATAAAAAAACAATACAAAAACAACAACAACAACAACAACAACAACAACAACAACAAAAAAACAGACATGTTCAGACATGTGCTCTACTCGGGTCAAGTTAGCTGTTTTTTCTCAGTCAGAGAATAAAAATGTAATTTCCAGATGTCTCATTTCTAGCTCCAGACAGGCTGAAACCTCAGAATGTGCTTAAGTCAGAAAAAAAAAAAAAAAAAAAAAAAAAAAAAACAGAAATCAATGAAAAAAAATCAATGCAACCTAAAATTGTGGAAGCGCTTCAATTTTCATGGCGATCTTAACATTCCTTTCTTCCATGCTGTTTCTTTTCTCTCCAACATAGTCCACACCAGTGCCATTATTCAGACTGCTACAAACAATGGGCATTTATCATTGGTCTGAAAAAAGTAGGCCCACTCTGCAAGCAAAATAACTGAAATCACACCATTAAGGCAGTTCAGCTCAAAGGAAATGGTTTCAACCTTTACAGTTTTGTAATTGTGGGTGATTCTTCACCCCTATCTCAGCAGTCGAGATTTCTTCTTTTTTTTTTCTTTGTAATGGTTGGGCATGTCTCATTGACCACTGCCCGTACGCCAGCCATATGAAGACAATGGAGGCATACAGAATGCTGCGATTCTCTGCTAATTTTAGAACGCTCCATTGTCCGGCATCACTGTGAGGTCACCCTGCGACAACATTCAGACAGACATATCCCAGTGACACACTGCTGGTCGCCCAGTTTAGTTGGACACCTCCTCACTCACAATCCAGCTTTCTCTAAAACAAGGCCTATGTCAAACAGGGTGCCATCTGACGCTTTCCCCTTCATCCATCAAAAAGACAGGCATCTGTTCACCTCCTAAAGAAGAAGCCTTTAGCAATGTTCTGTACTTCCTCAGACATGCTTTCCACTATGTTGAATAAAACCTGAAACATCAATACACATTCACAACTGTCTCCACACTGAACTTTATATGTTCATAATAATAAACACATGAGAAAACTTGAGATTGTTCAATATCCGTAACATGATCTCCCTGGCATTAAGCCGATTTTAAAACGTTTAACCTTAATCTCACCTGGGACAAGTGAAAGATCACACCTTGATGATATTTTTTCTCATGATGATGAGACTTGTTATACTAGTTCATTCTACCCTTTTGTGAGGCTGAGAACGTTTCCCTGCCACTACCTACACCCTGCAATTACAGCCTTCGCACCTGCCATGACAATATGTCAAATGCAGTATCTGTCTGGATAACATCTTTGCATTCTCTAATAACAGCCGTGAGGGTGGTACAACATTTAAATAGCACATGTGAGTTTAAAGTCTTTCCACGAGACAAAAATAGCTAACAGTAGGGAGGACAGAGCAGGTCTTACCTTATCAAAGAATTCGTAGAGCTTAACAGTTTTGTCGATTTTGTCACGGGTGTCTTCTACACGCTGGGAGAAATCCTGCAGGTGCACCCAGAAGGAGCGGACCTTCACCTCGTACACCTGAAGCTCGGCCGACGACACATCCTCCCATCTCTCTAGTCTCTTCAGCAAGGCCTCCCCACCCTTACAGTGCTCCTGCAAGAACATGGGAGCGCTGATTAACAAGTGTGTTTCTGGAGCATAGTTGCTTGCCTTCATAGGTTAATGTAAAGAGTGGCAATAGAACATGTTTTGACATGTTTTGATTATCCACATCTTACGGCTTGTTTACTTGTATCTAGATATTTTTATAAACGGGTATTTTTCTGTGTGTTTGGCTTCTCGTTTACACGTAAACTGAGTTTTAGCAACCTCAAATGGATATTTTTTAAAACGGTCTTCAAAGTGGAGATTTTTAAAAACGCTGTTTTCTCAAGATTCCACTGGATACGTGTAATAAAAAAATAAACGGATAAAAAATATCCATTTATGAAAATATCTAGATACGTGTAAACAAGCCATTAGATGTTCTGATAGCTTGTGCACTCATGAAAATGGCCAGAGACTTGAGTGTTGCTGAAACAGAAGTCTTAAGTTCACTTCTGTTGAAAGCATTTGTTTAATCAAAACTGATGGATTGACATTTCCTGTACAGTTTGATTCTGGCTCAACTAGAACCCAGCCAATGCACCAGTGACTGGAACACATCAAGAAGTCAGGAAATCCTACGGCAAAATCTCTCCTCATGAGAAAGAGCAGAGAAGAATTGGTGGAAATGGACATGACAGTCAACATAAAAGAAGGAACTACACGTACGTATGCAGCAGTGTAGAAATCTCGAAAAAGTGCCTGCTTCTTCCGCAGCTGATCCAGCGAGTCCTCAAGTTCCCCCAGGGTCTTGAGACGACTCTCCCCAACCTCATTGATCCACTGACTCACCTGTCGACCACAAACAAACAAACAAACACAAACAGACCCAGACGGGACATTGTGAGGCAACAACTGACACTGCAAATCCGTCACAGCAATCCTCACAGCTCCCCTCTCTTATTTCGGAATTCCCCTTGATTACCCGCCAGTGTCCAATCCAGCTGTCTGTAATTTGGCCTTGCCGATGCACATTAAGACCCCTCACACCCCTCCACTCCACCCCTAATTGAGCTGAAATTAGAGGACTCTCTCTGTGTGTGTGTGTGTGTGTGTGTGTGTGTGTGTGTGTGTGTGATGTGTGTGCGATGATACCAGCTAATCCCAAGGCTTTGCATTCTACAACCTTTGAAATGAAGCTCTTTTCAACACATCTACGCCAACATTCTTCAACATGCTCTTCTTGACTACAGGGAAAGCCCACCATTTTCTAAACTATGTGACTCACATAAACCGCTAAAACACTGTTAACATAATTCAGTATCTATCGTACAATATAATCAAATAAATAACACAAACTAGGATCGAAGGTGTAGTAGCACAATAAAACGCATAATACACAAAGTACATTTCAAATGCATTTTACCTGTCCCTCTGTGAATTTAAAACCATGTCAGTATAAGCAAAATGTCTGAGAATGTGACTACATGTATGTGCACCTATGGTCACTGAGACAGGCTGAAATCCGCTTTGTTTGTTTGTTCCCTCTGTGCTCCCCCTTACCTCATTGAAGCCCTCCTCCAGGCTTTTGAACTCCATGACAAACTCCAGCTCCTGTGTGCACTTGTTGGACAGCATCACCAGTTTGTGTACCAGCTCATCCACCTGGTTGTACAGCCGTCCCACTGTCTCAATGGCATCTCTGCAACACAACACGGCACAAGGCCAAGTGTGTTAAATACATTCAACATCCCAGAAAATAGAAAAGGGATGTTGATTTTAAAAAGGTTCTAGCGTATGAGATTTACTGATAGTCTATTGTTTACAAAAAAACAAAACAAAACAAAACAACAGCAGTTTGTTAGCGCTGTGATTGTATTTCTTTGTTGGATTGGAAGGAGAATGTTGTAATGTAAATCAGTTACAGAGAAGAACAGTAGATGGGCTGGAGCGTCACTGGTTGTGACATTTTAAACCAGGGCAACCATTGGATGTTGAGGAGACAAAGCATGTCCTGACTGGTTGTGGGCCTATGCGTGATTGTGTAGCTGGCCTGACTGGTTCACTTCACTAAGAAAATGCAGCGGCTCCCACACAGGACAGCTGCATTGCCTTTGCTACCACAGCCAAGCAGCCACTAATAGCCTTTGTATGTATATGTTAGTGTGTGTGTGTGTGTGTGTGTGTGTGCGTGCGTGCGTGTGTGTGTGTGTGTTTGTTGTGTGTATATACATGGGTATGTGTGTATGTTTTGCGGTGGTGCCTGGAGACTGCTATTGTGGGTGCACATATGTCTACAACTTAAAATCTTATCATTCCTGTTGAGGTATTTGTGTGTGATTGGTGTTTGTGTATGTTTGTCAGTGTGTGTGTATGTGTGTGTGTGTTTGTGTGTGTCCTTCTCCTTCAGGGCACGTCTCCTGGTAGGGAAACATTAGCCCAGAACGGCAATACACAATGACTGAGCACATTGTAAAGGATTCCTGTGGTTGATGAGTAAAGCCATGACTTCATTTCTTGTGAAGCCTGGCTGCACAGAGCTCAGTACTGTGCTGAGAATTCCTATCCGTCTTCCTCTTTGTTTACCCAATGGAGCTCGGCTATGAGATATTCCTTTATTACATATATAAATCAGTGGTTTCCAAACAGGCGCGGAAGTAACATGGCATGGCCCGGGCACAATGGTGTGGCTCTGATTAATATCATTTAAATAAAAATCCATTGATAAATCATTCCCGAACAGTGACTGATTGTCCTTTAAGTAGTCACACTGGAATAACTCTGCCCCCTGCTGTTCGACATGCAAAACATACACACACAGGCAAACATACAAACAGACACACACACACACACACACGCATACCAAACACACGCACACACAGACACAGACACAGACACACACATGCAAATATGCACACAATATGCAAGGAATTCAACATTGGGGGAAGAGTCACAGTCTGTGGTAAGAGCTTCAGACTGGGAACAACACTGCATTGACTGCACCGCTGGAGGGGATTTCTGTTTGTTCAATTCTCATGCTAATGCCTTGGAGTGTTAACTGTGGACGGCTCTGTTAATCAGGGCCTTTGTCCCCGGGCTTGGGCCATCTCAATCTGAAGACATCCTTCTCAATCACTGACACTATGATGCATGCATGCTTCAGCTGTACTATAGAAGAGGTGCCAAAAGGAAGTAACAGCCATTAGAGACTTCAAGTCTTGCACTTCATTTATGAGCCGAGGCCTTTGCACAGGAGTCAGATGATATGAACAGATATGACATGAGTTTGAATTGGAAATGAATCGCTGTGACTTTGCTTTCCTTTGCTTTGAACCTCTGAGATGGCGGGCTGGTCAAAAAAAAAATATATATATTGCATATCAAAACTTGCAGCCTTTGTGCTTTCCAACTCTAGTGGACCTTAACCAGTGTAATCAAGTCAGCAGATGGCTCAGTGTTTGGATGGTTGGAAGCAGTGGTGAGATCAATAGTGGCAAATGAGTCATTGGTTCAGGCTATAGGAGATGATCACAGGACCACATGTTCAATAGTGGGGCTTTTATCTGATGTGATTCAGGCAGACAGAAGGCATAGCCCAGTTCATATAAACTGTTCAGTTCAGCTGGAGGGTTCGCTTGAACAGCAAAACAGCTAGACTTGTGACCTTGTTTGAAATAACAGGTTAGCTCCAAAAAAAAGTGTTTGTTTAGTATGGAGGGCATGTAGCTGAAGCATGGAACATTCTTTAGGGCTGACGGGGCTTTAGTGAAGAAAAACAAAAAAAAAAAGAGGGGGAAATCCTCAGAAACCAAAACCTGCCCTGGTGGCTGAGGTTCATTGTTTGGCTTCAGATGAAATCCTCTTGTTATCCCTCTCAACCCTTGAGTTTGGGTATGACATCACCGACAGGTAGTGTGTGTATACGTGTGTGTGTATGTGAGTGAGTGTTTGTGTGAGAGAGAAAGATAGCAAGTGTGTTTATATCTGCCGATGCGGGGGAGACATGACATGAGAGGCATTTGTGCAGGCTTGGTGTCACACTGACGCACCCTTCCATAATTGTCTAATTAGTCATATTCCGCACCCAAAAATAAACAGCGTACTGCTACAAACTGCCAAGAATTTCAAAGGCATTCCAGTGGTCAGCGTGGAGAGAGAGAGAGAGAGAGAGAGAGAGAGAGAGAGAAGAGAGAGAGAGAGATAAGAGATCAAGATCTCTTGGGCCTCGTGGAGATGAAAGTCAACATGGAACAGCCCCACTTAGTTCAACGAGACCTGCAATCACTGTAATGCAGCCCTTGGTTGTTTAGGGTTATTGTTTGGATGAAGAAAAAGTTGACGTGGAAAGCTTTCAATGCTAGGAAGTGAGTCAAGTTGCAGGGTGAAAAAAGAAACAGGGCAAAACAGTTGGCAAAGGTTTCCTTGCTCTCTCGCTGATTCACCCTCTAGGCTTGGGCATTTGGGCCTGGAATTTGTTTCTTTATTAAAATCTGTGTAAAACAGCAGGTAACTCAAACTTTTGGCAGAGGGACACACTATAAAAAAAAAAACAAAAAAACTCAGAGACATTATCATCCCCTTCCACACACACACACACACACACACACACACACACATGGACACTATCACAATCGATGCACATTAACAAATACCTTCAGGCAGGAACCCAGCTGCATTGAATTGGTAATGCAAATCGCATGACAGGAGCTAAATCACTAAAAGTATGTCACCCCTCATCCAAGAATAACCCAAATGAGTAGAGAGACCTTCACATGAGAAGTGGAAAAGAAGCTCAGGTTTAGCTGCTTTCCCAGCTCTTTTCCAAATCTACGCTTTCCTGAGCCAGGTTAACGGTTGATGTCCATAAGGACATTCATTCAGGTTTCGGATTGCTTAGAGCAAGTTGAAGAGCAGGGGGATTAAAAAAAAAAACTGTTCTCAAATCAGTTTTCTTTCTTTCTTTTTTTTTTTGTGCAGACGGGAGAGCCCACCTTGGCGAGAACCACATCAAAGACATTTGCTCTTGGAATTCTGTTTCTTCAACCTGTCAGTCAACCTGGCTGGAATTCCTCTCTTATCTCATCTCCCCCATCCGTTTTGACTTCATCAAAAACAAGAGCTTAGCCTTGCACCAAAGCGACCCAGGCACTTTAAACCAATGCCAGCACACTGGGAGCAGCAGATGAAGGTGAAGGAGGTGAGAGACCCAGAGAAGAAGAAGAAGAAAAAAAGGGGGTGGGGTCGAGTTAATTGTTGGTGGTGAGATATTTGTGTGTGTGCGTGTGTGTGTGTGTGTGTGTGTGTGTGTGTGTGTGTGTGTGTGCGTGTGTGTGTGTGTGAGTGTGTGAGTGTGTGTGTGTGTGTGTGTGTGTGTATGGGAAAATGGAGGCCTGCAGGTGAAGGCACATTCCAGCGAAGGCCATTGAAGGCCAAAGGTGAGACTTGCGAGGGAGGAGAGGTCGTCTGGGAGCACACCCACGCTTCCCTGCTAAATGTCTCGCTACACGATGAACGAAAATACCTCAAACACAACCTTATTTTGTACGTTTAATCTTTCTGACAAGGGAGCATTAGGAGGACAAAAACACCAATATGTCGTCGTCTTATGTAAGCTACCAATACTTATAGACACACCTGTGCCAGATGCTATTGTGTTGCACTGGCTAAGTGACACAAACACAAAAGCCGGAGCAGACAGGGAGGTGTGCAGGTACGGTTCCAGCACACCCATCCTAAACCAGTCCAGCACAGAGGAGAAGACACACACACACAGGGCAGCTTACAAGAGGGCACAGAGATGTTTTTGACAAGCTGGGGAAGATTAAAGGACCTGACCTTGGACGGAAAAGTAAGCTTGGGAGATTAATGGGAGTGCGCAGACAGGGGAGGAAAGCCTTCTCCTGATACACCCCTCTCCAGCGATGACCCCTGGAGGCATCTGAAGAGACTGTCTTTGTGTATATACAGTTGGCTTATTTTTTTGCTTTTATGTGTGTGTGTGTGTGTCTGTGTGTGCGTGTGACTGTGTGTGTTTGTGCTTGCATGTCATATACAGTAATCACGATATCTTTCCACAAATATTTTTGCCATCTAAGTGCGTGTCATGGTCATGGCTCCATAGGAGAAAGGCTTCGGCACTGTACAGAAGTAAACAGTGACCAGCCTTCATGTGCACTTGACTCTATTACAGGATGTAGCTTGAGGGGCAGTGCACACAAACAGAGATATATCAGCGAGCCTTTGATATGGAGCAGGAACATCTCAACGACAGGGAAAGAGGAAGCAAGAAACAGGGAGAGAGCATGGGAGAGATTGGGAGAGGGAGAGAGAGAGAGAGAGAGAGAGAGAGAGAGAGAGAGGAGCTAGCCGAGATAAGAGTGTTCTACTTGGCCCACGGAGAGGAAAAACACTTACGCACATTTGCTTCTACAGAAAGTGCTCGGCCCGCCAACTAAAAATCCCGGCATGCCAGCAGGCTTGTTTCTTTTTCTAAGCATATGTGCAACACCCCCCCCCCTCCCCTCCCCTCCCCTCTCCAACCCAAACCCTTCCAATAGTATCTGCAATCTTTTTTGTTTTGGCAGGTGTGTCTCAGTTGCTTTTAAGACGGGGATACTGTTCATAAACAATGCCGTGGTCCACTAAGCAGTAACTGCTTGGAGCAGATCTTCATTCTGGTCGTAATGGTCCATTAGAACCAAGCAGATGGAAGAGAGGCGAAGGTAAATCGAGGAAAAGGGGGGAGAGAGAGCGAGAGAGAGAGAAAGAGAGAGAGAGAGAGGGAGGGAGGGAGAAGACGGATGGAGAGGGATGAAGAGGGAAAGCAGAGAGGCTCTTCTTCTGTTTTGTTTACTACAGTGCACGTTACAATCCTAATGTCCTAATTCAGGCTTAATCAATGCCTGCTGTGCCTATTCAACAATGCCGTGTTTTCATGCTAATTCCATTAATCAATTCAGGAACAAAGAGAGGAAATGGGATG
The DNA here is from genome assembly GCA_030264315.1 of Sardinella tawilis. NCBI lineage: Eukaryota > Metazoa > Chordata > Actinopteri > Clupeiformes > Clupeidae > Sardinella > Sardinella tawilis. Next base: position 9,751,809 of record JASCQY010000258.1, read on the forward strand.
GCAGCGTGACAGTGTTGAAAGGTACAACACAAGCAGACCAATCAGTCATGGAGAAAAAAACAACAACATGAATACAAAATAATATAATAAAATAAAACAAAATAACGTAAGGAATATACATATTTACATGGTATAAAATAATACAAATAAAATGAGTATTATTATTATACTATATACAGTATATTATTAGTAAGTAATAGAGGAAGGTCAGAATACAGTATACCCAGAAAGAGACACCCAACGCCATGATCACGAGTGCTGAGTGCTGGTCCCAGTTACCTGTAGTCCTCGGTGACGCTGACGCTGGACTCCTCCTTGCGCAGGCGGGACAGGGAGGCTCCCCCCTCCAGCTGCAGGCGCACCAGCCGGCTGTCCTCCAGCACGCTGCGCATCAGATCCCTGTAGCGGCCGAGCAGCACCTGCGCCTCCTGGGGACAGACAGGAAAAGAGAAAGGAGGGCCGACCATTACCATCCATAGTAACCATAGTAACCATCTTTGTTACTATCCAAACTGCACACTGGTAACTGATTCTAGACAAAGGGAAAGTAGGGACGACTGTAACTAATTACACTGGTAACTGGTTCTAGAACGCTCCACTCCACAATATTCACTGGTGACCATCTTTGTGACTATCCAATGACAATCAACATGATACGCCCTACTATCAAATCTACGAGAGACGGTTGATAAAAGCTATTCAGTATCTTTGAATCTACTATCGCATCAAGAGTCCATCCACCACAATGCATTCTTAAGACTGAGGAGAGAATGATGAAGACCTTTATACCTTTATTTGTGCTATATATAACTCAAGGAATCCACAATGACAATGTTGCCTTTCCTAACACAGATATAACACAACTTAATTTCTAGGAAATTGAAAACAAGTCCAGAAAGACGCTAATCTATCTTTCCCATGCTACACATGGCCTCCAAAGAGCTCAATCATCCACACTATCAGTAGCACAGTGCCTGATAGACTAGGAACAAATCTGCAGTGTTCTCCCCTCTTCCTCCCTCGCTCCCCCTCATTCTGTCTCTGGGCTGGGATATTTCATGCTGAAGCAGCCACACCCTGTCCCGTAAAACCGAGAGCTCGATAACTCACAGGATGCGGCCCCAATTCCAAACCAGCTGTGTGGATTTGTTTGACTTACTGCCACATGACTGAGCAGTCAGCTCAAATGTCTTCTGACAGCAAGAGCAACTTGCACAACATACAAACACTCCACTGTGTGTGTGTGTGTGTGTGTTTGTGTTTGTGTGCAAGTACAGACAGAAGTACAGGTACGGCTGCTTGAAGGAAATATTCAACCACACAGATAGATAGGATGACTGGCTCCATTGATTAAAAAAAAAAAAAAGGTTTGTATCAAACACTGAACAGTGCTCACAAAACTCCCATTATTTCATCAGCAGACATATAAATAATTAAAATGCTTTGTTGGGGAATAGCTAGCGGTTATAGTCTGTCTATAATTAGTTTAATTACACCTGTCACTGTCTGCGCTCTACTGTTTGGAATGTGTGCACGCTGAATAAAAAAAACTGCTGAATGTGTTCAGGGGAGAGACAGGCTGAGGCTACAGCAGCTTGCGTGCTTCCCCAGTGCAAACTTGCTTCTCTGAACCTTAGAATGTGAGAGCTGTGTGTGTGTGTGTGATGTGTGTGTGTGTGTGTGTATGTGTGTGTGTGTGTGTGTGTGTGTGTGTGTGTGTGATGTGTGTGTGTGTGTGTGTGTGTGATGTGTGTGTGTGTGTGTGTGTGTGTGTGTGTGTGTGTGTGTGTGTGTGTGTG
>JASCQY010000258.1:9763860-9771360 GCA_030264315.1 Sardinella tawilis
AGATCGAGTGCTTGAGTGCACTGGAATAAGTACATCGAGTGCGTGTGTCTGAGAGAGAGAGAGAGAGAGAGAGAGAGAGAGAGAGAGAGAGAGAGAGAGAGAGTGGGAGAGGGAGGAAAAAAGAAGGGGAGGGAGCCAGACACAAAGAGAAGGGATAACTAAAATACGTGAGAATGCATGTGTATGATATGTCTGCCATATAGATCACATGAGGTGAGGACGTGTGCCAGTGGTCTCTGTGCTGGTGTGCGAGGCAACACGGCACGGCCACGGAGCGTTTTTGTTTTACTATGGAAAAGCTCAACCTGATCCCTGTTACCCTATACTGATTTCTACATCTGCCAGGCCCATCATGGCCCTGTTCCCAGACTGTATTGTCATTATATGCCCCACTTTTAACACACAGAGAGAGGGGATATAAATTAAAGACCTTAAAAGTCTCTTTCCAGATATAAGACCATGGGGACTTCTCAGAAAAGCAGTGGTGGTACTGTAGCTCATTTTAAACAGCCCCTGGTACAATTGAGCTGTGTGTTTAGAATAGGAGACGTCCATGTATCAACAAACATTCAGCTTTAGTGAGTCTGAAAATGAGTCTTGTGACCATAAGTCCAATAAGTGTAGTGTCCCACACAAAATGTGCTATCTTAAAGATGTCTGAAGTTTACTGCTTGAAGGTAAGTCATTAACGAGTGTCACAGGCTTTAGCTTATATAACACCGGATGACTTAAATAGAAGGTGGAACCTAATGACAATAGAACCTATAACATAGCAGGAAATAATAAACAGTGCTTAAGAGTTCTGAGGGCTCATTTGAAACATCCTCCCGAAGGAAGCTGACTTTCATCAAAGTGACACTGGCAACAAACCACACTTCCTCTACAATCACGCCAAGCCTACACCAACCTTTATACTGTAAGATATCCGCCATCTTTACTGTAGGCTATGTATAGAACACTATTTACAACAAAGGATGATGTAACCACCACCTATCCAGTTACCATTGTCATCATGGTCCTTTCTGACCTGTTATATGACACCTAACTCATAATAAGTTAGTGACGAATAAGCCAGGGTATATAACACTTTCACACAGCATGACACAAAAAAACATGGATAATACATGAAAATAACTGTAAACAAAGGCCCCAGGGAGGAAACAAACACACTTATACACACACACACACATGCATAAACACCCTTGAACACAAAAACCCCACACTCCAGAAGAGTTACAACAATTTACGACTTCAGCAAAAGGATGGAAGTGAAGGGCAAGGAAATTTAGTAAATCAAGACCCAAGAGAGGCATTTAATAAAGATGATAAAATGATGAAATACAGGGAAGGTTAAAAGAAGGTGAAAATGGAGGATCAGAATCTGAAATGAAAGAAATGAGGGGGTTTCAAGGATGAAGTGATTAACGTGTGATTAAGTGTTTCCACAAGACCACTTGAAGGAGCAGAGCTGGTGGGCTGGGAGGAGAGGAGAGGAGGAGGAGGGGGAAGAAAGGGGAGTAGATCACTCAACAAGAGAGGGAAATTAAACAGGATGTGTTTTTCATCTCAGTGAAGTCTTCAGTGAAGAAGGGAAGAAGTGGAGAAGCAAAAAGGTCTTAGTGCTGTTATAGGGCAAAGTGAGAAGACAAAGAGGATTCCCCTCTGGAGGGAGGACTCAGGAAGTCTACCTGGCGGTTGCTGGGCCTGGGGTTCCACGGTCGCTTCTTGGTCTGGCTCCCCAGAGGAGACATTTCCAGCAGGAGCCTGGGCAGACTCCTGACTCGACTCCTCTACTTCTCCACTCTCCTCCACCTCCTCCTCCAATACCTTCTCCTGGGCCTCCCCTCCAGATGTCTGCACCTCTTTGGCAGCTGCCGGTGTCTCGGTTGCGTGTGTGTGCCCGTCGGTGTGTGAGTCAGGGTTGTGTGAGTCTTTGGCCTGTGTGTCAGCAGTGACTTCAGCCTCAGACCTGCCGTTCCCTGAAGCCTCCTGCTCGCTGTCTGGGACGCATTCTGTCAGAGCGTTCGCCTCGTTCACAACGCAATCTGTCTGTGATGTGTCTAAGTCCTGAGACACACAGGGCTCTTCACCTACCTCACTTTCTACTGTTCTCTCCGCCTCTTTTTCCTCTCTCACAACCTCATCTTTGTCTTCCTCCTCCTCCTCCTTCTCCTCTCTACCCTCTCTCTCTTTAACCTCCTCTTGGCAGCTTTCTCCCACCTCCCCCTCTTCACCAACCCTCTCAGTAGTGCTACCCTCCTCCTGAGGTGCCACCTCTGCTGTTGTCCCTGCAGCAACGGCGCCAGAGGTGGCTTCTGTGGTGTCTACTAAACCAGTCTGTGGCGTCTCTGCCGTCTCCGTCTTCTCCTCCACCCCGCCACCACCACCACCACCTTCTCCCCCCTCCACCTGCTCCTTCCCCTCTGCTTCACATGCCGTCTCCCTCTCTGCCTGGTCTACCTCAGCCGCCTCTATCCTCTCCTGACCCTGTTGGCTGCTGGCTGTAACCTGATCCGGAGCTGTGGGAACAGGGGCAACGGGGGCACAGGCTAGGCTCTCCGCTCTCCCCCCCTCAGGGCCTCCTGAGGTGGGGCTGCTGCTCCCGAAAGAACCAGTGTCTACCAGAGGGGTGATGGGCTCAACGGGAGAGCTGACCTGGCCATTGAGAGCGTCTGTTTTGGTTTGGCCCTCACCGTTCTGCTCCTGCACGTCTGTCTGCTCTTGGAGAGCCTCGGCGACAGGCGCAGGTTCCGGATCTTTCCGGCAATTGTCCGTCTGGCCTTGCTCAGAACTACTTTCAGACTCTTTACCACGACTGCTACCTTGGTCGAGCGAGGGCCCCTCCTCACATGTTTCGACCTTGTTAGCTAACTCAGGGCCCTCGGGAACAATCTGATCTACGGGCGAATCTGCAGTGTCAGAGTGAGCGTCAAGTGTGCAGTCGAGAACGAGAGATTCAGATGGCGCTGAGTCATTGCAACCAGGCTGTTCAGACACAGAGCACTCACACTCAGGCACACGTGGTGGTGTGGCGTTATCGGCGGAAGAGGTACCTTCCGCACTGGCGGATCCAGATCCATCCGGCTTTGGCTCGGCCGCTGATTCAGCGGCGGTGGGACAGTCTGATTCTGCAGGGGTGGTGGGGGTCAGTATCACTGGAGGATAAGGGTCATTCAAGTTCTCCTCTATGAGCATGGTGCAGATCATGGTCTGGGAGCAAGCGCTGTTTTTGAGAGGGTCCTCCTGAGGCTTAGCCTTAGGTGGCGAGAGCCCCGTAGTCCTTGGTTTGTGAAGGTTTCTGTAGTTCATGCTTATCGACTGGGTCAGCGAGCCCTTCTGAGGGGAGAAACGTGGAAGCGTGATCTCAGACAGCTCCACATACTCACCCTCCGAGTCGTCCGTGGAGCCCCTCTCCACACTGTCCCTCTTTGAGGGCGCCATGGCCGGGAGGAGCTTAACCTCGTTGCTCCGACCACTGTCTTGTATTGTCCTGTCAATCAAAAGCGCTTTGTTTGTCACTGCAGGTTTGCTATCCTGCTCCGAGTCCCTCTCCTCGTCTTCATCCCTGTCCCCAACCCCAACCCCAACCCCAACCCTGTCCACCCCTTCATCCCCATCCCCCTCTCTGCTCTGGGTCACGGCAGGCGATGCAGGCACTGCCTTGGGCCTGCTGATGAACTCAGGGTGCACCACGTCCTCCCAGGGCACGCGGAAGATGTCGCTGTCGGCCGCGAGGAGGCAGTGCTGCAGGGCAGCGGCGCCTGTCCGCTCCTGGTTGATGGAGTCCAGCCAGGCCATGGTGAAGATGGAGGTGTAGGCTAGCTCAGGCACCTCCAACTCCTCCACATGCTGCCCGTTGACGGCCAGGCACTTGACGGCGATGCGCGGGTTGCTCTTGGGGGTCGGTGCCACCTGTAGGTAGAAGTCTCCGGGCTTCAGCACGCGCTGGTCCAGGGACGAGAGCTGGATTATGACCTTCTCGTGAACGCACAAGGGCCAGCCTTCATGACGGAACAGGAACCCACAGTAGGGAAACTGGAGGGGAAAGAAACACAAAGAGCAGTGTGACCAAAATGGTCTTCTGGTAAAAACAGCACGCTGTAAATTGTGTTTAAAACAAATTCAATCAACCGTGAGTGTGAATGGCACCCTCATTATGACTTTGCCGACAAACATGGCGCACGTTCTAAGCTGTTGCTATGACTCCATCATAATGAAGTGTAACTGTAACCATAACATGCTTTTTCCTCTTTTCTAATGAGGCCTACATTTACACAATAAAAGACTGCCGTGCTGAAGTCGTGAAGCGTGAGACTGGGCCGGACACAACGCTCGCCGATATCATATGTCCGCCGAGAGCCAGACTAGACGGTCAGGATTTGGTAATGCAATAAGGGCTTAATCAAAGACTAAGACAAAGGCATGTTTAACGTGCTTCTAGGATGCCATCCAATTTATACATTACAGTATGGTAACTAGATTTACAGATCACAGGCAACCTGCAGAGCTCCTGATGATGGGAAAAACATGCAAGAAGCAGGCGCATTTCACAGTGACGTGGACAATTTTCAGCTGAGCATTGTGTGACACTGTACAATAGAATCCTTTATGCCAAATCTGTTCCAGTAGGGCACTCTTAGGGGGCCGTCTCCCCTCTTTTCACTGAAGTCAGTGAGTGGAGAGACTCTGCACAGCTTGACCTGTTTCTTCGGCCTCCAGAACTTCTGTTTCTTTCAGCAACAGCGTGGTAAACAGCAAAAAATAGCCTCCTCTCCTCTCCTCTCCACCCTCCTCTCCTCTCTTGCTCTGCTCTCTCACCCTGGCACTTGCTGCTCTCAGTGTAACATTGTCCCCGCAGTGGAACACGATGCAAATAGGTCCCAGGGAGCGCCTTGAACGATGAAATGAAACCGTCTGTCAGAGCCCTGACTGACTCCGGGTCGGGCTAAAAATGACCCGTTTCCTTTGAAAAGCCAAGCCCTGAAATAGTTCTAGAGGAGGAAGGAGGCCAGTGGCCTTGGATAGTATAGGGCTACTGACATCCACGGCGGGGGGAGGGTGAAAGGGCTTTTTATTCAGACATGTGAAGCTTCTGGTTCCCATTATTACCCACCATAACCCATCTAACCACCTCCACACCAATGACCCATCAAAACCACCGACCCCCCACCTCCTTCAGCCCAGCCAGCCCACATCCTCCACCGTCTCCCCATTCCTGACTGAGTGCTGCTGGGAGTGGGGAGGCTGTAGCTGAGATGGGGGCGCTCTCCTGACCTCAGGTGCCGAGCCGGGCAGTTTTCCCACAGCGCTAGAGGCTAAACTCACAGAGACGGCCTGGCCTCGTGCGCGCTGACACCAGAAAGGAGGGACGTGTAAACAAACCCCTTGTCAAGTGATTTCCGCTCAGAGGTAGCCTTTCAGCTCAAGCGCACTCCGGAACAAATCCCTCCCTCCCTCTCTCCCTGCCTGCCTGCCTGTCGACGTCCCCCCTTCCCCCCCGCCCCCCTTTCTAAAACTGCTCCCCAAGACTGAACAGCTTCCGAAATGTGTCTGCCTGTGCATGGTGGAAAAAATGTCTAACCCACAGACTGTTCCTTTGTGTGCCCCCGATTCTCTGCTCTTGATCTTGTGCAATGAATAAGGGGAGACAGAGGTGGCATACGTATGGAAGTTTGCCCCTATCCTTGCTGCAATCCGCCTGATCTAGCAGGGTCAGTGAATCTATTCCGTCTCTCTCCCTGAGGTCCCCTGTAAACATAAGCGGTGGCAGGGGGGAGCTGATGGACCTCAGACCACAGACTATAGACCTGGCCTTCACATGTCACTGAGTCTCAACAGGCAGTGTGGGGCTCCTTGCTCTTGTCACTCTCACCCCTGCCTGTACAAAAGCCATGCTTATAAATGTTTAGCATGACAAAACAACATGTCTACTAGCCACCTTTTCATCCCTCAGTCTCCACGCAGCAAGACAGAAGCTGACGGTGAGGGTGAGAAAAAGAAAAAAAAACAAAAAAAAAAAAACGCTGTCTAATTCCTACCGGTGCGACCGGCTTTGAAGCCTGGCGTGTTGTTCACGAGAGGCTGGGCTGATAAAAGGGAAGAGAAACGCTTTTGGAGGTCATGGTGAGAACGCCGCACAACAATTGCGTGTGTTTTTCTCTCCTTCTTTCCCCCTCCCGTCGTCTCAATGAACTCATCTAAGTCTATTCAGCTTCTAAAATCCTCGCCGTGCATATAAGGTGACACCTAAGGCCAATGAAGGAGGCCCAGCCAGAGAAGATAGGGTGTCACGCAGAGAATTCTCCGCAGTCTGATAAAAAGGCGGCCGTTGACAGCTCCCTCTTTCTGACAGGACGAGGTGTGTGTGTGTGTGTGTGTCTGCTTCTGTGTGTGTGTGTGTGGTTGGTTGGTTGGGGGGGGGGGGTTAACAGACCCTCTCCAAGGTGCCCTTTAAAAGCTTGGCCTTAGCATCCATTAGAAATGGTGCAGCATCTGACAGGAGGTCAGCTTTTGTTGTCTTTAAATGCAGAGAATGGCATGAACACAACATGTAGCAGAGCGGGTGTAAACCCACATCAAGCTCCTATACAACAACTGCGAAGCAAAGCCATCCCGGGGGTCAAGTGGGAGTATAAATAGCTAACAGACGTGGACGCATGATGATGAGGTGTTGAAACTGAGGGGGAGAGCCGACCACTGAAGCGCAGCGTGGCAATGTGGGGCAGTCTGCACGTGATGCCTGATGAGGTATTCGAAAAGTCTTTTGTTTGCTGGAAACTCACCAAGGCTGGCAACGGTGCTTTTCAATCCCCACGTCTCAGATAACCAAAACAAAGAGGGTGGAGGTTGGATTGGGGGTGGGGGTGGGGGTGGGGGGGGGGTGAGTTCTGCGGCTCCTACCTTTTGTTTGACTAGCATCTGGCTACACCCCTATGACTAATGACAGCAGCGGTGGGAAGCCAGTTCACCTAACTAAACATGACAAACGAAGCAGCAATGCAGGGGCTGGAGCCGGGCATGATCAGACAAGAGCGTGGCTCTGGAACAAAAAAAAAAATGAGAGTGGAGGGTTGGGTGCTGTTCACCTGGGAGATGAAGAGGCTCCCTGCGGTGACTAATGGTGACTGAAAGGGACAGGGGTCTACGGTACGGGGTGAGCCGGGGCAAGCGAGGGTGCTTTCCTGCTGGAGGCCATGTTTCACTGACGGTGAGTCACCAGTGGGTGTATTAGTCACCGGGAACAAACCACAGAGAGAGAAAGCGAGCAAGAGAGAGAGAGAAAGAGAAGGGAGAGAGAGGTAGAGAGAGAGAGAGTAAAGTAGAGGGAGCAGAGAGAGGTGAGAGAGGGGGAGGGTGTTTGGGGTGTTGGGATGTCGACACTCACACAGGCATCCTGCTGAATACTCTGGAGGATGTGTTTCGTCGGGACCAGGAAGTCAATGAGGTATCTCAGGCCGTCACCACGGTACGTTGTCTCCACGACATCAAACACCTGGCAGA
>JASCQY010000258.1:9776360-9789563 GCA_030264315.1 Sardinella tawilis
TATTGCCAGTTGTTTTTCGGAACAATAGTGATTCGCTATTCGCACAAAGGGTAGAGCGTGCCACAGTGGACAGCGGGTTGGAAATCCTGTCTCTGCTGTTCGTTCAGGAAAGAGGGGTGAGGCGTGGGGGGGGGTTGGGAAGGGGTGGGGTGTGGTGTGCGAGGGCAGCAGGCGGTTTCTAGGACAGTTGGCCAAATAACACGTGAGCACCAAAAGGCCTTCAAAAACCACACACTAATCAACACAAGCTGATGCCAACCCGATATGAGAGGAAGGCCCTGCATGGGTGTCCATCTTGTCTCCGACATGCTTCCTGTAGGGAGAGGCAGATGCTGACCCTCTCGCACCTCACGGGCTCTGGGCCTTTAAATCAAACAGCTGCCATGTTTCCGCCAACACATTGGCTTCTGCTCTTCCTGCCAACAAGGTCAATTCCACCTGGAAAATCACTTTTTTTCCCCTTTAAATACAGCCAGCAGGTCAAGAAAACAAGTTATTCAGGAAATATTTTATCAAGTCCAAAAAGGCTTACTTGACAAATGATGTCTATATATATATAGGATTTTCCACAAAAAGAAATTCCCACAGGCGTGCTTTAATATAAAAGTCTTCTTTTTTTTAGGGAAAACATTCAAGATAGGTGCTGAAAGCTAGACCCGTGCCTCGGATGAAATGTGCTTTGTTTTTCAACTGGAAAATTCATCACAAACCTACATGAACATCACGCCCACATATGCAGGCTGCCGCTGTTGTTATGATTAAAGTGGTTGTCATTCTTGTGGAAAGAAGAGCAAGAAGAGACAAAGACCTGTGCTGAAATGTTTTCACTGAAACACAGCACGTTACTTATTGCACGGCTGCAAGTGATCACAAAAACATCTTTATTACTCCTTTACCAATTATATAATGCCTCGAGTTCATACAATTACGGCATCAAATACACTGATGTCAAAGCAGTAGGCGCATTATCCCATTTAGATGTGTATTAGCAGCGTTTATTGTGGCAATTCCTGTATCAGAGCCAAAGTTGCGAAACGCGTTCAACAAATTCCAAGCGTGAATCAGGTGGAAAAGAATTGGGCATGAAAGAACACTTTAAACTATCAGTCCAATCAAATCAAAACTAAGAAGCAAAAAAAAAAAAGTAAAAAGAAAATCACCAGGGAACTGTTCACCTCCTCACAGTTAATACCTTTGTTAGGATTCTCTGATATCAAACACCAGAGATCAGGGTTGATGAGAGCAAGCTCTAAGATCCTCTCTACAACTCACACCTCACATTCATTTATCTTTTAAGACAACACAAGTCGCCCATTCTGTGGAAAATCCTAACAAAAACATTGGTGATTTTCATCTGACCAAACCCACTTGAAGTCCTCATTTGTCTTTGTTCCCCCCCTCTCAGTCGGTCCAGTGGCATTTCTCATGCTTTAATTCCCAAAACACTCCCCGGACTAGGAGCAGCCATTAAGGAGGCTTCCTGCTGATGAAGGTGGTGTTGGAGGGGTGGAGGGCCGGGTTGGCTGCTTCACGCTGGAGCCAGTGATAAAGCCCTCCTTCGCAGCCTCTCACCAGTCACCACTGACTGGCCTGTGAGCACACCAGCCTGACTGACTCTACCCAGACAAAAGCAGGAGGCTTTTCTCACGAAGGCCACCGCCAAGCTTGCCCCCGGGCTAGTCTGACCTTCGGTAGAACATAGTTTTGGGCATCGAAAGGGGCCATTATGTTCCTCTCTGAGGCAGCCTTCAGACGGTGCCTCTAACACAGAAAATGGCATAAGACACGTTTTTTAAGCTGCCATGTGACAAGAAGTTCTAACAATGGAGATCTCAGATAAAATAATTCAAGCTTTCATCAAGAAAAGAGGGCAAACCACAGCCGCTGAAATCTTTTCAAATGGCCTTTAGCAGAATCTTTCTCAGGAAAGACTTTTCAAAAGAGAATCAGGGCACAGGGGAAGTGGAATAATTAACTGTTGCAAGTCATCCACCAAGATGTTGGAGACCTACCACCCGCAAGAGGATGTCATGTTGCTTGGTTTTTAAGCAAGTAGGTAACACTTAATGAGAGTCTCATTAAACCACAGGGATGAAGATTGAAGGGCCCTCTGGCACTCAGTGTTCCCAGGAAATGATATGCTAATCATAATCCAAACCATTCAACAGAATGGAAGCTGCTAGATGTATCGACCAAAAGCCGTCTAAGACTGCATTCTCAAACTCTTCTCTTAAGTCCAACACAAGAGCATAACCTTAATGCCCCCTGGTAGATCAAAGCCTTCACATAAGTGGGTTGATGCTGTACAAAAAAAAAAAAACTTCTGACATTTGGCCCTCTTCCAGTGATGGATTGGCTCCACGTCTGTCTATTGAAAACAGTGTCTCCAAGAAATGAAAGCTCCAGAGTGTCTGGGCTGTGTTAGAGTTGAACTCAGCAGGATATGACAACACAAGGTCACAAAGGAGGAGACTGCCTACATGTGGGGGGTCCAGAGTGGGCTTTTGGCCTGCCTGTTTATAAACATCGTCAGAGTCCCCAGCTCGCTCATGATAGGCTTCATCACCTCACACAGCTGGAGTTTTCCAGAGCTAGCCACGCGACCAAGCTGTGGTGGTTACCAGAGGGAGCTGCCTGTTGTTTTTGAGATGAGCAACCACACAGGTTTTGGCAATACCCTGCGTGTTAGATTAACGTCCCACTCTTCCTGCTATCGGTGGGGATAAAGAAAAAAAGCAAGTGAAAACTGTCACTAGGGTTGTACGCTTTCTGGAAATGTCAGCATGCACACACTAAACTCGGCCATTCATCTGGGGCACAACCAGTAAGATATTAAAAAAGAAAAAAAGAAAAAAAAAGAGCAGACTTTCCCTACCTGTTATCTGTAGTCTTTCTGGAGAAAGGTTTCAGAACATTGTTATCTTCCAGACAACAGATATACCCATTTCACCTCTAAAAATAGGTCAAAGATTATAATGTACCTACAGGGAATAGGTTAGTCTGAAACAGGAGACTTTAGAGGCGCATGAGGGTGTGACTATCTCTGTTTCACAGAACTCGATTGAAGATGAACTGTTGACACCTTAAGCATACAGATATACATGGGCTCATTTTTCTGTCACACAATGCTGAAACTACCCAGATGAGAAAACAGACATGATGCTGAGAGAAAGTCAACAACAGATCCTTGGGAGTAGGCTATATTTCTGCCATATATTTGTATCAACCTCTGAAGTTCATGACCTCTTTCTCCATCTTGTCTATATTTGCTCCCTCACAGCTTCTGTTCTCTGCTCTCCAAATGGCAAATGTTTTAAAAGCAAACCACTGAACAAATGGAGAATTTCCATTTCCTGGTGCACACATGCCTATCCGGTAGGACTGTGTTTATTCATGAGAAGTTTTATTCAGTCCTACCTGCTACTCATAATCTCAACAATACCAGGGAGTTCACTTTTACAGCAAAAGTAACACAACAAACTAACAGGGCAAAAGTGGGTTAGTGAGTTAGTGTGTTATGCTGTTAGCAAACTGGCACTGCTTAATACGGCACAAAGGAAGCAGGGGATGAATGCATCTCCTTTTACAATACAGAGACAACACACAATTCCACATAAGTACACAACACATATTTCTTAGATGCATTACAAAGCAAGCCAGGCTGTTAATGCACCATCATTTTAACACTCTCAAATTAAGTTGAAGGTCATCGCCTTCTGGCGCCTGACAATATCAGTGCATACACATGCTGTAGCGCCTTGGCGTCTATGCTCATGTTTGAAAGACTGTGTGTCAATAAAGATGCTGTGTACTTGTGATTCGTGATTAAAACTAAAGCCCCGGGTCTTTCTGCTAGCAGCGCACAAAAGCTCAGGTGATCGATCACCGCCGCCCGACTAGGTCACGGCAGATATGGGCAACCCGCTCTTTCATTCTCTGTCTTCCCCTTCATCTCTCGGACCACATGTCTTCAGTTCGCTCTGCATGCCACTTTAATGAAAGAAGGACAGATGCAGGGGGCTCAGGGGGTCCTAACATGATTTACACGCGTTTCGGAAAGAGTTGTGGTGACACATTTCCATTCAAAGCTCCTCTTCTTCGCCCCTCCACTTGCTCTGCCCATGCTCAAAGTGCTTTATTCCAATTCCATAGAAAAATACAGATTACGTGTGCGCAGACCTCATCTGCTGCTTATCTTTATGGGGGCCATATAAGAGGAACCGCTTCATCACAAAGTGCAGATTGGGCAGCTCAGCATTCCTGTTGCAGATGGTAGCATGGCCCCCTAGGGTCAGAGGGTAAGGCTTGTAAACGGCTGAGAGGACGAGGCTAAATTGGCTCGCTGCATGCGGCTGGCCATCCATCGCTTGTGTGCTCAACCCTTTTGCAGTATATCACCACTTTGCGATGCCAGGAACGAGAAGCTGTGATGTGACACCGAATCACGTCAGAAAACTTTTCGGCACTCATGGCATGACATAGGTATCGGACACGCAACAGTCATCATCAACAGACAAACATGGAGACGACAGCATTGTTTACAAAAGGCCCCAGCATTGTGCACAAAAAGGCCCCTGCAACAGGGCAACTTGATCACTGGGTCTAATGGCAATCATGGCTTTACACACAAACATTTTTTACAGGTTTGACCTGGCTGCCAGCATGAATCACATTCCTCCACATCAGCAAAATAAACAGCAGTGTACTGCTAGGCCAGCGCTGCTCCAGCACAGAGATGTGCTAAAGTTGCTGCTGAGAGTGAAAACACACACACACACACACACGCAAACACACATACACATACACATACACACGCACACTTACAGAGTAAATAGGATGTTTGCTATTACATTTAGATAGCCGGTTATCAGCTTTCAAAGCATCTTTTGATGTCCGAGCAAGGCCAATAATGGCTCCTCTATGCTCAGAAAACAGCTTGAGGGAATGAATGATGCGTAGAGCCACTGCACTCACTGCTCCTGAAAAGCCTGAGCAGAACGAGTGGACCATGCTTTGAAAAGTTAAAGTGTAACGCTCCTTGCCTAACTTGTGGGAAGATGGTCGGTCCTTTTCAGAGGGGACCCAGATGAGCTGAAACCTCTTATCCCATCGCCCAATGAGCAAACACAGGCATCAAACACTGCCAGGGTTGCCCCGCAGGAAGAACAACAAATCAGGCGAAGGACTACCAGATAACCCTGTGACCCTTTCCCAAATAGGACAGTCCTCTGGGATAGCAAGATGAGAATCAACCATAGCTCCAAAGCCAATCACCCCATCTCCAAAAAGAAAAAGTAGGAAGAAAAAAGAAAGAGAAGCAAAAAAAAAAAAAGAAAAGAAACTTTGTTGTGAACAAAAGGAAACTATTTAAAGATGCTTACATCATGAGTAGCAGCACTGTAACGGAGTGAAACTGAGACCCTTTAGGGGCTGTTCAGCAGCATTTGTTTTCATTTAGCCCCCTCAGACCCAGCCGCTCTATAAGAAGATGTGGATCAGTGGGCCGGAGCTTTGCAGCTTCCTGGGGCCTTTCAGCAGAACCAGGGCTTCTCCATCTCTCTCTCTCTCTCTCTTTCAACAGGGGGCTTGATGAATGCACTGCTTAATGCACAATTATGGAGGTATTTACAGCATCAGGAGTGAACATCACTTCTCGTTTTTCTTTCACTCTCTCTCTCTCTCTCTCTCTCCTCCTTTTTTTCCAGGACCGGCTTCACCCCCAGCTCTTGCACTGGGTCTGCTAACCCAAACACAGAGGAGGACGTCTAAATTGAATCCACACATGTCAGTATTTTCTTGCCCGGCTGTGCAGAGGGAGCACGGAAACGAGTGAGTTCCCCGGTGATAAGCGTGCCTGCCTTTCTTTCTTTCTCTCTCTTTTTCTTCTGCGCAGCTTAATATCCTCTCTGTTTTTCCTCCTGCTCGTTGGAGCAATCAGTTATCAGTCACTCTAGGGAGAAATGGAAGCCCATCCGACTCCTCTCCTTTCTTCTTCTTTCCTTCTTCCTTTACTGGATCTCAATCGTTCAGTAGGGGAATTTCAATACCCATCATCAACACTCACATCTCATCTCATCTCATATCACATCCACAGCTGACCTTCTAGTCAACATGCACATCAGTGACGACAGGAATCAGGTAACATAAACACAAGCAAGCACACACACACACACACACACACACACACACACACACACACACACACACTTGAGTCATTACTTCTCCACAGGGTCTATCCAGTAAAATATCCCAATATAGAGTACACACACAACACACAGGTCTCATGGGCACAACCAATAAAATCCCAGCGCAGCTTTCCTGAGTCAGTGTTTTACCTGTCTCAAGGACACTCACTCAAGACTCTGCACATACACTACAAACACACACTACAAGCATACACACATACAGACACACACACACACACACACACACACACACACACACACACACACACACATCAACCCTTCATATAAACACATGCACACACACACACACACACCAGAACATTCACACATACAGTAAACAGACAGAGAGCAGAGGACAATTACCCAACTTATATCTTAATGCTACATTCATTCTCACTTTTAGTCTTAATTTAGCTGTCCTCTACAGCACTTTTGACTCCACAACACTCTGCTCAGCAAGTTTCAGCTCAAATTGTTAACTAAAGCTACACAGTCAGAAGCACCCCCTCCCCCGTATACTGCCCTTCCCCCGTGTACCGGTAAGGTAAAACCATTAGCACCTAATGCCACACACACTCTCCCACCCTCACACACACACACATACACACACACTAAGGCACACACACACTCTCTTTACACACACACCACTCTCCCCAAAATCACCACCATACTCTGGTTTCCTCCTTCACTCACCATTGTTTGTGAAGTCTGTCCTTCTCGCTAGAGTAGTTCTCCTCAGTTGGGTCATTTTCTGCCAGTTCTCTGCAGTAGCCAAGGCCACAGCTGTCCTATGCTGTCCCTCCCTCACCCACTGCAGGTCTCTGGCTCACTGATAGCCCCAGCACACACTGCAGCAGCTCTCACGAGGTAGAGCCCGCCCCCCCTGCCCTGCTCTGCCTGTCACTCGCCCACGCCAGGCCCCTCCCCAGCCCCAGCCCCTGTCCCGCGGCCCCTCCCTCCCTGTCTCTCTCCCTCCCTCCTCACTCACCCACTCAACTGTTCTGCTCCTGCTCCTGCTGCTGCTGTTGCTGTGGGTGGTAGTGGTAGTGGTGGTTGTGGCAGTGGTGGTGTGGAGAGTGTAGGGCCCCAACAGGGGGGGGTCTATGCAGCCCATACAAACACACTCTCAATAAAAAAAAAAAAAAAAAAACACTGCACTGTCACTGTTAATGTTCTGTTCTGAAAAGTACACAGACCTTAGGGTTCAGCTGCTAAGTGTAGTGCTGGCGAGGCTATAGACAGCATTGAAGAATTATTAGACAGCAACTAGCCTACCTCTTTTCTTTTCTACTCGGGGTAAGGTTGTCAGAGTCCAAAACCTGCCAGACAACAGTAGTAAAATACTGCTGGGAAATGCAAATCATGTTTTTGTTCAAAGGGAGGGTAGCTTTCTTCTCTTGCTGGGTAAAAAAAAAAAAAAAAAAAAAGACATGAGTGCAGAACAGATCTGCTGTAACAATTAGAAGCCAGCAGGGAGAGAGAGAGGTTTGCGCCAGCAAGGGTGAGAGAGTGCACGAGACCCACCTTTGATCTGCTGTGCATCCAACATGCCTGCTGCTCACACGTTCAAACACACTTCATCTGACCCCCAACATATTCAGGTCTATGAGCTGGTGCGAACCATACAAGTGCTCTAATTTACACACACACACAGACACACGCACACACACACGGCCAAAGTTGGCACACCCCTTCTCTCCCCCACCCCTCTTGTTGAATGAAACCTAAGGAGATCCATGTAAACATACTGTACACTACACACTTGCATTAACAGCTGTCACACACGCACACGCATACACACACACACACGTGCACACACACACACGCACGCGCACACACACACAGACACATACACACACACACACTCACTGCCTCACTCACACACACACACGCGCACGCACACACACAAACACACACACACAGACACATACACACACACACACACACACACTCACTGCCTCACACACACACACACACGCGCACGCACACACACACACACACACAGACACATACACACACACACACACACACACACACACACACTCACTCACTCACTGCCTCACTCACTCACTCATTCACGGGCCTGAATGCACACAGCAGACCACTAGATGAACAGAAGAGGAAGACTGGCTACTTTTTGACTGATTGGCAAGCTGGCAGCTCTATCCCAGTCTGGCTCAGGGGGTGAGTGTGAGGGGGTACGGGAGGTGTTTGGGCCTTTGAGTCGGGGTAAGCTCTTGGCCACAGCAGAAGGCAAGCAGTGGGGGGAGGCGAGGGATTTAAAGCCCTCCCGTTTGACCTGGCTTCCTCTGGGGGTTCCCAGGCCTGCGCTGGCAACACACACTGCAGAGAGGACTGCTGTGGTTAAGAGGAACACAGCACTCAGGCTCACACACACACACACACACACACACACTCACACTCACTCAGACTCGCGCACACACTCAGACACGCGCACACACACACACACACACACACACACACATACACACGCACGCACACACAAACACACACACACGCACCCTCCACTTTTCCCCTACAAAGACACACTTGTGCTCTCTCTCTCTCTCTCTCTCTCTCTCTCTCTCTCTCTCTCTCTCTCTCTCCTTTTCTCTCCTGCTCAACCTTCCTCTCTTCTTCTTTCTCCCTCTGTGTTTCTTTCACACAGATTTCCCCCTAAGTGCAGGGGAGTGAAGCAAAAGGTGGCTGGTCAAAAAACAATCCTCCAAACCTCTAACCCCAGGAATTTATTTTACAGTGGATCAGTCTTGAGTGGAATGCAGAAGAAACACACACACACACACACCCTGTTTGTCTTTTTCTTCACAGAAAGCTCTGGTGGTTCCACTGGCACATTGAGCTGTGCATGCAGATGACAGATGCATCGCTTGCATATGAAAATAATAACAGAATCGCCCCGCTTGCATATGAAAATAATAAAACAATAAAAAAAAAAGGTTGACTAGAAGATGACTCCAAGAGACTTCAGTGCCACCTGGAAACACTCCTGGAGGGGTTTGCACGAGCATAACAGCTTCAACTCGGCACGTGCAAGACCAGTGCGTGTGCCCCAGTGCCTGCGGCTCTCCTTTCATCTACTCCAATGTGACCCGAGGAATTGTTCTCTGGGCGTTGCCTCTCTAAGGACGAGGAGGTCTTTTTCAAACAGACGATTAGGCTTGAGGTCCCTGGGATCAGGCAAATCCTGGGTTCGTTCGTACTGGAGCTGAGCGAGAGGAACCAACGTCCATTAAATTCTGTGTTCTATTTTTGCAAGGGGAGGGGGGCAAAATCCCCCTTTATGCAGACCAAAGTTGAGCCCTCATTCGCTAATACAGAAAATCGGGTAAAAGTTTATATTGTGACGTGCCGATTTATGCAGACCGGAACTATTCACGTCCGCTCCCGTTGTAACGTATTATGTTGCTCTATCTTGGTCAATATTCCATAATCTTTGGGAGCGCTGCTCCGTGTGGCATGGAGGGGAGCTGCTGGTTTGGGGCAGTGAGGGGGCAGAGCAGGTTAATCAGCCTGAGAGAGGATAAGCAAATGACTTCATGAACCCTGAAGCCTTTTCTTTCCCCCTTGCTCCCACAAAGGATGTAGCCACACAGGCTTCCCAAACACTACAGACATAGCACACATACCCCAATCTCAAAAGGTGATTGACACACCTGTAGGATATGGAGGCTAAGCAAAGGATAAACATCTGAGTTGAGCTCTACCAAAGTCAAAGTCAAAACAAACTATAATATAGCCCTATCCTTACAGAACTTTTCTGTCTGGTACCTCTGCCTCCTAGTCAAAATGGAACATTTCAACAGCAAACGTTCTTATCTCAGACTTTTTTTTTTTTTTTTTTTTTACTTTTTGGAGCACTAAACGGTCACAATATTCTTTAAGGCAGAAATCAAATGTGCAGTTTCAGAATTTTATTTATTTTATTTTTATAATTTCAGAAATATTTCAATGAGCGACACTAAAAGACCCAATGACCCTATGACTTAAAGGACAAGCTCGCAAATGCACGTGACACATACACTGGGTACCACCAATACACATCCGTAGCCCCTTTTTGAGCTGACCTTCAACCAAATGAAAATATACCACCACGGCCAGCAACTCCACTGGGGTCAGCCTATTTAACCCACATAATGTGGGTCTGTGGGCTAGCATGCTGATCTCAGACCTGTAACAGTCTATTTATACAATCCACCGGCTGCCTGAACCATGAGGTAAACACGGCCCTGCCCTGCTCCGGCACTGTAGGACCGCTCCTCAATTAACCTCCATTTAATTTTAACTAGGGGCCTGTGCAAACACGTGGCCTAAGGGGCTCCATACTTCATGCCATTACTGGAGCTGGACAAGAATAAAAAAGACCCTGAACATGCTTCAGATGGTTGGAGTTAATGCCTTAGAATAACTCAGAAGGTGCTGCAAGATAACAATGCATGCCAACAGTGTTGAGACACTCAAATTAGTCTTGTCCATGCTCATGTACTGTACAGTACGTTTAATCCAACTAAAACAAATACTTCTGAGGATAACTATTTTAGAATACGTTCAGAGCTGCAGCACTGCAACTAACTGACTACTTTGGTAACCAATAAGGCTAATCGGCTTGTCCGTTTTTGGGGAGAATGACACCTTCTCTCATAGTACACTGTTAAACTCTCTTATCTCTTCTTTCTCCTCTATACTAAACTAAACTAATTGGTGGCAGCACTAAATTCATCATTTATAATAAATTTAGATTTTAAGTCCATGCAGGCATGAGCAAATAATACAAACAGGCAAAACAATCACCACTTAAGTATACAGAAAGGGGACCTGTTACACTTAAACACTCCTGCGGGGCATACAGTGAACTGTATGAACTGAACCATAACTGACACGGGGCCATCTGAGTAGTAGTTGCATAAGACACATTTGTCTTTTTTTTTGTGGACGTTTTCCGCACACAGCTGTGCAGGGAGGCAGGTCTGCACCAGTCCTCCATGGTTACAAAATCACCTTAATGTATTGGGTCAGACACTGACACCAGTGAGAAGGAAACAGACGAGTTTCTGTGACAGCTTTGGCCATTGTGAAGAGAAGTGTCCTTTTCGCCAACGGGCAACGAGTAGACATGGCGATTGTTCCAGCGCTGAATAGGTGACATGTCAGGTTATATGGTCTCTCTTTCAGTGGTGAGGGGGAAGAACTACCACTTCCTGCTACATTAAAGCGCATCCGATGTCTGCAACCCAATGCGACCCACCTAAACGGCCAAAATCAAAGACCCTTGTCAGCCACAAAACTATCTGCAGGGGGGTAAAAAAAAAAAGTCTGTAGTCAAAGTCTGTAGTAGCTAATCACAAGGGCAGATGGATTCAGCCTTGATCCCTCACGGTCTGCCTAAAGCAGCATGGGTGGTGATGCCATGCAAATGAAGCTCTAGGCACTGGAGGGAAGGAAGAGCCAAAAAAGAGCACTGGCCCTATTTTTGAAGCTCAATGCAAAACAATTCAATATTGTACAAGGAGGCACCTGCCATTTCAACACATGCACAAGACAGACAGACCGACAAACAGACAGACAGACAGACAGACACAAACACACACACACAAACACACACACACATAAATACAAAGACAAAGAAATCCAAAACACTGATGGCCCTGGACAGGCATTCAGGCTAGATCATAGATCTAAGATGGCTGAATCCAGCATATCAAGCAATTCACCAGAAGAAAAAAAAAAAAAAAAAGCTGTGAGTATGACAATTATTCTCTCTTTCTCTGGGAAGACCTTGGTGCAACATAAACATCAGCAAGGAGAGGGTGAGCAAACCTTGGCCCCCGACGAGAGCAGAGACCACCCCAGTGTAAAATATATGCTCTTTCACTCATCCGTGTACCCCTCACTCTCTCTCTCCCTCTCTCTCTCATTCTCTCTCTCTCAGCACAAACATAAAGCCCTGCCACCTTTTCAGCGGTGCAGGCCCGAGCCTGGCTCCTTCTGAGCCCCTAAATCTGTCCATGTGAAAGCGGCGGGGGCCCTGCTCCATCACCACATGGACAATATTTGGACATGTCTTGTGAGAACACAGCATATAGACCGTGCGTGACACGCAGCGACTCGGTGTGAAATGGACTGTATATTTACACGTGGTGGTGGGGATATAAATAATGCGAGGGAGACGGCCGTTTTAGACGCAGACAGCCAAGGAGCTGATTGGAGGCTCGGTCTGATGGCCCGTGTTTGGAAGTGGGAAAAATAAGTGTGGGCGTGAGAGGATGAGTGTTTGAAGTGTGTTTGTATCAGTTTGGTTTCGTGCAGGCCTGTATACGCTGTGCTGTTGTTTACTTTCGTACGGGATTGAGGGGTGTGCGGGCACTTGTTTGTCTGTTTGCTTACATGACAAAGCGATAGAGGCTGATTTCGGGCTTGTGAAGATAAAGACAGTGTACAACTCAGAGAACTCTGATAACACACAGGGTGGTCAGTGTAACTTCTCCAGGCAACGTGTGAATGTTTGTGTGATGCATCTTTGTGTGTGTGTGTGTGTGTGTGTGTGTGTGTGTGTGCGCAACAGAGAGACATCCAGACTCAGAATAGATAGATAGAGGGAGAGAGAGAGAGAGAGTGTGTGTGTACATATGTGAGAGGACGGGGTGTGGCAGGGGTAATGAGCCATGAAGCAGTTAATGGCTCTCAGTAAGTCACACTTCATTGTAGGCAGACTTGTGCTGATACTCCCACTGACAAGAGAACGGAGAGACGAGAGCATTTCACATTCGGTGTCCATTGTAGAGAGTAGCCAAAGAGGAGGACACATGTGGACAGAGAAAGGGGGTGCTGGTGTGGGATGGGGAAGGTGAAAGGGATAGAAGATTTCAAACTGATCGAAAGAGAGAATGCAAGGAGCATCTCCAGACGTGTCGGGGAGATCTGTTATCTATGGGGCTTGGGGGGAGGGATGTGTGTATTGTGTGTGTGTGTTTGTGTGTGTGTGTGTATGTGTATGTGCGTG
>JASCQY010000258.1:9809661-9821454 GCA_030264315.1 Sardinella tawilis
AGACAGACAGAAAGAAAGAAAGAAAGAAAGAAAGAAAGAAAGAAAGAAAGAAAGAAAGAAAGAAAGAAAGAAAGAAATTAAAGAGTTATCACAGCAACATGCACAAATGAATGGCAGCATGAAATCAAATGAGGAGTTATGGTTTCCCACCTATCTAAAAAGAAATGGGGAGATCCCACATATCATTACTGCAAAGGGCAAATTGCCAGTAATGGTAGCCTACATCAATGTCAGACTCCAAAAAGAGTAAAGCAGAACGCCAAACCTGTGGTGATGTCAAAGATGCTAGCTAACTAGATTGACTAGCAGCTAGCATGGGGGGGGGGGGGGCACTATGGCGATAGCTAACATGAAGGAGCTAGCAAGAAGAAGAGTTCTGATTGATAAGTTGATTAAAATTTGACAGCCACTCTAATTTCAGCTATTTTGTATTTCAATATGTCTGTTTTAATATGACTGTTAATGGACAGACCGCTATGTTATTTAGGCGATTCAGTAGGCTACAAACCGCTTTTACTCCATCACATACTGTAGATTGGCTAGGATAGCAAACAGTTGGCCAAGCAGACAGTCAGTCAAATAAAAGTGTCCTAAATAGTGTCCTAATTCTTTTTTAAGAGGCGTTTAGAGAGCTTTGATATTACACTTACCTCGGAGAATAACAGGAATGTCGACAAGAAGAAGCCTGATAAAGTTAGAGCTGTTTACGTCTTGATGACAGGCTGGCAATATAGCTTGCTATCTTGCTTCAATTTTGCGTCAACATTATTCTGCTAGCATTATCTACTATCCTAGTGTACTGTACACAACAGAAAAAAATAACTCTCATTATTGACTGGTTAGATATCCGATAACGCCTGCCTCTCACTCCTCCTCCCCGTTAACTTTTTTTTTTTTTTTTTTTAAATCATGATCGGACTGTCGAAGTGTTCTGACAAAGGGATTCTAGGGCTACCCCAGACAGAGCAGAAGTTGGACAAGCAGTTTTTTGTTTTATTGAAATTTTTGGTTTTAAAAAAAAAAAAAAAAATGAATGCACGCCATAGTTTGGGTGCATGTCTTTATGTGTAATCAACAATGTAGAAAATTAACAAAAAGAAACACTGAATTAGGTGTTCGGACCAGGTGTAGAAACCCACAGGTAGGCATGCAGGATGTCCCATCATCCTCTTCTAAACCTTGATTAATATGCACCTTCTTTCGAATCATGTAGTCCTAAATTTGCATTAAGCTATTATGTCTTTTTCTCCCAAATATAGCCTATTGTTACAGTGCTGCTACCATGCAAGATCTCATAGGGCACTTTTAATGTTTAGTTGCCAGACTTCTAAAATGAAAGGGTTGTATAGTGAGGCCCTATATTATCCCAGTAATATCAATTAAAACAAGCAAATAAATAAATAAATGAATAAGTAGGCTACTTACATACTGCATGCATAGGCTGACATACATAACTAAAATCAAAATTGAGCTAAATTAAAATACACAAGGCATAGACTTAATAGGCCTTATTAAGCATGCACAACATACTTAGCCCAGTCATAATCAATCTCTTATTTAAGAAATGATGACCAAAATCACTATGATGATTATTTAAATTTCAATCATTTAAATAATTTAGAATAGC
Organism: Sardinella tawilis; assembly: GCA_030264315.1. Lineage (NCBI taxonomy): Eukaryota > Metazoa > Chordata > Actinopteri > Clupeiformes > Clupeidae > Sardinella > Sardinella tawilis. Next base: position 9,811,289 of record JASCQY010000258.1, read on the forward strand.
TAATAATAGGTTACGTTCAAGTCCTCTTATAAAACACACATTAACAGAGACAAATGATTTTTGTTTCCCTTGAATGATCTCATCACTCCTGGGTGCTGCAGGGTTTTCAAAGTAAATGGCACATTAGCACATAAATACAAATCTCCTTTGAGAACCTAGCCATGGGAGCCCTAACTCAGCCCTGGGATTTGAGAATAAGAAGCAGAAATGATGAGGGCCATTCAATTATTCATCAGATTCTCTTTAGGGGCCCGACTCAGCTTTGAAATACAGTCACTGATTTGGACAAACAGCGAAATTAAAATGGCAGTCACTTTAGTAGAGAAATTGCTAAAGATAAATTAATTAATTTATAGAGACAGGGCAGATGTATTTCATTTAGACACCTTTTTATTTATTTTCTTTCTGAACATCAACCATTGTTTCCACGCAGGAATCCTTCATTTCATTTTTGTAAAACAATGAAAGACCTAAGCCAAAGCACTGACTGGGATTGTGCCCAACTCTAAACAACTTGTAGGCCTACGTCTCTCTGGGTTCACAAATTCACCACATTATTTGACAATCTCAAATAGCACAATGCTGAACTGCTGTTTATTCAGTGTCAGGCACAGCAAAGATTCACAAGGCCTCTCTATCTTCTTGTCTATTAACATTTTCCTCCACTAACAAAGGCACCTGCTCATACATTCTCTTACACTGCATATAGTGCACATGCTTGGCAGAGAATAAGCAGCTTTGTTGGCACACTTAAACAATGTTGAATATGGCCTAAGCCTGAAGGCTCACAGTAGAAAGGCAAGAATTGGGACCTGTGGTGTAAAGGGTTCCACACTTTTGTTGCTGAGACTAGCTCAATTTTGTCTAATTGTTATGACTGCTTGGAATTGAAAAGAAAGTGATTTAAATAACAAAATTGTGATAATATGAATGTGAAGAATATACATAAAAGCTTAATTTCTTTCACACTAGTCAAACACCTCACACATTGTGCATTAGATACAGCTGAATGCACAACGAATGTCACACCAATGCATATAGCGTGTATTTAAAGGGTAAAGATTAGTTGCTTTGGGCATCTAACAGCAGACACAGCAGAACTAAAAATATGTCTAATCAATTTGATGATCTTATAATGCACACTGACCATAGACACAAAAGGCACAAAACATGTTTCATCCCAAAAGCTAGATCACATCAACTAAAAGTCATAACATCATAAACCTTCTAAGTACACACAGATATTTTAACAAGACAGTGAGGAATGGCACGTGAGAAACATTCAATTTATCCCCCTCCCCAACACACATGCACACTTTGGTCATTCAAACAATTCTTTGTAATTCTACATTTTTTTGTTTTGGCTGTGCAAAAATGTTCCCCTCCAGTCATGAGAGAGGGGAAAGGCATCAAAGCTTAAAAAAAAGAAAAAGGTCCTATTCATGCTTTGACATGAGGCTGTGCTTGTTAAACACGTATTAATTAAAAGTGAGGCACGCAGCACAAACAGAATTGATTTAAAGTGCAACTTTACAGTTAGCGAGAGAGGGAAACTGTAATTGATTAATCCACTGTGTATAATAACTGTGAGTAATGAGGAAAACAGACGCCTACTGTTGTAAATACAGTCCGTTTTCTGGACTGACTTTGAATGGTTGTGCAGCTTTGGTAATACTGTTTCCTTTCACTTCATATCCGACAGATTTATCAGTGCAGATAGGAAGTGAGAAGGTCGTAACTTCGTAAGGCTTCACCGCTCTGCCTGGCACTGTGCCTCACAAGAGCTGAAAGACTCTGACCCACGGGGGCTACCCTGCCTGCAGCACAAGTCATGTGGTGTGTCCCTGGTCCCTCCCAATCTCCAGGCAAAGAAAAGAGTCTCTCGCCTGTGCTTTCATCTCAAGAATTTGGGCTTCACAGTGAGGGTTGGCTGGCCTGAATCTTTGCAGCCTTTTGCTTTTGTTTGGTTTTGGATGGGTTTGCCAATATCCAGAATAAAGTTAAGCATAGCCATTTAGTAATTGGGGAGAAACACAGCCAGAAACACTTTTGTTCCATTTCTCTGTGGGGTATGGGAGTGTAAATTAAGCTATTGTTTCATCTGCACACCCTCCAAGGCATTCGTAATGGGGTCTAAACATTTTTTTTTTTTAGTGGACTTACATCCTGACATCGACTTAATATCCATATACACAAAACAGGGCACTGTCTGAAATCATGATAACTTTGCCAGTCTTTCCATGATGTACGGATCGCCCTCTCCACACAAGATATCATTCAGTGTATTTGAGCATTGTCAGATTAACAAATACTTAAAGCTATACTGAAACATAAGCTCCTTCACATTCAACAATGCCCTGTGTTTAAAAACACTATTCAAATTTATTTATGAAGCATATAATTAATATACAAAATAAAGTTAACATTTGTTGTGTTGCCCACTTACAGTAAGAGCACCTCTCATGAGCAATATAATACATCAAATGAGTGGCGTGACAGCTGGTAAGAGAATATATAGGGTACTGACAAAGGCCCTTACAGCTGTGTGGGGCCTCTACTGTAAGGCTCATGGCCTGGTGGAGTTGTCACCAGATTCCTCAGATAGACGCAGGGGTTCCTTCTGCGGGCCGAGCCCTGTGGGGGAGGGGGTGGGGGCGGAGGGGGCGGCCGCACAGATGACATGAGCGGCTGCATTTCCTGCTGCTGTTGAGAGAGGGCGCTCTCTTCCTCCTCCTCCCCTCCTCCACCCGGGAAGCGGAACTCGCCCGTGGCCGTTGTCGGGACAGGAGCGGAAGTGGGAGAGGAGCTCTCCCCACCACCGATTCCCGTTGTGGACATCACCCCAGACAGTGGGCGCATGGGGCCTCCCAGCCTCGCGAGGGCGCTAACTCGTGGGTGTTGGGGCTCGGAGGGGGCTGGTGGGGAGGCCAGGCTCTCCAGAGAGGAGATACTCTGGTTCCAGGCCTGCTGGAGGTCTATGGGGATGATCTTGGTGGCCTCCATGGACACACAGACAGGCAGGGTGCCCACTCCACCCTTCCACGGCAGGTTCTTTTCTGCACAGGTAGGAGATGGAGGGGCAGCAGAAGGGCTTTGGCACACCTCTAATGCGGCAGGGACTGAAATAAGATTGAGTTTTAAGATCACTCAGTAGCATAGACATGGGATTAAGTATTTTTATATATTGTTAATTGTGTTTATAGTAATCTCTCTTAGCTTTGTCAGAATATTTGAAATGCCCTAATAATTTAATATGCCCTAATATTTTAAATTAACTTATTCATTTACTGATGCCTCACTTCTTATCCTATGTAAAGCACATTGGGTTACTGTTTGTATAATTGGCTATAAAAAATTGCCTTTCATTGCCTACACACACACTATAGCATTTAGCATTGAACCATTGGACAGAAATTATGAGCCAGACCTTTTTGTCCAACATCAAATGAATGGGCAAAACATTTCCACAGATGCTCTGAAACATTGTGGACATCCTTCTCAAAAGAGTGTAGGAGCTTGCTGAGGTGCTCACCGGATTTGGGTCTCTCCTTTGGTGTGTCCGGGGCCTTGCGAGCCACAAAAGTGATGCCCACGTCCTCGTCTTTCTCAGGCTCTGACTGGTCACCTTTACCCTCCTCTGGCTCAATGGGCACAGCCACTGGGTCTGGGTGGAGGGTACAGAAGGGTAAAGACATCACCAGTCTGCACATCCCACCCTAGTAGTTTTAGCTGCAGGGCATGAACTAAAGAATGAGGATTTTAGGAAAATGGGAATTTCCATTCATTGCATTCACTTAAGAGGGTTTGAATTATAAAATAATTGCAAAAAAAAAAAAACATTATCATAACATACTGTATTTCAACATTGATTAAAACATATACACAATATACAAACATTTGAAATTAATACATTTGATCATGTTGTAAATGGTTATGCTGACTTTGGTTTCTCTGAACAAATTGTATGTTAGTAAATGTATACAAAACTGAACGTTAAAAACAAATTTACAGATGGGTTACAAGTTTCACTTAACAGTATCATACAGTATACCCACACACACACACACACACACACACACACACACACACACACACACACACACACACACACACACCCATAATGTAAGGATAATAGGAAAGGTTTTCGTTGGAGAAGAACATAGTTAATGAACTTCCCAACAGCACCCTCCAGCTACAGTATAAAACAGCATACCTTTGTCCTGCCAGCTGACATTGCGTCTGGGTTTGTCATTAGACTCCAGGTCTTTCTCCTTCACATCTGAACCTCTCCGCTGCGAGGGAAGAGTGCATAGTGTGCTTTTACGACCAGATGTTGCAACGGGGTACAAGATGCACAAACAAACAAGCCCAAGTGTTCTCCATTCTCACCTCTCCTGGTGTCAAGTTTACATGTGTCTGTGTACAGTGCAAATTACAATGCTGGTCTTGTTACATAACGGAATACCTCAAATTAAGTGATGTGAGTGTGAGTGAGAGGGGGCGAAAGGGAAAAAAATATTCATAACATGATACTTCACTTGAGTCACAAGGCAGGCAAGGGCATGTGTGATCTTGAGCGAAGGAGAGTGCATTTATCAGTAATCTCTGCCAGTGGGAGCCAGTGAGAACATCCTGTGAGCCCCATCAGTCATGAGAAACCTCTACCTTTGTTGGCTTGATGGCTGATGTCTTTACTTTGCCCTTGAGAGTGTGACCTTAACTCACATTAGGAAAGACTCTCTCTCTCTCTCTCTCTCTCTCTCTCTCTCTCTCTCTTGAACGATCATTCATCAGAGAATATATTAAAATGCACAGACAATATGTACATACAGTATATATACATAAATACCTATGTTCGTGTGTGTGTGTGTGTGTGTGCTTGTGTTTTGCCTACAAATCTCTCAATCTACTACTGTATACTGTATCCATCTGTAGGTCTAATAACCTTCTTCTGGCTGCGGTCTTTTTTGTGCCGTTTGTAGCGTGTGGACTTGAAGGACTCCAGACGGCTGCGCATGTTCCTCTGGAAGACCTCCCGGTCCTGACGCTCCTGGTCACCCACCGTCATGAAGTGTCGGCTGTAATGGGACTGGTGGTACTGTTACGGTGGAGAGAGAGTAGAAAATATGCTTATACGAGCCATTTTCAGACTTAGCTATAAAGATACACAAGTGTTTATTTATTTATTTTTAATCTAATTCATTTGTGACTTTCTTCACTTCTTTTTTCTTCCTTATTACTTGTCCACTATCAGCCACCATAGAGGGAAACAAACATTACATCTGTTCATAGCCTTTTTATTACCATTATGAAGTGGATTTGTACTCTCTATTAATATTTGCACATTTCTACTCTATTGTACAATAGACTTTTCACTTGTGAGAACCTTCTAGAGCTTTTATGTAATCGGACTTGGAAACCAACTGAAAGAGCGACACACTTCACTGAGTCTGAATATGTCTGAATAGTCTGAATTGTGTGGCATAAATCGGATGGGGCAGGGCAGGACTTCCAGCAAAGCCAAATAAGGATGTGTCAGAGGCCTCCTACCCGTCTTCTGGGCTTGTAAAGGTTGCCGGCCAGAACATGGTGCGTCTCCGTCTCCTCCTCCACCTTGGCGCTGGGCACCGTGTCAATCACCTGGAGGTCCAGGCACACACCACTGCCATTCTCACGCCTGATGAAGACCAGGAGTAAAGAAAACATCCTCTGGGGTCTTAAACATAAACTCCTCTTGAATTTTTATATGAAGGCAGAAAATGAAATTCCTCAAAGGAAAATAATTATTTGAGTCTAATTATAATTTCAAAGGTATTGCTTTTCAAAATCAAATAAATAAGGATACACTACATGTCATACCATATGAATGTGCCTTGAAAACATACAGCAGAAACATGCTATATTGCATGGACTTTGTTGACTAATAAATATGTATGCAACTGTATACTCACAGGTAGTTTGTCACATTGGTGACCTCGGGGAAGGATGTTCTACTGGCCATGGATGGCAGAGAAAGTCTTGCTGATGTCAGAACATTTCCACCCTGGATGATAGCATAGTGAAGCCAGAGAGGAAGAGAGAGAGAGAGAGAGAGAGAGAGAGAGAGAGAGAGAGAGAGGTGTATGTTATGTATGTGCTCTCTTGTAAAGTATCCTTGGGGAAAAGTAAATGGATGTCATCTGGGTTTTCCTAAGCATCCTGTCGTGATGGCAGCCTATGCACAAGCTCTTTGTAGTTCATGTAGAAGACATGTACAGAGACGAAAAGCAGCTCCCTTGGTTGGGAACTGAAGTGGGTACCAGCCATACATCTGAGGTTTCTTCACCTCAAAGCTCTGGGATATGGTTCAGTAATCACTCCTGACAATGTAAGTATGCTGACTTCTACCATTGCCTGTGCCTCAAGACGCTCTCTGTATGCGCTGCGGTTTCATAGAGGAAAATGGCCACCAGACATTTCAGAGCAGCAGAATGCATACATGTTCAACATATTTTAAAAAGTAGTTCAATTTAAACAATATGCAGACCCGCAGATGTGGGCTATGGCTTGGAAAAGTTCCTGCTCCACATTTTAAGTGATTCATTGCTGGTACTTTCACAGACAACTAATCCGGTATGAGTGGTTTTCAAAAAAAAACAAAACAAAAAAAAAACAGTACCTTAGTACTTAGTACTTTAACGATTAATTTAGAGCATAATTTCCTCTTATAGCTCACTCCCTACTGTAACAATGACTTATTTCCCTGCCAGTGCACTGGGTGGCCTGAAAATGAGTGAAAGGTCTTTTTTAGCTCATTACATGTGTGCTAATATTAACAATCTGACTCAGCTCAGGAAAGCTGACAGGCATAAAACTCAAGGATACAGGAAATGACTCTTATTTTGGTACTGGGCCTCTACACAGAAAGGAAGAAAAAAAAGAAGTTGTGGTGTTAAAAAAGTCAGTGCAGCACACTCTATGCGTTATTCCCACGGCGTGAAAGGGGGGGCATGCCTGTCCGATCCCGTAGCATGTTTGGGTTTCTGTGGCCAGCCTTTGCATACATCAGAGAAACAATGAAATTTATACAGGCAAGATAAGATAAGATCGGCTACTCTGAGTCAGCTGAGCAGAACACTACCGTGAGAAATGTTATTGTATTATCCAGAACTGGATGAACCAAATAAATAAGCAATGATGTTATTAGTGTGGAATAATAAGAAAATGACTGAGTGGCATATAACTGAGACCAAAGGAGGTCACAAAGAGCCAGGAAAGAAACAGGAGACACACTGGCTGCGTACAGTACAACCCACATTATGTGCTTGGAGGAGAGCACTTTGGACAGTAGACAGACCAAAGCCTCACAATCTCAACACCTTCCACCCAGAGTGAGGCCTCCACCAAGTAGTTTCATATCAGGGCTTTCAACACACGTATGATCCTAGGCTGGAGACATCGCTGCCTCTGCCCGTGCCTCGTCCAGCCTATCCCTGTCCGCCTGTCAGTACTCACTCCCTGTCAATCAGGCCAGTTTTTCATTATGCAGGCTCCTCTCAACAGCCCACCACCACAGCTTAGGGGATCCCCATACTGTCATGCAATACAGGCACATTCTCTTTGACGCAGAATTCACTTTGGCACGCATCCCTGACACCTCAGTTTGGGAGGGAAAAAAAAAAACAGACAGACTTTGCAATGGAAAGATCAAAAAACCTGAAAAAGTTATGTTGTTACATAAGTCTACTCATTTTCACTTCATATGACTTACTAATGATTTAAGTTGAATCTTATGAGATTCACAACATGAGACACACACAGCATGCAAACTGACACAGATACTCAAAATAGAAAGCTGCAAGATGGTTCCTTTGACTCCTTTAAAGGGAGTTGTCTGTGTATCCACATTCTCAGATATGGATTAACATATAAATATCGAGATAAATATCCCTTTAAAGGATGGTTCCAGCAGTTTGCTATTCACTTTGTCCCTAATGTGACCTAATGTAATTCAGTTCCCTGTGAGGATTTGTATGGAGCCTGACTGCTCCTGCTGGCACCACCCTGCTGGGGCCTTCTTCCAGCGCCGCTGTGATGTCACCACCACCGATGACTATCTTTGATGTGGCAACAATCAGGTATCAGATGCCTGCAGGGAGCCAGCGCCGGCAGTTTGGCGTCGGACGGGGAAACAAAGGGCAGAATTATTCCCGTTCCTGACAACCGCTGGTCTGAGAAGCACTCTCAGGAGCCCCATTCTCTCTCTCTCTCTCTCTCTCTCTCTCTCTCTCTCTCTCTCACACACACACACACACACATACACACACACACGCACACTCACTCTTCATCTTTCTTTATCTCTTTTCTATCCTCATTTTATCTCTTTCCTTCTGCACCTATCTGCGTTTCCTGCCGTCATTTCTACACACAATAACAAAAGGATTTCGGGGAAATGTTTGCCTTTTGTTTTCAGGCTTGGAAGTAGTACTCATAGTCTCAAAAGAAACCTTCAGGCCAGGGACCAAAAGAAATACTACTTTTATGAAATATTTATGAGGAAAACTATCTATTTTGTAACAGGCAGAGGGGAATTCACAGTTCATAATTTGACAGAATCACTAACATTGAAGTGCAGCACCATCTTGTGGCAGCTCGACAGACCAACAACAAGCGATAGGACACTGGATTAAGTCCAATGCTTCAGATAATTAAAGGTAAACAGAAATCAAGCTCCTGGAATCTTAAAATTGGAAAATCTTAATTGAAACCTTTAATTAAATGAGCGTTAGAGAAGCCATTAGAGCAGTGGTTTGGGAAGGTTTCCCTGAGAGGGCTCGTAAGCCTACCTGATCAATAACACTGATTGCATCCCTGATGTTAATCTTCTGATAGGCCTCCCACAGCTCACTCTTGCGATACACAGACTTGCGCATCAAAAGCTTGCTCAAGTACCTCTTGTCAAATTGCTCCCATCTGCACAAGAGGACAACCAAAAAGAGAATGGTATTGATAAAACGGCTGTTGAAAAGTCAGATAAAACTGGGGTTTGATCACAACCTAGCCACAGTTCTCAAACTCGTGACTAAATTTAGGTGTTCCTTCTTTTGGACTTCTATTTTGAAAAACAATGCAATGCACAGCTAAACGACACTCACTTGTCCCTCCAGTGGTGGTACCCATTGAGGCCTGCTATGTCCTCCACTGCAGCCAGGATGTGGTCAAATGCCTGAGGAGAGAGGAGAGAGGTTAACACTGAAGTTCATTTCTCTCAATTTTCAGAGCTTTCCAAAACGATCTCGCCCTTCGGCTTAGCCACACCTCAAATGTCAAAGCAAACAGCTGCTGAATTCTTTTAGTGCTACTGTAATATTTGCTGGTATGTCAATACATTCCTTCCTACACATGCTGTTCAACATAACGTTGTTCAAAAACAAACTGCTGTTAATTTAGTAGGGTACTACATGGATGTGACAAATGTGAGGATCTTGAAATGCATTGTCAAAGACTGTTGAGTCACAGCTGCTATTTACATCCTACTATTCAACATGTCATTGTCCAGTAAATATACAATGGATGAATTCTTTTCGCACAAAAGCCCAGTACACTTCATTTGTGTCAAGTGTGGAGGTGTATGTGTGTGTCTGGTGTGTGTGTGTGTGTGTATATGTGTATATGTGTGTGTGTGTGTGTGTGTGTGTGTGTGTGTGTGTGGTTATTTCTAGTACACACTATTTCTGTGTGTGTACTCAGCAGCCACAGGCTGAAAGCATATTTAAACAGTCACTGAGGCTGCTCTTCAAGAGTGGCTTCAGTGCCACAGCGCTATGTGTGTGTGTGTGTGTGTGTGTGTGTGTGTGTGTGTGTGAGTGAGAGAGAGAGTGTGTGAGAGAGGATGACTTTGGGTGGGGACCACCATGCCTCCCCCATCTCTCTGCCCAAAGCCCATCCTGGGAGTCGCGAGCAGGCAGGATGAGTGGAGTGGACACTGGCTGGGGGACGACTCTGATGATTTATTCATATGACCGGGATTGGAGTGGCAGTGACTCTTTCTCTCTTTGTTCTCTCTCTCTCTTTCCCTCTCTCTCTTACTCTCTTTCTCCCCTTGCTCTTTCCCAATCTCTCTCTCTCTCTCTCTCTCTCTCTCTCTCTCTCTCTCTCTCTCTCTCTCTCTCTCTCTCTCTCTCTCT
>JASCQY010000258.1:9830210-9840469 GCA_030264315.1 Sardinella tawilis
CACACACACACACACACACACACACACACACACACACACACACACACACACACACACACACACACACACACACTCGCGGACATGGTGGTAGTAGATGTACAGTACATTTCTTATTTAAGTAGGGACAAGATTGAAATACTGTATATACATTTATATCTACAGTATTATATACAGTATATATATACATTTATTAACTATCACTAGTGACCTTCTTTTATGCACAGTATGACGTTTATATTCTAATATGCAAAAGACATGCATCAGCAGAACCTCACCAATCACTCCAGCCAACTTCATCCCGTAAAGGCAGAGTCCTGTGCAAAAGGCGTTCCACAGTGTGCCCACCACCGCATACAGCAAGATGGCGCCCAGATTGTCGAAGAAGAGTCGGGCAGGCATGAAGTAGCCGGCATCGCCCACGATGGTGGGCAGCAGGAAGAGGAAGAAGAGGCCTGGGTCGAGCTGGTAGAGCGCCTCCTTGCTGGTGATGAGGACGATGCCACCCAGTACCAGACCAATGAGGATGAGCATGCAGCTCTCCGGCACCACGGTGGTGAAGCGTTGGGAGAAATGGAACACTAGGAGAGGGGAAAGGGGAGAGGGAACACACACGGAACAACAGTCAAGGAGAATCACACTGATACATTTTGATTGCATTTTGACTTAAAGCATATTAGTAAGATTTTTGTAAGACACCCTTCTTATTAGACACCATACTCTTTATGCATTCAGCAATGCATTTTTATGTTATACCTATAGATAGAATACTATAGGTGCTCCGTATACTTCCAAAGGTAGTCATTGAACGGATGAATTTATGGATAGTCATTGTTGGAAAGTAATGGAGTATACAGCAGTCAAACAACTTAGCAGTCTGTGGTACATGCAGGCCGCACTGGAAACAAGTAAATTGAAATATGCATCCTGAGGTATTTAAATTGCTTTTTTATATTTGCCCGTCTTTCAAATTATGGTCTTTCTCTACAATCGAAGACTGACGACTGGCAGGGAGTGAAATGCATGATTCTGCATGTGGAATTAAATTTGAACTTGTCTTGCTTGTTTGTCTTGCTTCCTGAATTGCTGAGATGACTTGTTTATGTTTGTTGGACAACAAATAATTTCTTGTCAGCACACAGAGTGAAAGAGAAACATTACTGGGCACGGTATTAGCATAGTGACTGGAAATGTGTACACTGCAGTTCAGAGGCAAGGACAGAAATGTTTGAGAAGTAAAAGCCTGTTATGGTCAAATACAAAGCCATTATGATAATTGCTTCCTCTGTCGTGTAAATCGAGCAATCTAATCATGTCATGGAAAACATGATATGAGTCTGGGGCTTTTAAACATAGTCATAAATCACAATGAAGATTTATAAATATCATTGCTTAAATGGGAATCAACATTGTGGCAGTGATCCCAGGGTGCTTGCAAACTATTACTCCTCTTGATTACATATTATTTGCCAAAGACGGAATTCACTGTGTGTGTGACTTGAAAATGCACTTATGGAGTCTTTATGTAATCCACTTAAATATAAAATCACACATGCTGTGGAGCCAACAGTTTGCACTTAACATCAGACACAGAGGAAAAAAAAAAAAATTCCACAACCCGCCAACCTCACAGCTCATGTACAGAGTGTTAGCATGGCACAAGTCCCAGTGAGGTGCCAAAAAGACCCTGGTAATCTTAATGCTTTGATGCCATTAGGCCATACGAAATACATGAAGTCGGGCTAATTCATGAGGTAGGATAACAATATCAGAAGGTCAATGCAGGGTCATACACAAAATACAGAGAATCATACGCACAGAAAAAAACATCTGATGGATTTCATTGCAGCTGTTCATTGCCCAGTGTGAAGTGTCCTCTTTGGAGATTGAAAGTGTGTCCTCTTTGGAAATTGATTATGTGGATTATTACCAGATTGTTACTGATATCTACTGTAAAAAGATTTTACAAACACACATTCTTGTCTTCCTAAATTATGAAAATAAACACAAATATGGTGTGTGAAATATACTTGTTTTCAGTGAAATATAAGTGTGTTGTCACTAGGTAAAAAAAGACAACCATCACGCACAACATACAAAACGCAGGTGTGTGATCTCACAGTATGAAAAATAGACAGAGAGTATTTGATAAAATAGGTAGATGAGGATGGGTAATCACGCTGCTTAATGGTGCAGATTATGCATGTGTTCGGTGTCCATTCTAGTCACAAGGCCGTGAGCACGCCTCTGCCAAGAACACATCAATCAGTCTGCTATGAGTCATCACAGAGAGCACAGAACGCTATGAGCAAACGACACACAGGCACGCACACACACACACACACATACTGTACAGACACACATGTATACATACGTATAGTCAGTCACACAAAGATACACATAAACAACCACATACTACCTACACATACACACACACGCACATAGCTTAGACATTCATTAACAAAATATGAACGCACGCACGTGCAACGCACAAATGAATTTGTATGAACAAAGGCATAAAAAGGACCAATAAAAGATCACAGACAGTCTGGTCACAAAACACAGACGGCCAGGCAGGCGCACATGGTCTACATCTCACACACACACACACACACACACACACACACACACACACACACAGGCAATAACACTAAGGCACACACAGAAAGAGAGCAAGAGAGGGATACAGAGTAAGAGAGAGAGAGAGAGAGAGAGAGAGAGAGAGAGAGAGAGAGAGAGAGAGAAGAAGAAGAACAGAATAATATTCATTTTAAAAAGACGGCCAGGACAGACTGCCAGGCGCAGCTGACACAAGTCCACACTTAGCAACCGTGCAGCCTACAAAGGAGCATAAACTAAGGCAATGAGTCCTCCTTAAGAGTATCTGTCAACAAACAACACACACTGCCACCACTCCTACAAAACCCATTTAGCCTTTCAAATGGATATTAGTCAAACCTGCAACGGCAATGAAACTACAAAGCACACTTCCACCCTCTCAGCCATTTCTGCTTGTATACAGGGGTCGGGTGAACATAACAGCAAGCCCTTTCTGTGCCGCGCCACCTGTTCACGTGGAGGCCTGCTAGCGAGCCGCTGGTTCTCATTAAGAAAACAGCTGGAGTGGGAAAGACTGTGTGGTTCCAGGGAATCTTAATGCAAAGTGAAACACTCTCTCTCCATTAGTACTTAATGGGTGGAGGTGCGGCAGCCATGGTTCTCACTGTTAATGAAGTGAGGCTCTGTCTGAGAGCTGCACGCACTCTTGCTTATCGTACGCCCTCAGCTACCCAAGCCTAGATGGACACCTGCTGCTGTTGCTGCTACAGCTGCCAGTGGCCTATGGACATGGAAGTGCATGGATCCATCAAGAGTTGCTTGAATCAACTCAGGGTGTTAGAGAGACAGAAAGAGAAAGATTGAGAGTGAGAATGTGTGTGTGTGTGTGTGTGTGTCTGTGTGTGTGTATTGTGTGCATCAAACTAACAAACACATAAGATTACAGTACACTGAAGAGAGGTGGGGAAAGAACAGGCGAGGTAGATGCCACAATAATCAAGATCACTGCAAGATGAGAGGAACTTTGAAATGTAAAATGCTAGGACAGAATTGTCTACTACAGGTAGCATCTTCATTTCAGGTGACAGTGCAATACAAACATCTACTGTATAGCGTGTGAATACCTGGCTACCCTACCTCTGACTAGAAGTGACGCAATCTCAGGAAATAGATCACCCAGGCTATATTGAGGCACTTTGTGTGTCTGCATTTCCATTTTATAAAAACATCACAAAGTAGCCTAAAAATACTTCTGCTGTGCTTGCTTGCAGTGACTTGTTGGCTGACTCCAGCCTGTTACAGTATAATGCCCTATGCCCAAATGGAATTATTCTGGACTTAAAAAATAAATATTTGGTATTGGTTTGGTATGACATCCTACCTTCAAGAAACATTGCTTGTCTCACATTAATGACTTACTGTAGTGTACTCACACCGCCACAGACAACACTTTTACAGCTTGGATGAGAATGAAGTGGGCTGCAGAGATGCCTAGCAACCACCCACACAATCAACTGTATCCTCCAAACTACAGAATGTCTTCCTGAGTGGATGTCAAAACGCCAATATGCATAACTGGGCACAGTGAAATAAGAATTTGCTCTGCATCAAACCTGAGTGTGTATTTTGACCTTGCAATCTACAGTATGTGTTGTGACAGATTTAACATGAAGAAAGGTTTATTACATTATAGACTGATGTATAAAATCGTATTAATGAATAGACAACTTAAGTTTCTCTCAAAATATAATTTTGCAGAGAAATCAATGCATGTGATCTCACATTTTGTCAGGGTAGTCCAGCAAGAACGTATCCAGATCAGTGAGGAGTCATCCCAAAATCAGCTGAGGCCCGAACAGGTGATGTGGAATGCATCCAACGCTACAATGTTTGTATGGTTATACGAAGACTACAAAATCCAACTCTCCTCCGCGCACCAAAAAAATCGCAGTATCAGCAGAACGTGTAATAATGGCTCCTCAGGGCTACGGTCGATGATCCATCATTTTGCAAGGAGGGAATACGTAACCAAAATGTAATACACTGTGTCGAAATTGCGTGAGCCTGAGGAAAGCGATGTCTTGAAAGGCACTATAGGGTCACAAAGACTATAAAGTTGGTAAAGAATTTGGTTACTTTCAATACAGTGCTCTTAAAACATTTGCGTAAAGCCAAATGGGTCATAATACACTAATCCACTTTACAGAAGTATGGACTGGTTAAAGTAGGCTAGGTCTAATAATATGTAGGAAACTTACGTATTTTCGCAAAACTGGCCACCAGAAGCCATATGGCGATAATATAAGGCGTCTGAACATAACTCCATTCCCACTGCACAATCTTATAACCTCCTCCGTGATGAGACGACTCCCCGTTGTCAGTGGTTGTAACTGTTTCTTCAGCAGACCTGGCAGACCTCGCACTCGCACTCCCGGACTGATCGTACACCTCCGACTGATGGTAAGCAGTGGGGGTAGGCACCGGCGGCGCACGAAGGGCTAGCTCTGGAGGCAGCGATGCTTCTGTCAAGTAAAGGTCAGCCACAGCCTCACCGGCACACGTTACCAGCAAGAGAAAACTCACGGCCAGCATCTTCCCTGTGCGTTCAGCGGTCTGTCATCTTGCTTTCCCTTTTATACGTCCAAAGGTGTAGTAGGGCTACAGCGGGGCGCCCTGTCACCGGTTTACAATATAAACACCTCCAGTCCCCGCTAACTCGCAAAGGTACCGTACGCGTCTGTGACACGTGATTCAACTCTCAACGGACCTTAAAGATTTTCATTAAAGAGCCACAACATTAACACTTCTGCCAGAGCGTTCTTCGGGATAAAACTACAGCGCATTTCGGCTGTTTCGATTTAATCCCTGCTTGTTGCCCTCTCTGTCTCTGCTGAGAATGAGCTACCTACTCTGTTGGCCAAGGTATGGCTTGTGTTTTGTTGGCCCTTCTGTTATGCGAAATAGCGAATCACAATAACCAACATTTTTTTTTTCTGTCTGAAAACTGAAATATGAAAAGAATAACTACTGGTATTATTTCTTGAATATCCAATAATAATAAATTAAGACATGAATGAACCATTTGTAAATACCCAAATTCAACAACTGTGCGCGCTCCCCCGCGTGGATAATTGCAGTACACTAAGTAACTGGTCTACACAGACATACCTTGCGTAAAAAGAATGCAACATTCTTGAATGCGAGGCATTTGAGATTTTTTTTTTTTTTTTTTTGGTTAGGGTCCTTTAATTTTGATAAAAATCATCATCTGGGAAACAACTCAAAAATACTTCTTGTGTACAAACAGCAAAATGATCACGACTGACTGGGTTAATATGGTGACAAATAATGCTCTCCATACACATGCCTCCAGGGTAAAATATGTGCCTACTGTAATATACCTAATGCTAAAAATATAATTTTCCAAAACTTAAATTCATATCTAAGTATACATTCAATGTAAACATGCATTATTCAAATATCTCGGGTCAAAGAACTTGCAAATACACCTTAAATCAATGTGTTGTTGAATAAAATCATGTCAATACCACCAAGAACCTTACCATACAGTACAACCACTTGTGCAAAAAGCAGCATACATAAAGAAATCCTCTAAAGAAAAAAAAAACAAATAAAAAACGTTGAAACCCTTCATAATAGCTGAGCTGGTGAATATATTAAATTATTCAGTTTGCTTCACTTTAGGATGTGTGCATTTTAAAATGTCTGTAACAGTGAATCCACAAAACAATATCTGTGTAAACAGAACTTATTAAAGGTAACTAATGTCAACCTTGTAAGTCTGATATTCCCTGTGCTCACCGAATAGGTTTGTTCATGGGGCCTCTGAATGATGTATACAAGATATGTAACCACAGTGACCAAACTTGTAGCACAGCTACTTTACAAGTGGTGTGTTAACTGAAAATCAACATCGTCCCCCACCTCAAAGAAAAAAAAAATGACCTAGAATATGTTTCCTGACAGGAACTTGTGCAGTTGCCGTCAGTTTGATAGTCTTGTATGACCTTTCCCCAAGAGTATACATAACATTATCCACAGTACTCTTTACAATGCCTTTCCTCTTCACAAAGACATACTGTACATTGCAAAACATCCCTTTCACAAACACTGACATCGTAACAACAAAAAAAGTAATAATTCTGGTTCCCTATAATATGTGGTCTTTCAAATTCAATATCAACAGGCTCGTCAATTACATTTACAAATTACTCAAATCTGTACAAAATACCCATTTAAAACTTACACCATGGCTGTATAATATGCTACATCAAAAATCTACACATTTAATGTTAAAAAATAATACTTTTGTTTCATCGGATACAACAGGACAGTCTGACTATCTTTGTTGTTGTGTATTTGTAAGACGTAACACTATCCTATAGGGTTGTCATGTTTCAACCTCAAAGCTTGGAGCATCGTCCGGGTCTGCTGGTGATACCCAATCCACTGGGTATATTTCACTGGACTTCTCTGAAAGGACAGTCTGGTTGGATCTTTGTGCTATGACGACACCTTCAGTCAGTCGGTCAGTTCAGGATTGTTCTTTATTCAGTTGCTTATCTACAAAAAAAGAGTCTCTCTCTTTTCACACCTTCTCGTTGGTTTTATTGAGTCCTAGGGCCTGCACCACATCAAGACTCAGGCCACTCTTCAGTGTCCTCCGCACTGCATCAGAGAAAAGACAGACAATCACTTATAGAGTTATACAGCTACTTGTATACATACCGTGAAACATTATAACTGCATGTGTTTGCATTAAACTGACAGTAACACATAGAGCACAGAGGAACATTGCATAGTTTTTTTCACACTGGGGTAAGGGTGGGGTTACTGTCATTTCTGTGCATATATATATATATATATTTTTAACGAAACTAACACTTGTGCGCTCACACTGCAGAGAAAGAGAGCCAATTTAGGCTTCTACTCTGGGCTAGGGTCTTTTTTCTTTTATTAACCAGTCTTTACCCTGTTAAGGTACACTTCACAGCACAAGGATATAGGGGAAAAAATGATATTCATCTCTTTCAGGGAGACACTAAAAACACTGTGCGGCCTTGCACGTGGGGTTGCTAAGATTAGACCTTGTTTTGGACACAGATAAGCACTGTTGGCGAACACAGGCATGAATCCTGAATCTTATCATATTTTATCAAATATCGGCCCATGACCTTAGAGGGACAGCAAAAAATAAGGAAAAGGGACTTCAGGAACTTTTCTAACCATTGTACCATTAACCATTACTGTTATTTCCATGCTAATAGCTCAAATAATTCAAGTAACTTGTGAGGCAGTACGTCCTTCGTAGGAGATGCAAGAAGATCAAGAAACAAATCTTGTTCCCAATATAGGAGTGTGCTAATAGTCTTTCAGAAGGCCACTGTGGTGATTACCAGCATTATCCTTGAATTATGTTCATTGTAATTAAAGTAAAAAAAAAAACAACCTTGTGAAACGTGTTTATGAACTTTAATGACTATTGTTTGGCACTGAATGAATACTTACATGATTTCCGATTGAGTCGGGAGCGTTTGCGTGTTTTGGGACTGGATGCTCTCTCAGAGGGATTCTGTGTTACAGACCTAACCAAGCGATCCATGATCTCATCTGTGGCGTCATCCTGGGAGCTAGCGCTGTCCTCTTTGGCTGCTGACATTTGACATGGACTGACCCTTCCCATACCTGAGTAGAAAGGTCATATACTTTAGCTTTGACAGGACAATAACTGGGTTAGTCGGTCATGATTAAGTTTGGATGTTTGGACCCCAACTAAAACGCAAAACATACAGTAACTGTTGTATTGTATTATTACTATAGCTTACTTCTAACTGCACGTGATCTTCTGAGCTTGTTGTTGCCATCGTTGGCAGTGAGCATGTTCTTCATGTTCTCATGATCCTCCTCAGCAGGTTCCGAATCTGTTACCGTGGAGACTGGAGATGGGCTCTCCTGGGACTGTTGTGGAACTGCTCCAGAGAACTTCTCGGTCTGGAATATTAAAACATGCCCAGAATTACATTACAGTAGATATCCTTTGCTAGTCCAACATTTCCTATGATGTTTGAGCAAATATTATACTTATCACTTAGCTATTATGTTGTTATGGGGTCTATTGTGAAATACAAGTCAGTGTTGTGCCCATAATACAGAAGATACTGAGACCTCTCTGATCATATCTTAATCCAGGTTTGAAATATATCTATTGTAGTGAAAATGGTGGGCAATATTTTCTACCTCTTTTGAGACGAGGTAATATTCAAAGCTCTTTACAGTAATGGCAGCAATTTTACCAGTCAGTCAAAGTCACAGTGAGTCATACCTCTGTAATCATCTTTCCTCTCGTCTTTGTCCGTTCGCGATGGGCGGCCCGCTTGCGTTTTTGGGTAAGAACCCTCTCTCGGGTTGTGCGGTACTCGAGAGAGAACTCACTGATAATCTTGCAGAACTGGGTGACCTTTGTGTCTCGCACAGAGTAAGATGGCTGGCCCAAGTAGAGGAGGAAGGAGTGGAACCTGTCCCGACACGAAACAAAAATGGTAAGCCATCATTTCGGTATGTGAAATTTAGCCTTACTTGGCTCCCCAGAATCTATCTGACCACATGGGAAGCATACTTATAGGATATCATATAGCCATTTCTAATGTAATATCTGAGCACACTAATCTAATCTATTTTCATAACTTCCCCTTGACATCCTGAAGATACAACAGAACACTAACCACAGATACAGCATGATAGGGTGAAGTAGAACATACTGTACATCTCCCAATGTTCCCAACATTTGGAAAAGAGTGTAATATTTCTTGATTTAAAAAGAAATAACCCTGTTGTTCAAGGTCACCGAGTGCTGTGTGTAGGAAAAAGAACCAGAAAATTTGATTCAGAATAGGCTGAACATCAAACTGGCAACTAGCATTAACTGAATGGGACATGGGAAAAGTAAACTGAAAGTGAGTTTCTGTGCCCGATTTGATTTGTGTTAGCTGCCAATTTGCTATTTGTCTGTATTGCATCAAATTGTCTCTGTCTTTTTTCCATCTACAGCACCTAGTGACCTTGGACAAAATAAGGCAATGGATGGATTCTCACTGGATTTCTCCTTTAAGATAATAGTCCTTTAGGAACTGTCTGTAATACAGGCCTTGGACAGAGGCGAACTGGTACTTGGAAACATATGCCCCATTCACCTGTTGATGATGCGGCGGTGCACCACTTTGAGGATGATGATCCTCTCGGTGCAGTCCTTCAGGAACTCGGTCATCTTGTTCTTGAGCAGCGGCTTGGTCTCGTGTTTGGCCACCACCTTTAGGTTGTCCCAGGAGTTCTTGCATTTCCTCTCCAACTGCACCAGGTTGTCAGACAGCTGCTCGAAATCCACCTGGGACAGAGAGACACAGTAATTTATCACAGGCGCTATCTTTTCCTTGTCTTATGAAGACAAGTTTTAGTTTTAATGTGCCTCTAGGCCAAAACTCTTCCTAAAAGTGTAGGTAACACTTGGTAACACTTGAAATGATTATTACATTAAAAATGATTTTCATCTATGTTGTGGTACTTAAAGGGATACGCCGGCGCGCCCAAACCTAACATTCCAGTGGAAGTAGTGGTCGAGTACAAGGAGCTGACAAAAAATTAGCCGAAACGATGCTACCTGAACGGAGTTATAGCGATTTTAGCGA
>JASCQY010000258.1:9844050-9859727 GCA_030264315.1 Sardinella tawilis
GCTGTACTGCGGACGCACCCGGCGGTGCTGCTGCTCCTCCGCCAGGCGGGCGCGGGCGGCCTGGGCGCTGCCCCCGAGACCCTCCAGCTCGGCCCGCCTCGACGGGTCCTCGGCGGCGGGCTGGGACTGGCGTGCCTGTAGGCTGGAGAGCCGCCCGGCCAGGCTGGCGATGCCCATGTGCTCCAGGCTGGCTTCGGTGTCCGCCGTCCCCTCATTGGTCAGCGTCGGCCCACTGTTGTTTTTACTGTAAAGCATGTCCAGCATGAACTTCCTCTCACTGGAGAGGGTGTTGTGCTGCTCGGCAGCACTGCCCTGACGCTGAACAGCGCCACCTAGTGTAGAGTAGGGTAGGGAAGGGAAGGGAAGGGTAGAGTTAAGAATAGGGCAGAGGAGAGAAGAGAAGAGAAGAGAAGAGAAGAGAAGGGGATGGAGAGGGGGAGCATGAGTCAGTGTGTGCTGTCGGGGCTGGTGCATTCCAGCAGGACCAAGCTGTTCCTTGGCATGCCGCTAATGTTCACCATCCAGCGCACGGGAAAACAGTCTCGCTCCACATGAGCTCCATGTACTCGCCTGTTTTTTGTTGTTTTAAAGGACACAAAGAGCCTCCCCATTTCGCATTTCCACATTTGGTAACGACATTGAAAAAGAGCAATAAATTACACTATTCAAAACCGTCTACCGATACTGCTGCACAATACAATTACCTAGAGGGTTTTGCATGCAACTTAATGAATAAACTAAACTTCATAGTGTTCCCTGGCTTTAAAGAAACCGTGTACCATAAGCAGACAGAACTGAACGTTATTATTCATCCTACCTTCAAACATACAAAAGTGAGAGCACAGCTCATTGTTTCCACACACAACCATCCTAGAGCTTTTGTGAAGAAAGAAACACGTCCTCACTGCACACGGACTAATCTTCAGACTGACTCGGAGTGTTGGTCAAAAGCCCAAAACGGAAGCTGGGAAGACAGATCCTCATCTGTTACTTTAAACAGTTTAGAGGTCTACCCACCAATCTCCCCTAATTTACACTCCCAGGGCGAAGGGCTCGTTTGGGACCGGGTCGTTTGGACCTCAGCCACCAGAGGGGCGGAGAGGGGGGAAGTGAGATTTGATCTCCCTCAGCGAAAATTTTCAAAGTCGGCACAATGAAAATGTTTTTGTTTGAAAGGAAAAACTGCATAACGCACTGGGATTTCTTCGAATAACAGTACAATTCGGTAGCATGTGGCTACCCACTGAACTCATAGAAAAGTCATAGAAACAATGAGCTGCTTGTAGACAAGAGAATACTGAGTCTCACCCTAAGTCCAGAACACCCACTCATTTGTTACACAGCTAATAGCCGCTATATACTGTAGCTATCGACTATAGTACACTATGCAGTGAATGAGGGCAGTTTCTGAACCCAATGAGACTATATAGCTGCAGCTCATTGTCTTGCAATATCTATATGCAAGCGACATTCTGACTGGTGCCAAAAATGCACCACAGGCCAGTTTCTGTGCGCATGCTGTGGATCACTGAATCAAAGGCATAAACAAACAAAGGCAATCGTCTGGGAGGGAGATGGGAAGAGAGGAGACAGATAGAGACGGAAGAGGAGGGAGAGACGGAGAGAAAGAATGCAAGAGAGACAGATGCAATCTTTGGCTTGCCTGCTTCATTGTGGGTCGCCTGCGCGTCGCCGGACTGCTCCAGGGTGCTGGGAGTGGGCAGGGCTCCTGTGGACTTTACCCCCGGGACCAGGGGCTCCGACCCACCAGACTCAGACGTCCCTGAGGGAGAGATGGAGGGTGGGAGGATGGGGAACACACACACACACACACACACACACACACACACACACACAAATACAGAGAGAGGCAAATGAGCACACGCAGTGCAGACATAAACACAGGCACATAACCTTATAACAGAATCAATCATACACTCTGGAGGTAAGATGGAAGCTATGCAAGAGGACATAAGAGTGAGACAAACAGAGCAAAAAATAGATAACAGAGAGAGAGAGAGAGAGATAGAGAGATAGAGAGAGAGACTAAGAGTGATGCAGAAAGGAAAGGAGAAAAAGAGAGATGGAGAGAGGGACTAAGATTGATGGAGAAAGGAAAGGAGAGAGAGATAGAGAGAGAGAGAGAGGGACTAAGACTGATGCAGAAAGGGAAGGAGAGAAAGAGAGAGACTAAGACTGACACAGAAAGGGAAGAAGAGAGAGAGAGTGAATGAGCTGTTTATCAGGCCAGAGCAACAATGGCACACAACAGCCAGAAACAAACAACATATGAATACACAGAGGCAACACGCATGACAAAAAAAAAAAAAAGCATTTCTGGTTGTAACGGCTGCATCATTGTTGACACTTCACATCAGATTTTTGTCTTTCTCTCGAGCAGCTCGAACAGTGTGTGGGTGTTTTGGGAGTGTGACAGGGAGCATAGCCCCCTACTAGGACCCTTTGAATTCCCGTCTATGTGAAATGCCCTCTGTGCCCCCATCTCCCTCCTTTGCCAAGACTCCCTTTTCATACACCTCAGTGTGTGTGAGAGTGTGTGTGTGTGTATGTGTATGTGTGTGTGTCTCTCTCTCTCTCTCTCTCTGTGTGTGTGTGTGTGTGTGTGTGTGTAGGGAGCGTTTTCTTGGGCGCCGGCCGCTCATTTACATGTCTTTGGGGACGGACAGAAAAGGGCCCGCTTCTCTAAAGCACTCGCCCCGCCAGCCTTCCTAAGACCACGCTGGGGTCATGTGGTCCTCATGGGAAACTGCAGACCCAGATTCGAGCGTGGCACGGCTGGCCTCGCCGCACACCCCACCAGCCTGTCAGCCCGGCTGCCAAACTCTCACAGCACATACAGTACAGCAGGCCATGTTCCGTTTACACTCACTGGTTGCCTATTAATGGTTAACAGTCTCACTTGACACATGACCGAAACAATCGCTTGAGGTTTGTTGTTCATGCGGAAATGCTAAACTGCTGTCATTGAGCCGTGTTTAACTGTGTTCTAGCACATCCCAACCAGTGAACTTAACTGATTTGCACATCAGCACTGGAATCTTTTATAGTCACGACATTCAGTGCACTTTGACACTGCAAACTCTTTCAATTGCAATGTCTTCTACTGTAGATCACATTATGCCAGCTTGATAAAATTGTTAAATTGTTAAAATTCCTTGTTAAAATTCCTTGTTCTGTGCATTTCACAGTGGAGATTCAAAGTGGCGAAATCAACAAGGAAGCCTAACTAAAGACACAGGATACAGCAGCAATGCTGCAACTGGCTTGAGAGAGCAGCATCACTATGAAGACCAAACACCATGCAATTCCAAATCTACTGTATATGTATGGAGCAAACCTGTCATGTCTTCCCTCACATTAATGGCACACAGTTCTTGTATAAGGGGCTTAACCTTTACCTTGAAGCCACTCAGTGGAACGGTACAGTAACCAAACAGTGCTACAGCTATAATGAGCACTTTGCGCTGTCAGTTTCTGTGGCGAGCGCCAATTTTTGACTTCCACAGCCGGGGGTGCGTTACATAAACGCCCCTGACCCACGTCTGGCCCAATCACAGGACGGCTCCCGCTGCTTCAGGCCCTCGCCCTGACAGGTGCGAGGGGGTAGGAGGGCCATAACCCCGTGAGAGGGTGGGAGAGCTGGGGGGGTGGGGAGAAAATGGCCGCCGCTGTCCTAATCGCTTGTGACATGACACACAAACACACAGGG
Organism: Sardinella tawilis; assembly: GCA_030264315.1. Lineage (NCBI taxonomy): Eukaryota > Metazoa > Chordata > Actinopteri > Clupeiformes > Clupeidae > Sardinella > Sardinella tawilis. The sequence continues at coordinate 9,847,781 of JASCQY010000258.1, forward strand.
CAGCAGGTACCTCAGTTTCGAGCCTCGCAAAAAGAACTGGGAGCGAGGAAGCAGGCCAGGGTTTGAACTGGTGAGGTCAAAGGTGATCCCGTAAACTGGGGTTAAGGGTTTGGAGATGGAGGGGGTGAAGATGGGGGTGAAACCGCAGGGAGTTGATCTCTGATCTCAGGATTTTAAGCGTACTGAGGTTTGCAGTCAACTCTGCTTAAATTCAGTTGATGCTTAAAATTAACTTCAACTTCAATCTGCTGACATGTACTCTTCCTTGGCCAAGTTCATCTTGTTCCCATATTTCAAGAGAGTTTCTGGTTGTTTTGTTTAAAGCTAAAGGCCAGCTGGACTAGACAAGATTTTTCTGATTTGTCTGATATCGTACCAAATAACACAGTCATCAAAGTTAACAAAGGCTAGTAAGCTTTCAATAAGGCTAGTAAGCTTTAAATAGCCAGACTTTTAACAGAGCCAGGGCATAACAGGATGCTAAAGCAGCAGGATCCTACGACAAGGCCTGTCTTTCTTGCAGCTTGTTGGCCTCTGATGTGTCCATACCTTCAGTGGGTGCGCTGGAGCTGGGCTCAGTGGGAGGACTCAAGTCGCCCTCAGCGGGGCTCGGACTGATCTGCTCCCTGGACGCTCGGCGCTCCTTGGCGGCCAGAAGAGACCTCCGCTTCCTGTCTCGGTCCCGGTGGGTGGCAGCTAGGCTGCGCAGGAAGGTGTCTCTGCAGAGGCACCCGACCCACACACACACAGATACACAGACACACACACAAACAAACATGGAGAGTGAGCAAAGTGGAACAATCTGTTTTTCCCCCCACCAAGCTAGCACTATTGAGAGTTGACGACATTTGTACCCAGAAGGCCCTTCCAAGCAGCGATAAAAGAGCAAGAGGTTTTTATCAATAGCTCTGGGTTTTTGAAAAATCATAAAATAAATAAGGGGGGGGGGGGGGGGAAGAAATAAATTTGATATCACCCTGATGTGATTTGGTCCACTTAACCCCTGAAAGTGGGGCGCTTGAACGCCCTCGGCCACAGATATGCTGCCCACACTTGTGAAGTCAGACTGTGGCTAGCGACAGAAGCCAGGCCAAACCACCAAAGCTCCCCAGCATTCCCCCTCCATCCCCCTGCTCCCCATTCCCCGTTCCCCCCACCAAGTCACCCGAGCCACTGACAAGCCCCACCGCCCCCGCATATCACTTTCAGAAGCACAGTCATCTCGATCACATGAGCACATACAGGAGTCTAAACACGGCGATGAAAACATGAAGGAACATTAAAATCCCTTTGGCTGATATCAACTCTTATAAAAAAAAAAAAAAAAAAAAAAAAGCTAATAAAAACAGAATTGACTATGGTTTCTTGATTGAACAATATAAAGCATCATGATCAATAAATACTAGTTTCTAGTTTCTGGAGAAATGACCGATGCAGAGAAGAGATTTGACTCTAAAACTCCGAAAGTCCGAGTCTAAGAATAAATATATCACATTTTATATGTCCATATATTATCTGATGTGGTTAAACAATATTCTAGTGCTATATATGTTAGTAAAACACACCACAGCATACCAGATAAGTACTACTTCATGCCTCAAGTAAATGTGCTTCACACCGTTAGGCCACAAAATAACTACTCTGGGTGCCAAATTGTCCTGAAATATGTCCGAGATGTATAATCTGGTCTAAGTGCTTCATTCCTAATGGATGACCTAACCATAGCCGTACTGCAAGTCATTGTCTTTAGATCGCTGCTATGAGTAAACATCTCAGCTGTTTACAGACAAACTTCCCATCAAAACCAGTTCAAAAACCAATCACGACACAGAAACACAACAAAGCTGTTTTCAAAACATCATTAGAGTGATTAGAATTTTTTTTTTCCCATTAACATTTTCATGCCATTCCCCAAACATTTTCACAAATCACACAACCAAGATCAATTAAACATGAAATTACATTAAATCAGCACCCAGAAAGCATGAGGCTACAAGCACGGCAACCCAGCGAGCCAAACCCTTCACCATGCCGCGAGGGAGCACATCTCCGTGGCCCTCATCGTCACACATACTCACTCATAGTTCATAAGAACCGGACGGTCCTTAGAGACTTCCTGATCAGAAGAGCTAGGGGAGAGACATGACATTGTGCATGGCTTGACATGAGAACAATGAGGTGGTTATGAGATCGGCTTCATAGCACACATCTGTTCTCTCACTTCAGTTCCTAAAGGTCATTTCGTTTTGTTTTGTTTTTTTTCTCCCCCCCTCAGTATGGTAGATCAACAAGGTAGCACAAAAAAACATACATGTATATCTTTAGAATGGAAGACAATGCATGATGGTGACTGGCATGGAAGCAAGAGAGAGAGAGAGATAGAGAGGCATAGAATGTAGACATAGTGACTAGCCCAGGTGTGTAGCAAGGTCAGAGCAGCAAAAGCATTTCAGATGAACACCTGCTAACATAAAAAATACTGAACTATCTAAGTGTCTGACTGACTGTATGCATGCCGCTAGCTACAATATATTAGCTGTAATCACCCCTCCGAGGGGAAGCAAGCACATGCCAATTAATTAGGAAATTTACTGCTTGTCGCTATATGGGGCTGTTGCCATGAACAGCATCCAGGGGACTGTAATGAGATTTGCCTGTCAAGTGACCTCCATCAACTAACAAGTTTCCTGCCTCTTCCTTTCGCCCCTGGGACAGCCAGTACACATAATGATATGAAATCATAGCACCTCCAAAAAAGCCACATTCTTTGGCCAAGCTGTTAGCTACTCACCAAACACTGTCGGCTTGGTGCAGTCTGTAAAAGGAGAGAGGTTTGGAGAGGAGGAATGTTGGACGCCGTAGCAGAGAGGAAAGAGATTAGGATGCCGGCCAAACATTATGAAGGAGGAGGAGGTGGAGAGGAGAGGAGAGGAGAGGAGAGAGGAGAAGGAGAGAAGGAGAGGGAGACAGGCATGAGACAAACAGTGAGAGGAGACGCTTGACAAGATTAAAAATGAAGGAGAAAAAAAAAAAGAGAGAGGAAGAGAAAGGAGCCATTAAGGAAAAAGCAGTGCTCGGAATACGAGATGGAGAGACAAGAATGCAACTTTTATCACTTCAGTTCTGCCTTATCTCAACACTGCCACATCTGTATGAACTTTGTTTGTTAAAGCAGCATCTACTTGTACAAAGAAAGAGAGAGAGACCACCGACAGCTCCTTCTTCACTGACATCCCAATGCTCATCATCATCTTCAACATCATCACTACTATGACTGAAATCATAACCATCATCATCATCATTCCCCCCTTCATCACCCCGAGATACTATATTTTCCCCATAGATATTCAACTTCAGTTAACAAAAGTTTAGGCAATATTATTGTACACATGACTGCCAACTCAACCCTGACAGTTGAGAAAAACAACCAAGAAAAAAAAACTAGCAAAATCCCAACAGCCCAACAAAACATGTGCAGGCCGTGTTGGCATTCAGTTGCAACACTGTCATCCATATACTGTCCATATACCCCAACCTGTGCCCAAAGTTCGGATACTCACTTAAAAACGTTCCTGCTCTCTGTTTTAGCCGGCTGCTCTGTGGTCGTCTGGGAATGGTTCTCCTGCGGAGCAGCGTCTGTGGGAGACTCACTGTGGACAACGCGAAGGATGACAAAAAGACAGAGAGAGAGAGAGAGAGAGAGAGAGAGAGAGAGAGAGAGAGAGAGGGAGGGAGAGAGAGAGAGAGACACACGCACACACAGAGAAAATAAAAGTGAGCGCTCAGCCAAGGCAGTAGCGCAGTCAGCCCAAGCAGCTCAGGCACTGCGTCTCCAAACAACTGAGTTTCCTGTTAGAGTGGTCCGTGGAGGCTGCGCGTTCTCACACACACACACACACACACACCGCACATGGGGAGCTACTACCCACAAATCACACAGTATGTGTGTGTGTGTATGTGTGTGTGTGTGCATGCAGCTCAAATCTTTCTATACAATTCAGCTTGTACTACTACACAGTGCAGAGAAAGTATTGAAAAGATCACAAAAGTTTGTTTCCACTTCCCTCTCAAAATGTCGGCATATTTAATATAAATGTTGTTTTCTCTGGTATCATCGTCTCTAACCTGCAATTATTTGGCATTTTTCTTCTTTTAGTAACTCTTAAATATGTCCCCCTGGCTATTTTATTCGCCTTAATTCCATGACCTTTTTGTTATATAGCTTTCTGAAAAGGGCAGAACATATAGTTTACAAAGTCAGCTTACTAAGGTCTTCTTCCGCCCTGTTGCTTAAATGTTGTTCTGCACTTGTTGCTTTGGATAGGTCTCATTTGAATCAATAAATCTACATGTAAATCACAGTGGATGCCCTTAATTAGTTTGTTTGTGTGAAAGGCTTCATTCATTTGGAAGCAATTAAAGAAGTCATTCTTGATTCTAACTTTTAAACTGATGGAGACAAAATCCCTCAGAAAGATTAAATAAAAAAGGATGTTTTCATCCGGTCCTTCCAAGAGGACCATTTCTGAATTGGGTTAGAGAAAAAGATAACAGACAACACATACATGCCTTCATAGTCTTGGTCATAAACTGTATGACAACATCTGATGTCATATTTTTCTTTTTAAAGAAAATAAACCAAATCGTATTAATAAAACAGTATATCTTGCAGTTTAGTGACGAAACACTTGAGTAAGCCAACGTTTGTTTATACCACTGGATGAAGGACAAACCAGCGAATGCTAAACTGACCATAGACAGCTAGCCAGCACCCCCACGAGAAAAGAATATGAACTGGAAAACCATCTGTGCTGTTGAATGTCTTATATCAGTGGACGACCACAAGGATTAGAGGTTTTTTGGGTGAACCAGACCTTTAACAGATGAATATGATTAGACAATCTGGGACCACAAGACCTATCCTAATGACCAAGCACAGTACCCATTAATTACTGTCATTTAACTATGGAACTATTCTTTGCTTTCTCTCATTCTCTCTCTCTCTCTCCCTCTCAGACAGACACACACACACACACACACACACACGCTGTTTTGAATCCCAATGGCACCAGTGGCTCTTACTTCAGACCCTTCTTCTGATCTGACATCACTGCACACACAAAAAGATAAACTGGGTGTTTTTCAATGAGACCACTCAAGTGTGCAGAAGGGAGAGAGTGGGAAGAAGGGAGCGCAAGAGAGAAAGCGTGAGAGAGAGAGAGAGAGAGAGAGAGAGTGATCTACAAGGCAGCCAAACTTTAATCCTCTCCTCTGAAAGACTGCCTGCCCCTCTCTCTCTCTCTCTCTCTCTCTTTCTCTCTCTCAAATCCAATCTGTGAATCTCTGTAGGCATTTCACCTTAGCATTAAGCACTACATTGTATCATTGCAGAGCGGCAAACGCTATGGGTCCTGGATTTGGGTGGCACATCAGATTCAATGGTTCTTTGTTTGCATACAATGTTAATACAACAACAAAAAAAAAGAGTTTGACCTGTGTCTGAAATGGGAGGAGAAATGTCTTTTTTATTCCAATAGTTTCGAAGCGAGGTAGACAGGGGCAGGTGAGTGGACCCCAGACCATGGCCTTGTAAGCTCATTGTGGCTAGTCTGGAAAAACTGGTGTTGAGGCAGAAATGAAAGCGGATTAAAGTTGCTGTACAAACCTGTTAGAGGCTGCTGAGGGCTCCTCTGTTATTGACCCAGCCTTGTTAAACAACCTTGACCTTCTAGAAATCCCCATAGACGACATGTACTGACTGACGAAAGATCGCCCCCTGGTGGAATGGCCAGGAAAAGTGAGAGAGGAGGAAACAATCGTGGTTACATGGTAAAGGAGGGGGGTTAAGCTAAACTGGAAGACCCAAAAATACCAGCACGCAATTCAAGGAAAAACCACCAAAAGAAAGCCAACTAGTAGAAATCAGAGTGTAGCATGCAAAGCGCAACACAGGGACAGACAGAGAGAGAGAGAGAGCGTGCGAAAGAGAGAGAGAGAGAGAGAGACATGGAAGAGGGGGGAAATGAAATTATGAACTGAGACTTTGAGTTGACACACAGCTTCTTCAAATACTTGAAGGTTGAGAGAATGTGACCTGGTGAGGTTAGAGAAATGTCAGGCAGCGCGTGCTAAACAAAAGGAGATGACAGCATGCGAGTTAAACTGTCATTTAGTGAAACCTTCTTCATCATCTGTCGGCATCACTGATCAATGACATTGAGGGTTGTTTTCGAACACAGTTGCCTGCTACAGCAGTTCCATAACACACTGCGATGAAAACAAGCGATAAGAAACTACATCTCTCCGCGAGGTCCAGACTGAACACAAAACCCAGGGCCCATGCACGATCCAGAGGGCATAAATTCCATGAGGTTTACTAAGTGAAAAGCGGTTTCCAGATAAAACATTTGTGTTCCACTTATACATGCTGCTTGTCAACTGAATAAAATGTTTTTCTTTTGGCCAGGGGCCTATACTTGGAAAGGCATGTAGCAATTTAGGTGCACTTGAAGGCACAGCGCTCGCAAGGAGAACTCACAAAACCCACCTGACAATCAATCAAGCAATCCAGTCGGATCACTGTTAACATTTAGAACATGCTTTCGAAAATCGCAACTTCAAAAAGCACCAATTTTAATCCCAATTACCCCAAAAGAGCCTTAAAATCAACGCACAACATGTCATAAAAAAAAGCTCCAATTACAGCGCACGAGGCCAAGGAAAAGAAATGGAGACCACAATACTTCCACTGTGATGTCACGATCATAGCCTTTCCTTCACTGACCTAACTGCGTGCACAACCGCACTCCTGCAATGCCATCGGCCCTGCCTTGGATTTTAATTCAGGACGTGAACCAGGTGCATAGCAATATCCACCTGGGAGCGAACGTGCTGAAAGTTTAATACCAGCGCAGCAGCAGCACAAGCGTCTGTTAAATGCATGGCCTAGCCTATAAGCCAGTCAATGAATGTGCTGGGATGATGGGGATGGGATATGGGGGGGGGTCCAAATGCTAACGTTTTCCAGGGTAAATACATGGAGAAATCATCAAGAATGTAAAATCAATCAGCAAACGACAACTCCGAGCGCTCTATATTATGTACAAACATGTCGCACAGAACCAACAGACCCTCGCACGCAACATGCGAGCAAGAAGATTAAGAACCGCAGGAGCAATAACTTTTAAACAAACTCTGGTCTGATGTTAGAGGGCCACAGGCCAGGGAAATGTGCTGATGTTCCTGCGCTTAAATCATTTTAAACACTATCCGGCATTCTCAGCACCAGCTTGTGTTAGTATGGCTGCTACTACAGCACATTACCGCATATGGGAAAGGCCGGGGTCCGGCATCCATCACCAGCCTGTCAGTGGCCATGTGATTTGTCTCTCCCACATGCACAGTCACGCTGCTGCTGCCGCTACGCGTACACTGGAATTTTGTCTCTCGCTTTTCTCACAGACGTATATAGAGAGGCTGACACACACACACACATACACTCATGCACATTCACACACAGACAGACAGGCAGACAAAAAGACATAGAAATTAACTCACGCAGACAAGCACACACAGACAGATTTCAACACACAGTCTTACACATGGACTGACTGACTGGCATGCACATACATGCATACTGTACGTGTCAGTCATACAGGCATACACTACACACACACACACACACACACACGGTCATACAGTACATGTACAGTAGATGTGTCATATGTCTACAGACATACACTCACACACACAGGATCATACAGGTCGGTGTGTCATACATTCGGCACATTTCACACACTGTATGATAGTCGTTTGTTGGGGCATCAGGACATGTCACACTTTGAGGTCTTCCTCATGATAACTGCACATAACGCATCATCACGTAGACACTATTTGTAGCAGGGCAAAGCCTTGGCCATATACTTACTACTCACTGTGTTGTCATACCATAAGTCTGATAGACAGCATGGAATGCTAACCCCAAAGTCTGCCGCGAGTACAGTCATACTAAATAACTGATTGTTTTTATTTTTAAAACGGAACTGAATTCTTTATGCAAACATGAAGTTAAGAAACCTTGATAATTATGGCACCCTAAGAACTACGGTCTGCCAGTAAGCAACACATGCCATTTGTTCCGTCTCATACATTGAAACCAAGTTTCTTTAGGCTAGCTACATGAAAATATGTCCTCTTAGACACGGCAGAAACACTTGTTTTCAATTCTTTAGTGTGTTTGATGTAAAGTACATTGGATTAAGCCTACAGTAGTCCAACACTAAAAAGTTTTGTTTTTGTTTTCCAAAGGAGGATTTCTTTCAGGCGAGGGCCAGGTTTAATGTACACTAGCCCTCTATGTTTAAATGTTTAACACAAGGTTGTGTTTGTTGACACGTATTCTTTTCTTTCCTCTCTTGTTGCACGTAAGAGGGATTTTCACACAACATGTGACCACTTGCCCAAAACCGCCTAATTAACTAATTAGACTAATTAGGGCTAAATATCAAAGCTAATTCAACCTAAGACTGAAACTAAAAGCGCCAATAAACTTTTTTTTTTTTCTAAATGAAATAGTTTTACTTAAGGAATGTTAAAGAGGGAAATTTGTTTTAAGTTCAGCTTTGAGTGACCTGGAAAAGGGAAACAAGCTGCTGACTAAGACTGAGTTACAGTTTTGAGACTGGGCTTCTAAATTTGGATAAATCATCAGTGTAAACAGCCCCCCCCCCCCCTCTCTCTCTCACACACACACACACACACACGGACACTCACACACATGCATGGACACAAACAAATATTGTCTTTCCCAAACACTGCACAAACATACATACAAACATGTACAAAACACACAAAACGAAAGACTGCAAAAGTGACAAACCTCTCACAGACAAACACAAAGACACAGTGTACACTATGTACAAATGTACAGTGCCCGTAGAGCCTAACGCTGGCTATATAACAATCACCCATCATCATCAGCGTAGTCTGCAGATGGAGTGAGAGGGGGGAGGGGGCGTGGTGGTTATCTGAGCACTGGACCCTTCAGGCAGGGAGGCATGGAGGCTGACTGGGAGGGAGGCAGGAAGCTGGAGAGGAGCACTGATGACTCTACCAGTGCGCCCACAAAGCTTGTGTGCTGCTAACGCTACGACAATGAAGAGACCCCAGCCGAGAGGATGGAGGTTTAGCGGACTTAGCGCGCGCACACACACACACACACACACACACACTGGTGTTCCATACAGGATGAGGAGGATTTCAGAGAGGTTGAAGGCCTGGTGAAGAGCATGCACTGCCCCTCAGTGGATGAGAAGGGGAAATTCATGGCACATTGAAATGGATCTGTGCTGTAGCATGATTGCGTGCGTGCCTGACCTCAGCATTGCTGTGTAATGCATTCAGGTATTAATGGTCCAAGCAAGCAAGCTTCCGAGACTCCGGAAACTCCGCAAGCTCCGGAAACGCATGGCACATGGCACGGGGGGGTTAAGCAGATTTGACATACATAAGTGGGGTCAGATTCACTGTGCAAACTATGCAAGCATGCATGTACACATCCAGGCAAACACACACATGCGCGCACGCGCGTGCCCACAAGCACACGTGCAGCCAGGTACACACTTACGGTGGAGTGGGAGAGTCCTGCTGCTCCTGCTCCTTCTCCTGCTGGGGGGGCGCAGTTCCGTTGGCGGCCACCGGGGGCGGTACGGGGGAGGATCTCTGGGAGCCGGAACTGGAGGTGGGGGTGGACGGAGTCTGGGGGCTGAAGGGCTCAGAGGGCTGGGGGGAGGTGGTGCGGCTCGGGGAGGACGAGGAGGAGGGGGTGGAGGAGGAGGTGGGGGACACGGACGGAGCCGGGGAGGAGGAGGAAGGGGGCACGTCGGGGAGGTTGGCCGAGGACCGCCGGCTCCTCCTGCCCTCCTGATCGTTGCCTGAGCCCTTGCGGCGCTCCTTGCGGATGTGTGGGGAGGCCTCCTCCGCATCGCCGTCCTCGTATTTCAGAGCATTCTGGGAAGACGCAGACAAGCGAATGTTGAAAAAAAAATGAATAACAATAATATACAGTACAGTACACCTGTCAGCCATTTCATCAACTTGGCTTAGGAAGAGAATGTGCTCGATCGGACACAGAAAAAACAGAGATCGCTAAGGTAAGTAACGTACTTGTGGATTGTTTTTCGCATTAAGTGGGGGAAACTGTGCTGTGCCCAAAAGGGAAAAACAAGAGGAAGAGCCACTAAACGACTAAATCCAAATCTCACATTATTCATGACATCATGGTAACGCATGGCCTCCGAGCCTTCTGCAGACTTGATTCTCGTCCCTCATGGAAAACATCTGCTTGGCTAGCCGAGGATAAGGGACAACCGGTGGTTAGGTTTGGGGGGTTGGGGGTGCGGGGGAAAGGGGCTTAGGGATGGCGGCTGTACCTCGTATATAGTGAACTGGTGCTTGAGGTCTGGTTCGGTCCCCTTGGTATTCATGTGCTTGTGCATGATGTTCTCCATCCCCTGCTGCTCGAGACAGTCCGTGACGTCATAGAAGGAATCCTGGTCTGGCAGGGCAGACAGAGTCTGTGCGGGAGCCAATGCATTAGTTCTCCAGTCCATTTACAGTACAGAGACACACAGACACACACACACACACACACCTCACTAGCAAGAACTTATTATTCAGATCTACTTTAAAACTTACAAAAAGCAATGGTAAAGCAACTTCTTCAAAGCAGCTACACTGCTAAGATATCTTGGATTACAGTTCCGCTTCGCCTGGATTATATTGTGGTGACGGGGTCAAGGGCCGCCATGTTGTCTTTGCATACGTGCCTAGTGCCAATACCTTGTTTATGAGAGACATGGTGTACACAAGGAGTTCTGAGTCTGAACCATTCTTCTCTTCCAGAATCTCCACCAAGTACGACCATGGCTTCACCCCTGTAAACAGGATGATCAAACAGGGAAATTAAACTGCAATGTCCTCTATATACTTAACAATGTACAGCACTTGTGAGATGTGGCACAAGAGGAATGTAGTTTTGACTGGATGTGAGCCAGGGAATTTGAGAGTTACAAAAAGCTATTAGGTGTGGGTAAGGCATGGGGAAAGCACCTCTTTTGGCATCGACTGTGTTGACAGCCTGAATGAGCAGCGGGCTGTTGGCTTCTGTGTACTCAACAAACACGATAAGCAGCTTCAAAGCGGTTTTCACCACCAGCCGAGACTGTGAACAACAGAGACCGATAATAGGCATATGACAGACAGAGACAGAGACACAGAGAGAGACAAAGAGAGACAGAGAGAGAGACAGAGACAGAGAGAGAGAGAGAGAGAGAGAGAGAGAGAGAGAGAGAGAGGGGGGGGGGATAAGACTTAATAATTAGCAAATGAAATTGAAAGAGATTGATCACAAGATAAACTAGAATTGCAATTCCAGGGAATTACATAGTGCATGCAAAATGTTGAAAAAGTTTTCTTCAATGTGCAATTTTTTGTGCAGAAATTTCTGACAATTGAACAAAAATCTTGAGGTTCTTAGGTTGCTTGATTCGCAGACCGTTGCAGTATAGTCATGGTGGTTGGTATGCGAGTTACTTGTGTAGTCATGTTAGTATCCATGTTACTTGCTAGTTCATCATTGTTAAAATGGTTGGATAATGCAAAACTTAATTTCGGCAGTCCCAAAAATAACAAATAGGCAAAATGGATATGATGAAAACACAATTCCTTGGTTAATCATGTTTCTTGAGATGTTGATTGCTGGGTCACTTGGGGTTGTTGCTAGACTATTTACAGTGGTTAGTATGTTGGTTGCTAGATCATCAAATGACTAATAATTTCTTTTTAATGATTGACAATTGTTTCTTTTGTTTAATTGGTAAAGTGGATGCAGACTGCGAATGCATCATTGTTCCAGCACTCACATAATGTTTTTACTTGTGTAAGAAAT
>JASCQY010000258.1:9876648-9898911 GCA_030264315.1 Sardinella tawilis
CCCCGCCCGCCGCCCCCCCCCCCCCCCCCCCCCCGCCGACCAGCACTGTGCTATCAGTTTCATCTTTCTGGCACTCTAACTGAAATGACAAGAGTGGTGAGGGTGAAGGGCCTTTTCACTGGGGGGGGTTCCACTGAGTCACCTAATTATTGACAACAAAGAGGAAAAGGCTAGTTTCTCTATATTTTGGCCAATATAAAAGACAACCATGTACATTCCTGTACATTCTTGTACATTCCTGTACATTCCTTGTTTTTTGTTTGTTTGTTTGTTTATTACTTTTCCTTAACTAGTTGTTGTCTAGTTGACTAGTCAATACATTTAGCAACCGAAGATACCGAATAGCACAGGTGAATATGAACATAAAAACTCCATGTCATACAGTAAGAGGAGGAGACTAAATAAACTCTTACTCGATCTCCTCGAAGAAGTGCTCGAGGTCGTCCCGTTGCTCTGCCAGGGATAACTCCAAGTCCAAGTAGTTTCCATTGGGAGCCACCTGCAATGCACACTCTTCCAACTACCAGATAAGGAGCAGACACACATTACACACAGATCACAGACAGATAAACAACTGACAACTGGTCTCACCCTACATAACAATACACAAAACAGGGCAGGCCAGGGCAGGGCCAGAGCACTGCCATAGGAATAATGAAGTAAAATATCATAGCACAAAGATAGTAATGATCATAGAGGCTCAGTAATAAAAGTATGAGTCCTATCCGATGATGAGCAACGCAACCACGTTGCTCATGCCACGTCCATGCCATGCCCCCATAATAACAGGGTGATTGAGGAGCCAATTCCAAGTGCTTATCTTCTGTTTACAGATCCCACCCTTTCCTTGAGTATTAACTCAATTTAGCCTTGAGCTACATTCAGCGATTAGCATTCCTGCTGTAGGTCACTGTGTGAGATCCATCATGTCCAAAATGGACATACCATGCACCAAACGCAAAGGAATTCTCACGTTGTCATAGAACAACAATAGCCTAGTTCCAAAAGCCAATGTCTTTGCCCATATCCTGAGCTCACTCCTGGATGCCTGTGCTGTGACATTCAAGAAAACTGAATTGAAAACAAAAAACAATGTTGACTAGGGTCCAATATTTGAGATCTTGCTCCCCAAACATGATTTCCAAATATGCTAGATCAATGTAGACATAATTATAATATTGACAACCTAGTTCGTGTGAAACTTCGAACAAACTGATCTATAACTGTCAAGGGAATTTTACTACCCCTGACATAGGCTAGACTTGACGGGCTGACCTGGCGATGTGTCGTGGAGACATAATTGGTCAACGCTGAAGTGCCTGGTCACAACTTAGATGGCTGGAACGGAATAATGGCATGGACCCGGTGTTTGACATTTTGGCACCTTGCAGCACTTCAGCTATGTTTAAAAATCTTTTGATGCCAAGATGGCATTAACATTTAAGGAAGCAAAATTACCTACCTTCAGCGGTGCCTCCAAGAGCTTGTGAACCCCAGCAATCTGTTCGCTCAGAGGAATATTTTCATACAAGTTGTGAGGCGGAGGTCTTCGTGGCTCAGGAAAGTTTGTGCAAACAAATGGGTCCGTATCCTCCAGGTACTGGACTCGACAAGTTATCGTGGCCATGGCGTGGCTTTAAGTCTCAAGAAGTTGCTCCAAATCAAATCCAAAGAAGACTACACATCCATTTAAAAGGGACGACAAGCAGTTGGCATTCATACACTCTCAGTTGATATATACAACTAACCTTGTCTGGAGTAAAATAAAACTGCCGGGAGGAGCGACAGACTGCGTTAAAGAGCGCCTTCTCCTGAATGACGTCACCCGGGAAGTCTGTCTGATGGATCCACATGGACTATGGAAATGAAGCAATGTGACTCATGGAAATAGCAACACGGCAGACCTGAAGCTGACACACAGCAAATTCTTCTAAAACCATTTCTCAGCCATGTGCTGTAGGACAATCTATAACCTAAAGCAATACGGAATGCAAACTTAACACTATAGCTGCAGCCTAGTAATGGTGCTACATTGTTACAATCCTTCCCCCGTCGCGTCAGTCATATTTCAAAGCTTTACGACAATGCACATGTACAGGTTCTTTGCATTGCTTTACAAAAAATACAAGAAATAATAATAATAAATTGTACAGTCTAAATGTAAACAATTCACTACTTATATAGATATATAGGCTACGTCGCCCCCTGCTGGTACGTGGTCACAATGTAGAATGTGGAAAAGAAAAAGCAGTAGACAAGGCACTCTGGTACTTACAAAAGTTTATTGGTTTTTAAAACCACTTTAAAAAATCTCATCAGTGAGCACTTTCCATAATAATAATAATAATAATAATAAAAAAGACATTGCTGAAATGCTAGAGCAACATTGTCAAACTACTGTAATGGTCAGCTGTACACCAGACACAAACACATGGCATGGGACAATTTTCTACAAGTCCTAGAGAGGAGGAAGGGTTGGGGGATTCTACCAGGGTGAGTGAAAGGTACAGCACTGATGTGGGCTCCTGCTCATTTAAATGAGAACAAATTTGTCTTCGTGTGTATCCAAAAGTCAGTGCTTAATTTAATCGGTTAATCGGTTAAAACAAAGAAAAGGAGATACAAAACAAAACAGACAAAAAAGATGAAAAGTCTTCACATACGATTTTGACAGATAAAAGATAAACAAACATCAACAGAACCAATTAAAAATGAACAAGAATAATTCATCAGAATTAGTAAACATCAAACAATGTAACTGTGAGTAGCTATACCTTTCTGGTGGGACAGAACCTGGCCTTGTAAGTATATGGATATTCTGTACAATATAATTCTAGAAACATGCACATTATAAAATCACTAAATCAAATGAACATGGTGTCGGTTTTCCTGAACAGCTTTTTTTCCTATTCTTATTCCATTTTTACTTCCTTTAAAGTTATTCACATTCTCACGTACGAGAAGTTAGATTATGCTTTATCTCACTGAGATTAATGTACAATGCTACATAAGACAATTGACTGTCACATTTTGATGACACTTCATTTTAAGCTATTTCTGAAGTACTTCAAAAATATTTTGGTGGGCTCCAATCGCAGTTTTAGATCTAATAAGTTGCCCAAGAGATGGTTCATAAATAAATCAGAGATTTTAGTGCAATAAACATGAACCTCAGAAGCTTGTAAAAATCTGAACTTTCCAGTGTCTATTGAGTGTTTTTTCCATCATCACAGAAAGATATGCAACCTGGTAATATAAGGTAATACTTCTTTTATCATTAATAAACCATGCTATATTCACTCGGAGTACTCTCTTCTGCAAAGACAGGTCACTATTCAATCTCAATAAGCCACACATAATATTAAAACAAAGGAAAAAAAAAAAAAAACACACACACATATATTCTGTACATGAATGGGGACCAGGGATGGGTACATACAGCACTTATAAACCAACTCCTGATCCATTACTACCAGTATAGTGTCAGTGAAGGTGCTTCAAATCACCATCTGTTCATGTCCATAGTGTATACAGTGCAGTCTCTTCAGGTGCAAGTTTTGATATTATTTACACAACATAAGATTCTATATAAAGAGAACAGTTAGCCAATTACAAAGTAAAATATTTCATTTTTGCTACATTGGTTCTTTCTAAACCATAACAGTAGTGTGGTGTCCAGCTTACTTGTCAATAAGATAACCCAGTGCTAAAGAGAAAGCTGCAAAGTACAAATACTGATCGTAACATCTCAGATCCAACATTAATAAAAAGGGTTTCACAATGACCACCGGGGCCATTTTAGCAAGTGTCAGAACAACATAAAAATCGAACGGCAGAGGACATGGACCTCCTTGATGTTGATTTGATCTTTTTCTCTCCAATTGGATGGTTTCTTTGGTACGGACATAAGGCTCTGAAGGCATAAAGTCCACAATAACCACACGACTTGGTAGCCGATTGTGCGTCTTGATCATGATATTTCCAGGCACAAACTCAATGTTTAATTCACCATTAACACCAAGTTTTTACCCCATTTTGACTTAAGCCAAAACTTTTCAAAAAATCCTTTCAATTACTACCTTCAACAATGCCTTGTACTTTCACAAGTTCTTTGTCCCTCACTCTACTGAGACGTTCGATTTAACGTCACGCATCTCCATTTTACAAAATTAAACTACATTAGAGGATTCAAAACATTTGATCAGTTTTTAGAAATAATGAAATTACAAAATACATATGTTGAGAAATATACAACAAACCAATAAGTTACAAATTCCTGCAGCCACATCACTTGACGAGCAGCCGTATCATGAAAATAAAAAAAATGCATAGTTTCAAAATGAATAATAAAAAATTCAATCCATTATAAAATCTTTTCCCAACATTTACAGTTGTGACTAGAGCAATATGTATGTAATCCACTTTGGTACTCCGATGGCATATTTTCAACCCAATATATCTCTTCTCCCTTATAAATTGTTTTCCCTGTGTAACAATGTAAATGTTTCCGTTAGGGTTTAACAGCCATTTTGCATAACTTAACATGATCAACCATATCAATCTCTCTCTTTTTTTTATAATGCGAATATTTAAAGCTGAGTGGTTGTTCTTAAGTATAATCACACTGAGGTCAATTTGGTGAAGTTTTATAACAGAACAAATAATTGTCACCGCAGCCGTTTTAACAACTGATGGAGGAGACAAATCCTACTAATTACTATGTATCAGTCTATTTCAAATTATACCCTAGAAACCCTGAGATAAAGCATTGGGATGATCGATGCCAAAAGGCAGTACTATACAATTCAATCTGACCTTAATATTTGTCTGTTTCTGGTATCTAAGCTATAATACAGCATTGTTAACTAATTCAAAAAGTGCTTTTTTTGTAAATCTGGAGATCACAACAAAGATAAAAGCTATACTGACCACCAATTCTGCTCTAGAGATTAAAGTTGCTTGTTGCATAATAGAGTACCTATGCATTTAGGTAGTGATTGATTCTTTTTAAATTTGTCTCTTGCAGTAATATTGCATATAATTTTATATTTTATATCTACACACATTGACGAAGAGGCAGAACAGACCACTTGTGGATTTTTTTGAAAGCTGCCAATAATGAACTGTCCGAATACCATTTATGACAAAGCTGCATAAAAGATGGTATTTAACAGTGCAGCGTTCACTCATCAGTTGTAAGGCGTTCCCTTTGGAATCATGTTCACTGACAGCAAAGATTTATGTATTTTCCCCTGGTGGTCCTACCTGTTTGCAATCAACCAGCCTCTTTTGCCACACCTGATTCTCATTCAATTTCTATCCATTTCCAATTCCACATTTGGAAAATGTCGCAATGGACACATTTATGTACATTGTACATACAACGTGCAAGAGGTTCTAACTAAATTTAGTTTGAGTATACAACACAACCGGTCAGAATTACTAGCTTTTGTTCACAATAGCATCTGTTATTTTGATCTGATCACAACTATGAAAACGCCCTAGGTGTAAACAAAACCACAAACAGAAATACAGCTAACTATTGTAGTGCAGAAGTCTGGCCATTCTAGGACGTACCCTCAACACAATATGTCCACAAGAAACTCATCACCATCACTCATCTTCATCCTCCTCCTCCCAACCATCATCGTCGTCATCTTCCTATGACTTCACCAGTCAAGCCTGAAGTGAGTGTGACAGCACTAGCTAGGAGCTGTGTGGCACCAACAGTTTTGGAAAAGAGAACCAGCATACTTGAAAAAGGTGTTAATTTCTGTTCAGCCTGGCACTTATAGTCTAAACAAATGTCAGCATTCCAGATACTTGCAGCAGTGTGCTATACAATGTTTTTTTTTTCCTGTGTAAAATTACAAAAAAAACAAAAAAAAAACTGTTTAAAAAAACAAAAAAAAAAACAAAGCAGAACCATCAAAAAGAAAAAAAAACAACATACAAATTTCAAAATTATACAAATATATGTATATTATTATTATTAAACATCAGCCAAGCATTTCTACTGTGGTCTGATCTTTGCTTTCCAACCAGTCAAACCCAGTAGAATTTACAGTCTCGCTGCAAATCTGTTGGAAGAGTGGATCATTGTTCAGTTCCTCCAGTGTCGAGTCCTCATACGGCCCCTGCTGCTGATTGGGATCGAACAGGAGATTGGCATCCAGGGTGTTCAGATCACTGATGCTGCTGGAGAGGTCAGAGGTCAAGCGCATGTTGTTGGAGAAATCTGAACCTGCGTTGGTATTAAGCTCTGATGCCTGGCCCACCATTCGAGAGCCCGGGTCGAGACCGCCCTCTCCCAAAAAATCTTTAACGCTGTTGCTGAAGTCTAACTGTTGCTGCTGCTGCTGTTGCTGCTGCAGCATCAGGGACTGATTCTGCTCCAGTGACTCCTGGATCTGTTGCTGCTGTTGTTGTAGTTGCTGCTGCACCCCCGACGATGAATGGCCAACACCACCGCCAACAAAGCCGGCCTGCTCTCCCCTGGTGTTCTTCATGAGGTAGCCGGGCTTCTGGAACTCGTACGCCGGTGGCGCTGGACCGGGCGAGACCAGAGCCTGGTGGTTGGCACTCCCGGGGAAGCTAGTGGCGGTAGTGGTGGTCTCCAGGATCTGGGTGAGGTTCATACGGGCGGTGTAGTTGGAGGGCAGGTTGTTGATGCCAAGGCCCCGCACGGCCTCGTCTCCATCGCTGTCCATCTTGTTCAGCAGCACGCTGGTGATGTTCTTCCCAGCACCGGTCTGTTGCTGCTGCTGCTGCTGCTGCTGATGATGTTGTTGCTGGGCAACCTGCAGGGGCATTACTTCTGTCTGCATCATCACGTTCAGCGGTACCGATTGGCTCCTTTGCGCCATGCTGCCTACGCTGGTGCCACCTATACCCATCTCCCCGTGGCTGTTGGCAAAGATGTTCAGCACCTCAGGAGTCACAGGGGAGTTGAACGGCGACACCACAGACCGGGGGACATTTGGCATGGCACCCACCCCTACTGCCGCAGACGTGTTGCCGCTAAGGTTCCGCTGGCGCACTGCAGGGCTCACGCTGCGGCAGCGGTACGGCCCGCCGCCCGTCGACGTGGACGTCCCGGTTTTGCTGTCCAGGGGCGCGGGCACGGCGAAGCCTTCCTGCTTGCTGAGGTTGGACATGCTGGCCACCTGCTGCTGGACTGGGGAGATGGGCGTCAGGCGGCTGATATGGGTGTCATGGTGAGACCTCACCTGAGTCTGATAGGACTGGCCGGGGATGGCAAAGGCATGGGGCTTCCTGAATTGGTCGTCCACCAAGTCCTGGTAGCTGGGGAGGATGCTGATGCTGTTGTTGGATGTCCCTACCCCGCTGTTGTAGCCGTTGTTCATCCACTCGAGCTTGGCTTTGTCCGGGTGGGTTGCCATGGGTCGCTGCATGGGCTTGACCGGGCTGCTAGAGACAATGCTGCCGTCGTGGTAACCGGTGATGCTGGAGTTGATGGGCGTGAACGCAAACGGGTTCCGGCACTCCACAGGGCTGGGTGGAACGCTGCTGCTGCAGTTGGAGTGCGGTGTGCCGATCGGCGTCTGACGGCTGCTCCCCAGGGCGCTGTCCACGGGGGTCCCCGGTGCCACACGGGAGCACGGGCTCTCCCGGGTCAGACCCTGCGGCCCCGCCATGCCCATCTCGGAGGTCGGGGTAGGGGTGGGGGTCGGAGTAGGCGTCTGGATGGGGGTGGTGCTGCCATGGGCTGAGCTGTAGAACGGCGTGCCCATGTGGTGGTGCGGGGTCGTGGGGGTCATGGGAGTCATCATGGTGCTCTGCATGGTGGTAGGCTGACCCTGCAGGCCTCCCATGTCCACGCCACCGCCACCACCACCACCTCCACCACTTCCTCCTCCGCCTCCACCGAGCGACTGCATGGCCTTCATCTGCTTCATCTGCTCCTCCATCTGAACCAGCTCCTCAACGATGCTGTCCTGGGTCATGTCGTCGTCGTGGAAGGGGAAGGGGAAGTCCACGTTAGGAGGGGGTCCTCCCCCAAAGTCCACCATGCCCGGCTGCACCTGGGTCATCTGAGCGGAGCCGGGGGTCTGGCTCATCATGGAAACAGGGGCCGATAACTGTTTTTGGTCGGCTATCTGCTGAACGCAGCCTGGCTGTTGCTGTGGACCGTGTTGATCTTGTTGTCGTTGTTGTGGTTGCTGCTGATGCTGCTGCTGTTGTTGTTGTTGCTGCTGCTGTTGCTGGATGGCTTCCATATGGTCTTCTGCCCACATGGCATTCTTGAGCTCGTTGACCGCTGAGGCTTCCAGCATGTCTGCATCAGCAGATATGGCTTGAGGGTTATTCATGTGTTGCTGCTGGAGAGACACCTGGCCGACAGAGGCACTCCTGGTTGGGGTAGCCATGCTAACAGCTGCGCCTTCACATTTTCCGTGCTGCGCCCCCACAGGGTTCTGCTGGGGCTGTGCAACGGTCCGGAAGCCGGCGTTGACGTTACCGTTGCCGTTACCGTTCCCAGCGGGGGCGTCCGAGAGGGACAGGATTCGCGTGGGGGTTGCCGAGTTCATCCTCATGGTGATTCTGGCGGCAGCCATCGCCGCGCTGGCAGGGGCGCTCTCGGGCCTAGCGGGAGCTCCCGGTCTGGGTCCCCTCTTCATGGCGGCGGCGGCGACAGCGGCACCAGGCATGAGCTTGAGCCCTTCAGGCATTCCGAATGAGTGCTGGGATATGAACACTTTCTTGACGGGCGTCGGGCTGGACTCGGGGCCCACGCGTTTACGGGGGCTCCTGGAGGCCTGGAGGGCATTCTCCTTGGGCGGACTGGCGGTCACGCCGCCGCCGGATGACGAGGGAGCAGTGCTGGTATTCTGATTGGCGACGCTCAGATACAAAGTGCTGTCGTTATTATTGTTGTTCAAATTATTGCCTGAAGGCGCCCCACCTAACTTCCTGTTGTATTTGGTCCCAGTTAACATCTCTAATCCTGGGGAGGGTTTGGCGAGAGGGGTGGGCACGCTGGCGGCCCTGGGCACCACTTCCGTGTGCTGCCCCGCTGATTCCTGAGTGGCGCTGGCTCTGGCAGCACTGCTCAGGGCTTGGGCGCCCTGCGTTATGGCTTCGAGCTCCGCGTTGATACTGGTGGCGGAAGCGAGTGGCTCGCCCGACCGCACCGAGGACAGCATTGGCACGGCGGACCCACTCCGGACCTGCGGACTGGGCCTGTGGTCTTCAGGGAGGCTGGGGCCGGCCAGACCGGCGGAGGCAGGCCTTAGAGAGGTGCTGGTGGAGCCGAGGCCGGCGCTGACTACCGCGCCAGCCGTGGCCATGGTGGTGGTAGTGATGTTGCTGCTGCCTCCGCTAGTGCTGGACCCCAGGGAGATGGCGGTCATCTTGACCACGTTGACCGAGCTGACGTGCGGCGTGGGCATAACAGTCTTGATGGGGCTGTTGGTGATGAGGAGCGTCGGCGGAGACCGCAGGGCGAGGGCACCAGCGGCCGAGGGCTTGGGGAGGATCTGACGGTGGCGGGCCGAGCGGTCCCCGACTGGACTGGCGGGTACATTCTGGGGGGTCTTGGGGGACTGCTTCACCTGCTGCACAGGGGTGACCACCTGGAAGTTGACCGGCAGGACTTTACCGTCGGACGCCGCCATCGGCACAGGGCTGGGAGAAGTCATCAACTGCCCACTCCTCTGGACCTGCAGGATAGCCAGCACACACACACACACACACACACACACAAACAACACACACACACAGAGACATCTTACAAGTCTGACTACAACACAGCCATCTAAAGAACAAGATTAATTGCTGCACACTACGCCTGGGTTTTGAGTGTTTGGCGCTTAGGGGTTGAGTGAAAGCATATGGATTTAGACAAAGAAATTTCTGTAACATGCAAACATCCACATTATTTGAACGCTATTCATCATTAATGCATCAAGACACCATGTAATGTCCACGTAATTCAGAAATGCAACTCAAAATAATTAATGGCGCTGCAAGACCCACATAAAAAAAACAAAAAAAACAAAAAAAAAAAAACTTCTTTACGAGGGTCAGAGGCGAGCTGATCCAGCTTACCGTGACAGGGCTGGGCACAGCAGCAACCACAATGCCAATGGTGGGCTGAGGTGAGAGCAGTGCCGGACTGCCGCAGGGGATGGCGCCGCCCGCCCCGGGCGTGGCACTGTCTGCCCGTCTGGCGTGGACCTCTCCGGGGAGAGGGGACTGCAGCTTCTGCTCCTGCTGCTTCTTCTGGATCTTGCGCTGGAGCTGCTGCTTGGCGTCGATGGAGGGGGACGGGAGGGTCTTCACCTGCGGCTGGAAGGCGTGAGCGTCTGGCATGGGCACAAACGCTGAGGTCTGCAAGGGCGTCTTAACGCCTGAAGAGACGAGGGAACGGGACAAAGACTCTGGCCATTATCAGATCGAACACTTTTGGGGCGACATCAGTCACATAAGCTACGTATTTTTTTTTGCTGTAAGAAATGACCCATAAGCACTGTCCCCCCACTCCCTGGTTTATATCTTTACGATACATTTACATGATTGACAATTTGGCACACTCTTACTACAGTTGTAAAATATCAGTCTATCACACGGTCCATCTCTACCACACAGTCATTTAAAACCCAACGATCAGGTCCATGCTGTGGCCTCAGGGAACCGTACTTGCAGTGGATGAATTGCTATGAGACTTAAATGCCCGCAGGCCATGTGGCTACTTTACTTGTGAGAGCGGGCTGCACATGGCCACTAGGGGGAGATCTTTCTCCCCTGAGATAGTGACATGTTCCCTTTGCATATTTCTGCTTTACTGTGCATCTATTTATTAGAAACAGACCTCTGTGCATCTAATTTTCCCCTTCAGGGAACAAAAACATAATGCAACATGATTCATAAATGTGATGATTAGAAAATTTGAAATAAAATTGCTGACCATTCTCACTACGTAACAAGCTACCTGGCAGGAGTATTATATACCTGAGGGTGATCCAGTCATCACGGTCAGCGCCGCCACGGACTTGGTGCCGATATAGTGGCTGCTGAGCAGGAAGCGAGCCAAGTCCTCCACACTGTCAAACTGCCGGTTCAGAACCTTCTGGGCCCACTCACACACCAGGCCGCAGGCAGCCGATCGCACCTCCTCCTCGGCCGTGGCCAGCTGGCCCGATGACTCCAGCACTTCGTACTGACACAAGGAAGAGGACGAGAAGATGACGACAGGTGGACACACAGACTAACATGCATTAGCTTGAAACGAGCATGAAAATTCCCTCCAATTCTTCGATGACTAAGGTTACACATGTACAGCAATTTCAGAATAAGGTCAATATTTTGGTTAGAGCAAGATCCTGAATAATCAGTTTAGTTTAGAAGAGTAGAGTGCTATGGGAATATACTCATTTACATATCAGTCGCTATATTCCTGCTAGGTCACCCATGTAGCCTACAAAGTTGCCTTGTATTGACTACGTCATACCAATTGAACATGAACGCATGCGAAAAAATGCTCTGGTAAGGAGCATTTTCCGACTGAGGTGTATACGTGACCTTGAATTAAATTTAATTCAGGCATTTATTTGAGTTTTTAAAAAAACTGAATACGGAAGATGTTTTGGAAGATGACAATCTGAATGAGTTGACATGATCTGCTTACAAACTGAATTTTGCCAATTTTCTGTTCAGAATCGGAACATTCCCGGCATGTAACTGTAGTCACAAGTGTTGTTTTTGATTATGCTTGAAGAGGAGATGTGTACAATAAACAACATGAAACATGATGAAGTTCCTGTAAGAATTTCTTCTTAAAATGTTTCCCTATGGTGGTATATGATGTACAAACAAAGCAATAACAAATTCCCACTACACATTAAGGCTACATATAGATGTATCGTAAACTGAAAAAGAGACTGAATTCTCACACACTTTGGAGAAGTATACATGCAGGAACTTACCCCATCACCTGATTTGTGTAAATCTAGATTGGGCAAAGAGGGCATATGAACAAAGGCCTTCTTCCTCAGCCCGCTGTAGCAGTACGTGAGAAAGGGTTAAGGAAGACAGTGCTGACATGTTGACATCTATATGCATCACCAAGGGTTGACATGCTAGAAAATTAGCGCTATGCTTTCCAATACTGTATAATGAGTGCAAGCTAAGACCAAAAAATCCCTACTTATTTGTTCAAGCATCTCACATACTGTATATTTTTCTGTTCATGACACCAAACAGTTTCTTTGTGTGTGTGTGGTTGTGTGTATGTGTGTGTGTGTGTGTGTGTGTGTGTGTGTGTGTGTGTGTGTGTGTGTGTTTGTGGTTGTGGTGGGCTGCATCTTTTGATAAACTGTGGACTAAAATCTCTGTGAGGATCAACATGCAGGGAGCCGTTCCCTCTGAAGCTGCTGGCAGGGTCTTCACACCCTCAGCTGCAAAAGCTCTCACCAGACTGGGCCCCCAGTCCACTAATCCACACACCCCAAAGCTCATCTCTTCATCTCACGCACTCACTCGCTCGCTCACTTACTTTCACAGTCAGAGAAAGAGAGGCAGAGAGAGTGAGAGGGAGAGCGAGAGGGAGAGCGAGAGAGACCCTTTCATGTTTCTGTTATCTTACTATAAAGACTTAAACCATCTTCACAACAACCAACCACAAAAAACAATCCGCAACTAAAAAATCAATCACAAAATTGCAAACTTTAGGGTAGACAGACAACAAACTTCCACGCACTAAAATGATGAACGTGATACTACAGTACCATCTGACAACTGCAGCATAATACCCTGGCAGGGCCCAAGCAGACGGTTCATGTACTGCAGGCCATTCCTATCATCTTCATTGCAAGCGTCTTGGCCACCCTTTGACCTATTTGTGTTTGAATGTCACTACACCTCCAGCAGTGCAACACAGCACTTCACATTGCAGAAGATGTTCTTGGATGTGCATCCAAGAACACACACAAGCCAAAGCACTTCACCACTTCTCTCCGCTCAGCTCTGTCTGAGAACCTCGGCAGCTGCCGAGTTCCAATTTCAATTCCTCTAATCGTGTCCTCAGATATTTCCCATCAAGAGGCAATCATCGGTATCAACCGTTTTCATGGAGCATTGAGACGCATTGAGACGCATGAGCCGTATTCCCTAAAGTGTGCAACTCTATAAACACTTCATTCTTTAGGGTGTTGGTGTAAGAATAGCATTGCATTCTGAAGCCCTTCGAAATTCTTATGTAAGCACAAACTCATGACGTTCTAAGTTGGTGTTATTTACTTGAGGGGGCTCATATAGCTTTCTGGTTGCTAGAGCAACCGTCACAAACAAACAACGTCTGGGCTATTTCAGAGGGGCACCACTACGAACCTCGAAAATAAATTGTACATGTACACATGCACTTTTAACCCCAGGATCGTTTGAAAACTCCCCTCTCAAAATATAACGGTCGCCACGTAAAACCGACGGTGTGATATCTGCCAAAAGAAAATCCCCTTCTTGGTGAGCTTTACACCACTTGTTGTGATCTCCCAGCAATGACACGGTTCACAGGGCAGGAAAGGTCTCCTGAAGGGCAAACCCATTTCGTTTGTCCCGTAAGTGGCCAAGCCCTCTCTCCCTCTGCTTTGCTCTCAAAGCCCTCAGCGCTTTATTTGATTTAATTTGCCCTCTATATTTAGAGGTGGTATGAACTACAACAGCAGATGTTCGGTGCACCCCCCACCCACCCACCCACACACTCTCACACACGCACATACAATCAGTCCACACACAAACACACACACACACACACACGCACACACACACACACACACACAGTACACACACACACACACACACAGTACACACACACACACAGTACAGAGGAGCCAGAATTGTTACAAACAGTTCCAGAGATGACAAGGATATTTTGATTTGCCCCTCATGCCCAGCCGGCGTGCCTTCATGTTGGGAAAGACATTTTTCATGATCTTTCCAAAGTCGGCCGCACTGAGGGGATGATAGCTGAGATTGTCACAGTAGCTCCTGTGAAAAGACAACACACACAGACACACACACACACACACAAACACAAACACAGACACACACACACACACACACACACGTACACAGACATTAGAACTCCTGACGGCATATGTCTGGATTCCAGACACCACACAAAAAGTAAGTATCTAATAAATGCCATCTAGGAATGAGATCCCTAGAGGAGACGCTATTAAAGTGGCGCTCTGAGAGATATTTCTCCAATAGTCCTGATGGGCAATTAATGGATACTGAATTGGAATGAATGGGAAGTCAGTCTGGTCCCTCTTACGTAATGGTGACACAGTTGACGCACTCAAATTTTCCGCTCTAGTATTACAAACATATGGTGCGCGACTTCTCCCATGCTTTCAACGGCTATTTTTGGGCGCGCTTTCGCTGACTGCCACAGTGAGGGGTGCCTCTGGTGTCAAATAGGTACAGTGCACCTGTCCTAGTCGTGGGCTGCTCTCAGTTTCAGGTCTTGACAATTCATTTACAACTTGTGCATCAAAGCTAATGGCAAATAAACACCCCATGAAGCATTGGTGTACATTACATGAAAATACCACATAAAATATAACATAAATCACATATATAAACGCAGTCATCAAAACATAAATTTAGTCTTCTACATTCTACGTCTAGCCTACTTCTCGACTAAATATTAAGGGAAGCTTATAAATGTAATGTAAAAACAGCTTTGATGAAGGGCAACAGGTAAAAGTAATTATAAAACTACAAGCTGATGCTGGTGTTAAGCTGACAGATTCTCCTGTCCTGTCCCACTGATCTGGGCCTCAAGCTCTGTGCTGCTGTGCCTGGCGGATCCCCACTCACTTGTACTCGTCGTAGACCTCCTGCTTGGGCAGCGAGGTCTCGGGGTGCTCCTCCAGATGATGGCGGATCCAGTTGAACGCGTGCATCTGCTGGGTGCGGCTGGACGACATCGAGCTCTGTTCACTGTGGTGGTGGCACACAAGGAGGGCAAAAACTGTGAGAACTCTTGTGCCTAGGCTTTGGCTTCGCCATTCCTACATAGAATGGCTGGCTGGAATTATAGCTAAAAAGATTATATGCTGTATCGAACCTTACATAATTCTATGAGGACAAATAAGAACAATAAGCTTTCAATAGGACTTCCCAATATGGGTATGGTGCTTATAAAATATATTTTCAGTTTAGATGCGAAACCCTCCAAGTCCATTTGCGTTAAATTTACTGAAATATATTTGGTAACACTTTACTCTTTTTGACATAAGAGTGACATGAGCCTGTCATAAACATGCATTATGAACATGAATTAACCCTTTTTTAATGTTCATGACTTGTCATTTAGTGTCATTCAGCTTTTGTTACGTAAAGTTGACACTATTTGGGGTTCAGATATGACAAAAACCGAATGACAATTAATGACAAAGTCATGAACATTTTTGAGTGTCATTACACATTCATGATACAGGTCATGTTTATGTTAATGTCAATGTCACTCTTATGTCGAAAACCTCAAGTAAAAGTGTTAGCATATATTTGTATAATTTTGTCCAACTTTTGTCCAAGTCCAACTCCAATTGGATTGTTTTGGCTTGACTTTCTTTTACTTACTATTTGCTTAACATTTGAAGTGCAGTTTGATATATCTTCAAAAACAATATTTTTTTTGAACCGATGTTACAAAACAAAAGTCACCTTTTCTCATTGCCATTGCTGGGCCCACAAGGCAACTTAAGGTAGAGGTAGAGTTTCTCAATGTCTGTAAACTTGTCCACATCTTGCTGCAAGACAAAGAAAAAGACGCATTAGATATGCCTCTACAAACACTCAAACACCTGATGGAATGGATAAAAAAAAATATGTGAGGCCAAACAGGGTTTCATCAACATCCCAGAGAATCTTCAGATTGCATATGGCTGCATATATTTAATGCATTAAAATAAATATTTTTATATAAATCAGCAAACATCAGATTTAATATTACGAAATTTGACAAGTGCATACTCTTCTCTGGGATTTGAGTGACATTAAATGAAACAACGGTTAAACCACAGACACCTTTCCAAATCGGTCTTCTCCACTCAGACGTCATAATAAACTCGATCAGTGAGACTATAATCATGAAATGACTGCCTCAGGCATAGAAATACAAGCCAAATCGAGCCTGAACAACCGGCTGTCAGGGTGCAGACAGCTCTAGCTCATGAACGTGTGAGAAAAAAAAAAAAACATGGTGTGCTTTCAATCACAACCCACCCACGTAAATAAAACACAGGCCAAGAACCACATGGAGAGGACAACTCCACTTGAGACCATGAATGTAGGCCTATTTAGTCAGGCTACACAACCAACAAAGATGATTGAGACCATACAGCAAAGCCTACTTCAAATAGCCAAGGCAAAACAAGGGTGAATGAGGACTTAAAAGCAACAAGGAAAGGGACCCGTGGCGCATTTGATTTTGATTAGCCGGCTTTGACCTGGTACAGTGTTAACAAGGGCAACTGCATGGCCAAGGCCATGGCAAGGTGACTCAAGGAAGGGGGTCGCTGTGCTGAATCAATAGCAAAAGCTGAAGGAGAAATCTCTTAATAAGATAAGAGAAGGACAGAAGGGTGGGGAGGGGGGCTTGTCCTTAGTGATGTGCTCTGCACTTTATACACGGACGTCAGACACCCTGGGTGACCTCTGCTCGGGATCTGGCCTCTTTCCAGCCGACAGTATAAGACTCAAGGAGGGATGGTTATCAGAAGGGTTATTGAGTTGCAGTAGCATCAACAGGACTGGGCAGGGCTAGACTGTGCGTGATGGCCTTCTCAGGAATTTATTGCTAATATTTATGCACACATGTGGTGATTGAAATGACAAAATGATCCAGTTAAATGCCGATCTAAAATTATAGGCTTCAAAGCAAAGTTCTAGGCTATTTGATAAAGCGTGGCAAGTGTTCCATGATGCTTGGATAAGAGAGGGGAGGAGAGGTGGGAGGGGGGGGATGAGGGAGTGGAGGTGGGGGAGAGGGAGGATGTTGTTGAGAGAGTCCGAGGTTAGGCAGGGTGGGGCGACACCTCGGTGCACAGCTGCAACGGCTGAGTGGCTTTGGTTTCTGTGATGCCACCAGCACACATCTCCTGTCCTTGTGAACACACACACACACACACACACACGTTCTATATGCTATGCAAACAACATGTAGGTCTTTCTGCTACGCACACACATCCAATGACAGTTGCTCATCAGCAACCTGAATGATTAACCAAAATCAAAGTCAAAATCAAGTCAAACAAATCAAAACACACATTTTTTTTTTTTTTAAACCTGAAACAACACCGACTCCAGCCAAACACACAACCACGAGCAAGATTTGAGTAACTGTCACACACATTCACACACACACACAGAGCAACAGACAGGTAGACAGCCTGGTGTGATAAACATGAAGAGGAGCTGATCTGGGGGGCTCCATGGGACCCCGAGTAGCACGAAGCGAAGCCCCTCGCTAGTCCGCCACTCCACTTCAAAGGGAATAGGGAAGCGCGTGGGGCGGGGCAGCACACATTGAAATTCAGCGGGAGTAGAAGGCAGCAGACAAGACTCTTGCTCCAGGCACTGTTCTTCAATGCCATGCTGTCAACGTCTCCAAACACACACACACACACACACACACACACACGTCTTTGTCAAGTGCTATGTTTTGAATACTAATGGAGGAGTCTTTTGTGTTGTGCAAGTTTGAGAGACCCCTTAACATTTTCAGTCGCCTCCTTAACAAAATGGCCCTGACTGTCTTGCTCTCCTTTCTCATCGGGGGAAATCAAAGGGAGGAAAACCGTGACTATCCATTTCCATCCATTTCAGTGTCTTGGCGCTGCCACCGATGATTACACTTCACACCAAACATTGCAGCAACATTAACAGCAGCCGCAGACACACCGAGATACACACACTTGCAGAACTAACTTTTATGAGGGGAGACGGTCCTATGGGATTTCAGCCAGCCAGCCAGCCAACCTCCCCCCCCCTCCGCCCTCCATCCCCCACCAATCGTCCCCATTGCCCCCACACACCCACCCACCCACCCTCACTAACCCGTGCCCCCCGCCCACACCCAGAGGAAGTCATTTGAGGTAGCAATAATCCAAAGCATACCTAATCCGTGGCGGGGCTAGCCAAGCAGGCAGTTAAGCCCACATAAACAAGCTTTTGTTTTCGTGGTGTGCACGAGGGGGGAAATGCAGTGCAGCATGCTTCCGCTCAAAACAGAGCATCATTCGCAAGCTGCGACGGAGACTGCGTGGTGATGCTTGGAAAATTACCTTCTACATTCATGCATAAAAACGCTATTAAAGACGACCTGGTGTTAGATGGATGAGAATGATATCCTGGCGGAGGAAATGTAAGGAAGATCATCTTGAACGGTTGTTATGAGATCAACCACATGGGGAAAAAAAAAAAAAAAACACACACCCACACTCACACACACACTCACGTGCTCTAAAGACACCACAGAAAAAACCCATACAAGCAGACAAACACGTGGACATCCTCGTCTGTCAGTGGGTCAAATGGCTGCAGCCATGGCTGAACATTTGCATTTGTGTGTGTGTGTGTGTGTTTAGGGGGATTGCAGAGGTCTGTTTATGCACACTTACAGCAGCGGCAGCAGCTCAGCTGAAATCCGTCACTTTAACCCTTCCCTCCCCAAGTCACAGAGTCAACCACCACGTGGCCGCTAAACCCACATGAGACCCCTACCGTCGCCGCTGCCTCTACTACTGCTAGTGCCGCTGTCTGCATGCCGCCTCACCCTGGGTACCCCTCCAACCCCAATCCTCCTCCTCCTCCTCCGCCTCCTCCGCCCCCACCCACACCCACACCCCAGCCAGTTTCTAAGAATAGCCTGCGTTCTCCACTCTGTCTTTTCTATTCGCCTCTTTGTTGCTAGGGAAAGTGCCGCTGATGAATGGCTAAAGTTATCAGCCACTGAGGACGGCCTTGGCAAAGGCGACGAAAAAGGTAAATAAAAATGGCACGCAGCCGTCCGGGAGCCGACTGGACGGGACAAATTTAGGTACCAAACGAGACCACCCGACCCATCCTGGCTTCCCACCCCATCCCGTGCTCCCTGCGGTGAGGGGCTGACCGTTCAGGACCAAACTGGACATTGAATCACGGGTGTGACGAAAACGTGCTCGCACACACACACCCACACACGCACCCACACAGACAGACACACTCGCATGGTCATTCAGACACTATGGCGCACACCCACTCGCGCCAGACAAAGGGCAGCTTTACGCC
Organism: Sardinella tawilis; assembly: GCA_030264315.1. NCBI lineage: Eukaryota > Metazoa > Chordata > Actinopteri > Clupeiformes > Clupeidae > Sardinella > Sardinella tawilis. The sequence continues at coordinate 9,895,948 of JASCQY010000258.1, forward strand.
TCTGGTCACTGAGAACATGAGGATAATGCTTAGACACAGAAACACAGAAAACGTTTCAGTCTGTCACAAGGCACATCTATTTGCCATTATTGAAATAAGGTCATGCTTTGCAGAGCACACAACCACACAATGAAATTAATTACCATACCAGAAATCACTCTATTCCCAACTGGTCGTTCAACCTTTCATTCGGAAAAAGAAATCATTACTACGGAGGGGGGGATGAAGGGGGTGGGGTGGGGGGCACAACATTTTATATTCTTATTCCTTTCATTCACTTATTCATTCATGCGTTCATTCATAAGGTGAGGCGTCTCACTGGAACGCTGCACCAATCATCATTCGAGAAGGATTGGGATCGGGGCTGCTGATAGGCAAGATGGGCTGGCCCACGCCTGTTGGGCGGAGTGGCCAGCGGGTACCGCGCAGCGCAGCGCTGCAGCGAGCCGAGAGTGAAAGCCAATCTACCTCCCTGGCTCATATCAGACGCTGGAGACGGCAGCGCTGGCACAGGCAAAGGCACAGGCAGATGCTGAGGGGTTTGATGCCACTGAGGATGCCTAGCGATGCTTTAGCATGCCTAGTGTGTCTGTGTCCGCCTGGCCATCACACACAGACCTGGGCATCCACTGTTTGGGACCCGACTTCCATATTCTCAGATTCTAAAAACACGTTATTAGGAAGACAACAAACTTTTATTTTGTGAACACAGGGAAAGTGATTTGAAGGGAGACGACTCCATGGGGAAATCATTCTCAGCCTCATGAAATTTCAACTTGAATTGAATTTTCACCTATTTTACAATTCAGATGTCGTAAAAAGCCATTAGCATTGTTATTGCCTCATTCGTCAAAGCGTAAAAAAGATGCACCACAACCTGACTGGTCACCATTAGCAGTGCTCTGAAGTTTTTCTTTTTTTCAAAACACACACACACACACACACACACACACACACACACACACACGTACATGTACACAAACAATATCCCCAGTTTTCTTTATCTATGTCTCCTGAGGACATTTTCTCACCTCCGTCAGATAGTCGAGGAACAAACACGCTCTGTCAACACAACTTTTATTATTGATGCCCACTTTATTCTGTTGCCTCTGCCTAGACGTGGCGAATATAACCGGATTAAAGCGACAGCGCAAAGAGCCCGACAGAGGGCTAATATTAGACGCAAGTGCTTTTTCATGTCTCCTGGAAAGAAGACAGCACTGAGGAGTAAAAAAAAAATAATAATAATAAAAAAAAGAAAAGAAGAGGAAAAAAAAAACACTGAAAGTAAAATAAAGATCAAACTAAATCAACTCGAAATTCAATCAAATCCAAAGAGATGGCTCTGCTGTGTGGAATTGAAAAGAGGGAAAATGAAAATAGTGTGAAATTTTTCATGTGGGCAGCTGATGCAAGGTGCCGTGCGCGATTGCAACATCCCCCGGCAGCCTGCGAGAGAGACAGACAGGAGCGCAGTGGGGAGGTCAGAAGCACCTCACCCTCTCTGTCACCTGCCAAGCTCAGGGGATTTCTTAGACATGCTCATCTCTCTCTCTCTCCCTCTCTCTCTCCCTCTCTCTCTCTCTCACACACACACACACACACACACACACACACAGACACACACACATCCACCTCTGTCCTTCTCTCCCCGTCAGCATTCTCCCTGTCTCTCTCTCTTTGTCGACCTCTCTCTGTCCATTTCTCTTTTCTTTTTTTCCTAATCCTCCTCTCCCTGTCTTTCTCTCTAGTTGTCGACCTCTCTCTGTCTTTACATCTCCCTCTCCCTCTTTTTTTTCGAACCCTGTCTCCCTGTCTTTCTCTCTAGTTGTCGACCTCTCTGTCTGTCTGTCTATCTGTCTGTCTATCTGTCTGTCTCTCTCTGTCTCTCTCTGTCTCTCTCTGTCTCTCTCTGTCTCTCTCTGTCTCTCCCTCTCAGCACTGTCTCCTTAAGCACTTTAGACAGTGTGCACTCGAGGCTTCATCCTCCTTCTACTGTGAAGGCTGAGAGTGCTGGTCAACGGGGCCAACAGGGACACTGGGCCTCTTTTAAGAGTGCAAACACTGTGTGTGATACACACACCCTTACAATGGGCGGTGTGTTTTCCATCACACTGTTGTGTACACAGAAGTCCTGCCCCTTGTGCCCTTGGTAAAGACAGAGACTGGAAAATGAAGGATTCTGGCTTCTCCCTCAAGTAGCCTACAGAGAGATTAACCCCTTCCTGCCTCCTGGATCTTGAGAGAGCCTACTGTGGTTGTTGTAGCCACACTGGAGTTGTCAAAAAAAACTGGTTAAAATTGTGATTTCCACAGCAATGAGTAAACAATGTCGAAATTGCACGATTTTGTCCGTGACTTCAGTGGAAATAATAATGAGACACAAATCTGAATGCACTGTATGAGAGTCACTTTCTGAAAGTGTGAAAATGTAAGAAGACAAAGTCCTGTGGGGATCACACATGCCTATGCTTATGTGTGGGGAAATATCAGAGGAAACCACCGAATATAAATATCAGAAGACACCGCCCACATATAGGTTAGCTCTGAGTGCTTTCAGCACATACAGAGAATTCCTGGTACTTTTTGTCATTGGTCTAATGTAATTTGAAAGAACAACCATCTAAAAGTATTTTTAAAAAAAATTCAAATTCAGTTCAAAGGAAATTCAGTCTGGCATATTTTGACAGAACACATCTTTGACATCAGAAGACACAAATAGCTGTGATTCTTCCAAAATAATTTATAAAAATAGAAATGTACCAAATTGTGTTCAGATTACAGTAAATTCAATTGTTAGAGGTCTACATTTTTGCATACCTTTCACCTTAAAGTGGAAGTTCGGAGTCAGTTTTACGAAAGCACTATGCACTATGAAGTCCATTCACATACCCCATCCAAAGATTTGTTTACCTTGGTCGAACACTGATGTAGATATCCTAGCTTGACGAATGCCTTAATACA
>JASCQY010000258.1:9899011-9921745 GCA_030264315.1 Sardinella tawilis
TTTACGGGTTTTGCCCTCTCCGCCTATGCATTTGAATGTGTTTCTTGCCACCCAACAACCTGCGCATGCGCATAAAGGTGTCAACAAAGATCAGCCTATAGCGGCTGTATCAAGGCATTCGTCAAGCTCGGCTATATCCGTCAATGTTCGACCAAGGTAAACAAATCTTCGGATGGGGTATGTGAATGGACTTCATAGTGCATAGCACTTTAAGTAAAATTGACTCCGAACCTCCACTTTAACATGAAATGCAACTCAATGTACTGAGATGACCAATACTCACCAGAATACAGTCCACCTTGGATTGTACAGATTTGCTGTAAAGAAAAAAAACAGAGAAATGATTAGTTAGCATTATTAGCCAAGTGTAACAGGAGAATCATACATAAAGAACATTTATTAATACATCAGTGGCATGCAAGGCATCTCTCCTCCATCCCCAGTGCAAGCCTCTCCCCCACCTGCCTCTGTCTCCTCAAGACCAATATAACCAGTGGAACACATGTTGTCATGTACAAAAAAGAGCTGCAGCCTCAGTGTTCTGTCCCACTATTAATATCGGGCCAGGCAGACCTTGACAGTCATTCATAAGTTTGGCTGGGCCAGGCTGGGCCGGTATGAACCGGTATATAATCTATATATACAGGTAGAGCCGTACAGCAGTGAAGACCATTAAACTCTGCTTGGGGTAGCAATGTATGGCTGTTCCTCTTGGCTCCCCTGAGGCAGCACAAGTCTGTCAGGTATTTATATAGCCAGCGTCCAAAAAGGAACACCCCGAAAGGTCTGTGTGGTATGAGCAGAGAACATGTGCTCATGTGACTTCACTTACACAACAAAACTCACTCTCTCTCCCTCTATTTCTACTTGTGTATGTGATTGCAATTCAATCCAAGGCTCTACCCACCGATAACTCGAGCGTTAGTTTGCTCTTCAGGACAGTCCCTGGCCCTAACATAACTCTGGTGTTTTTGTGACTTTTGTGAGTCGAGACCGCTTAAGGAGTAAACAACCTCAGTAACTGCTTCTGTAACGGATGCAATGGAACCCTGAAGAAGCTTGTGAGATTTTGCATAAAACTAGAGACTGCTCACTCACTGACGTGCAACCAATTTGCATTGCAAACACCACCAACAGCATGGGTGTCATTTATAACAACAATGACTAGTGTGTTTTGGTCCTAAATTTGACCCGTCCTCCCTGCAGTGGCTCCAAGATAAAGGCTATACTGTAGCACAATGCCTGGGTGAACAGCATGAACAAAATGTTTATTTGCATGACATCTATAACCTCATTCTTAAAACCATTTGCATCCATATCATTCCACAATCACACAAAATAGGTCATGACACATTTCACAGAAGTCATCAAAAGCCGGATAAACAGTCAACAACGCGATTAATTCTTCAGCTAATTAGCGAGGACACCTGATGGAGGATGCGCACACTAGTGCGGCCGTTTTCCCTCAGTGTATTTCTATAAAGCTAATAGGCCTTCAGCCCACTGGTTACATGACTACCTGGGAGTAATCCGTTACGCAGAGCAACAACAAACCTGTGTGTGGCTCAGTGGGAGATGCCAAACGCTTTAACTGACTGTCTCCATGACGGACTGGGAGCGGATAGAATAAATGGCTTGTTACTAGGTGAGAGAGTGCAACCTCTAAGACACGAGTGACGAGAGGGGATCGGGACAGGTTACATTCATTAAGCCGTCTTTAGCCGAGAGGTGAGGAGCAAGTGATCTTGAGCCCCAGGCACCACTAAACCATTGTTGCCAAGCGGAAATCGCAAACACAGGGCACTTATGTCACATCACTGGAGCCCTGAAAGATCTGCATGTTGCTAGTGCACTTCCCTTTTCCAGGGCCAAATTGACACCACCTGATTGGGCATTCCTTGAAGGGTTAAGCTCTTAATCTCTATGATGCCAGGCAATAACCACACTGGCACAAGATCCCAACACATTACATGGGTGCTGACGGAAAACTGCCAGGCCTAAGCCTCACCAAGAAATCTGACCTGGCGGACGCCAAAGACAAATCAACTTAGGAACACTGGGCATTTTTATTTCATTTTATTTTATTTATTTATCAGTCCACGGTGATTGAAAATGTGAATGATAGTCAACATGCGGATGATGGTAAACAGGGAATAAGACTGTTCCGTTAATAACAATAAAATAAAACTGCAATTGATATAATCTTTTGAAAGTACACGAAACAGGCAAATGGGAAAAACAATTATAATTAGACTCATGTTACAACTGATGTTCAATGACAAAAATGAAAAACATCCTCCACACACACACACACACACACACACACACACACACACACACACACACACACACGCGCGCGCGCACGCGCGCTGCATACTGACAGTGCCAAGTCAGATGAAATGATAATTAAAATCCCCCCCAAAAAGTGGCCTGATTTCCGGGGGCAGATGAGCGGCACTTTTATCCTGTCTGTCACTAAGAGCACGAGGCCTGTCGAACCCCCACTCCGCCCGCCCCACCCCACCCCACTCCACTCCACTCCACCCCGCCCCACCCTTCCCCATGCGACCACACCACACCCCTCCCCCACTCCTCCAGCTGGCCACTCCTTCTCTTTGCAGAACAGAACGTAAACAACAAACAGAGCGGCGGCAGTGGCAGGGAGGCAGGAAAGGGAAGGCCCTGGCGGAATGCAATGCGGTCAGCTTGTCTGCCTGCCTTTACAATATGGCTGCCCGGGGGGTGGGAGGGGGGCAACGGGAGGATAGCCTGCCTGCTTGCCCGCCCGCCTTCTCTGACACAGAACCCTGGCTAGTTCAGGACAGACGGTGCAGCTGCAAGCTCGGAGGATGAGAGAGGCTGTGTGGACACAAAAGCCCAGTTACCCTGTTTGACCCACGCACATGGGGACAGGCAGACGAGACGATGCTGGTCACTCGCCCGCTTGCTCGACCCTCTCCATGCCTCCCTCTCCCTCACTGTCTCCCTTTCTCTCTCTCTCTCTCTCTCTCTCTCTCTCTCTCTCTCTCTCTCTCTTTTGCTCGCTCCCTGCGTCTGCAGCCCTGTCCATCTCCTCTGCGGCAACACGAGTAAGCCGAGCGCTGAACTCGATGCACTCAACCCCTGTGGTGCTTGAACCTTTTAACCTCCAACAGGCTCTCTGAGTGAGCAGTGAGCAGCACTTTCTCATGCAGAAGGAGCACACAGGGAAGTGCATTAGGAGCGCAACAGTTAGAGCAACGAAAATAACACTTTCCAGAAATTTCCATGTTGATTCAATGCAACGTCTACGTCACCCATCAGACTATACTCAAGTAGTTGTAGTAGTGGTGGTGGTAATAGTCGTAGTAGTTGTAGAGTTGTAGAGCTTGCTTGACTGATTGTTTTATTGGTTGTTCTACACGTCATCACCTTCCAAAGATAATCGCCAAAGCCATTTTTTTTCATGGTTTTCAAGAAAGACAAAAAAAGTTTATTTTTAAAAATGGTTTAGACAAAAATTATATATATATACAGTATATAAATATACACTTTTTTTCCAAAAAATGACTTGCTTGTGGTGATTATTTTAAGAAGGTGACAATGTGCAAGTTGCTTATATGCACGTATAACAGCATTTTCTCTTACACACCTTTCTTGCTTTCCATGTTCCTCATTCTAAATGGGGACCTGCACCTCACCTACAGTACTAAGGCAGTTGAGTCAGTGAACTTGAGCAATGTGGTCTGAGACTGTATGGGTCTGCGGGAGGTTTTCCAAATAGTGACTGGGGGAGACCTGACATCACAAGAGCGGGCGTAAGTGGATTTGGCTGTACACGCCATTACAGATAAATCGAAATGAGCGGGTTTTGAGAAGTACACCTGGTCTTCCAGCAACAACCCCCACCCCCTCCTTTTTTTTTTTTTTTTTTCACTGAGCATAACATTCTGATATTCTGGGCCAGACTAATTTTGACTTTCTGACTAATCAGACTGATTAGTTTCAACATCTCTTCTAGAATAACCATACTAGCAAAGCTCAAATCTCAAAACGAATGCAGAAAAAAATACTGACTGTAACTAACTACAAAATGTGCCATAATTTCAAGCTCACATAAAAACATTTTCTGCTTTTGCTATGAGGTTATACGGGTCCCAATGCAGCTGCACACACTCACTCAGGACTGCTTTCATCTCATTGTCAAGCCAACCAGTGTAAAGATAAGCTAGTCAAGTATTCATCTTTTCTGACTGTGCGCATCACTCGCTCACTCTGCATACTGTGGTTGTGAATCCAATGTGTCAAAAACACTCAAGGTCACAGAGATCACATAAGTGAAATGTCATTTTGATGTAAGACATGTCTGTGTTCTTTTAACAAAGCAGAGGATGCAGACAAAAGAAGCGTTGTGGCAGCAGTGATCGTTTGCTCGCATAAAACAACAGGGATGTAGTAACCCTCAGAGACACTGTTTGCTCCACAATGGACATTCTGTTCTGAACTTCTGACAGGCTGTTGCATTGTTTAATTCTACAGAACGATTCTGATTTCAGGGCAAAAGAGGAACATTAGAAATGTATAGAACATTTGTGATTGTTCATGTTCATGTTCACAATTACATAGCACCAGATGCTATTATTGATATTAACTGCTATTATTGAATGTTTAAATCCCATTCAAATAGAGAAAATATGCAATACAGGGAGATGGGGAGCAATCGGCAAGATAAAAACAGATTTCTATTCAGACATACTGGCAGTGGTAAACATTTGTACGGATTCTGGCTTCACAAGAAGAGCTGTATGTTTGCCGATGGTGAAACTCGTTTTTAATTCTCTTTGAAGATGCTCATCCCCATTGTGCTGGGATTTCATATCCGCCCTCTCATTCCATCCAGTTTCCCCTCACATTTGGATAAACAGACAAGCTCTCAATACTCTCTCCATCTTAAACTGAAATCAATGCACAGGGTGAGAAAAATATCATGACTTCTTAATTCCACCCTTAGCAAGCAGCACCCACTTATCCATTTACTAACCTAACATAATGTAAAAGTCTAATTCAAAAATAAAATGAATTCCGAGTAGGTAATCAATTGCAAGTAAATAACAAAAATGACAGATTTTAACTGATACACCAGATTCTTCATAACAGGTGGTAAGACACCCGTTACAAAAATAGTTTACATAATAATTAAACAAATACTGTGCTGAAATTATCTGAAAATATGACAGTGTTCTAAACCTTGCTGTCAAATGACTAGTGTGTTCTGGCTTTATGACATTTTAAAATAGTCATATAGAGCCATGATTTGATAAAGGTAAACCAGAGGCTCAAAGTTAACTTGAAAGCAGTCATCAGAAAATATCAAAACTGTAAGAAGGTTGCATTGTAAAGTGAGCTTTTGCTGTCAGATTTTCGTTATACTTCCCTTAATAACGCTGAGACTGTATTACTGCTACTCAACACTTCTAGTGAAACCATTTACCTGTATGCTGTCTGAATACAAATAAAAATTGTACAAGTCCCCTCTCTCTGAATTTCAGTATTTTGAAACAGAGTCATATACAACCCCCTCTACTGGCCTGTCAAGAAAATGGTATCACTTTTATATTGAAGTACCTTTGCTAATTTAGTGTGCTGTATATAACCTGTAGGCCAAATTCTGAACAAAAAGTATTTTGAGGCAAAAATAAGCAGACATTCAGACAAATTCAGTTTAAGATACAATGCACAACACTTGGGAGATGATTTTACCTTTGAGGCTATACTATGTTTTTATTTAAATTGATTACCAAGCTCAACACAACAATCTCCCTTCAAACTGGCAGCTTGCTACTTTTTCCACGTTGGTCTCCAGACTAGTGCCCATGCCAAAGTCTGTTCTTTTCCACTGGGCAGCAAATGTGCCAGCTCTCCAAATGTAGATCATCATGGGTATCGGTTATCATTCTAGCCCAGTTAACCTTTGCAGCACTCCAAGGGCAAGGCACAGTAGTCTCTCTAGACTATATTGTGATTTAAATATAGGTCTCGTCCTACTGTTCACAGATTTACTTTTGATATGGCCATTTTCTATAGTGTTTCATTCAAAAAATAATGTGTGAGTGTGTGAAAATACACTGCTAAACTGTGATTCATAGAGTGAACATGAAAACCAGCAAAAAAAGGCTAAATATTTAAAACTGTTGTTCTAAACTTGACTCAATATTAACAAACTGTATATCTTTCTGGCGACATGCAAAGCTTAAATTAGTCTTGTCGATGCTATCTACTGAGATCGGAGAATGATGTGCCATAAAGTGTGCTACTTAGAATAGTAAGACCTGATGCTACAATTCCCACATCTAATTAAGCTTTAGTGGGCCCATCATCTAACTGATTTAGTATGGCAGAGGTAAAAATCATACAAGCTATTCATTCAGACAACAGACTAAAAACTCATTCTAATGATGTCATGTGAAATTCAAACTTACAAAGAAAGAAATCCAAACTTACAATGTTGCAACAGAGTGGCCATTTACCTGCACAATGTTATGTTGTCACAAGTAACTAATTTGAGGCCAGGGGATGAATGATAGATCATTTCTTATCTTCACCAATACCAATAGTGAAGAGGAAAAAACTGATAGCATGGGCTTCTTGCAAACAAAAACATGGCTATTTTTTTATTATACGGCTTCAAAAGATCCAATCATGTCTAAAACGCGAATGTTATCATTTACATTATTCTGACTTGACTGATGATTCATCAATACAGAACTCGATGTACTGTTGAATATTCACTGAAGCTTCTGTTAAAATAGACTACAGACTGGTGAAAAACAACTGTACACGAGTTGACCAAATAAAAAAATGACCTTAGCAATTTTCTGCATGTCCCATGTAAATGCTAACCATGATCAACAGCATAAACTGCCTTCAACCTATGCCTTCAACTCGTAGCACTCACTAAATGTTTCTTAGCGGTGTTCATGGGCACACATGCGCAGGCCTAACACAATTTCGAGAAGTTAAATATAATAACCCTCGGAAGATGTACGCAAAATATGAATACAGAAATCAAGCAAGTTTATTAGTCTCTTCCGCTTTGGACACATTGAAATGCATGTCGAGACATGCAAAAACAAGGGAGGTGGTAAGGGGGTGGAGGCTCCAAATAACCGTGTCAGCATTTTCATCTCTTTTCCGTGTCACTGAAAAAACGTGCACGCGTAGCTTCGGATTCATTCAATTAAAAATACCAGTTTCTGTACTTCTTCAATACCACTTATTGTTGAAACACACAGCCTTCACTTTTGTCGTTTAAAAACACATATGGACATATTTTGTGAGTTGCATAGCCTGACTAGGCTACCATGCCATCTGAATGGCCACTGAAAACTGAACGTGCTTCTGCAAATCTCCACAACGTTATCGATCGCTTCCCACCTTGCTAGTAGCTCGGATAAAAAGGCCGAGATAATGTTTAAACATAATAGGATATCGATGTAACCATTCGAAGGTTAAAAGCCTAAGATCCTGAGCTGAGTGCGCTTTGAGAACGGGGGGCGCCTCCTGTTCAACTCAAGTTGTTTACTATCGACCCCACCAACATGGGCAACCTAGAGCGCGTGTATGTTTTCTTATTCTGTTAAACGGACATGTGGTCCATATAATCTTCAATTTGTACAGATCAAGAAACGTTAGTTTAAAAATGAAGTTAAAGACATGTTTGAACCGATTTCTGATCACAAATCTGGTCATGCTAAACAGGCAGCACGTTCCTCCAATTCACTTGTTGGCTGGTAACTAATACTGACACACTGCATAAGAGGAGGTTCCAATACAGGTTGCACTTATTGGACTGGTGGAGACAGCGTGCATTCAAAACGTCGACTATCTACAGTGTTACAATTCTGATATTTTAGGAAATAACTCTTAGTTAATTGCAACATATTTAAGACCGTTTAAGCATGTCTCTGACGCAAAAATCAGTGTTCAAGGTAGCTAGCCAACTAGCTCTTTCCCTAAGCTAGCTTGGAAGCTAGTAACGTTATAGCTAGCTAGCCAGTGTCAGAGAGTAGCTAGCTAATTAAGTGGATAGTCAATAAGCTAACGTTAGTCCACCACTTAGCCACACAAGTGCACAATATTATTCTGCAATTATCTGACCAATGCCATGTGCCCTTACCAGATGGAATTCTTTATTTTGAGTTGCAGTGTACTCGCTTCAGTCCCTTGTAATCCTGGAACCAGAGGTGGCAAAGATCCCATCCCAGGACCAGTGTTCTGGTGCTGACCAGGTTGTTGATCATCAGCCATCACGATGGAGTTGAGGGAGGAGGGGGATTTAATAAGTAGGCCTCAACCTGGACCTCGAGAGAGTTGCTCTTTCCCGGCTTTGGTACATCACGGACCCAACCGGTTACATCATGGTAAATTCAGCGACGGTTCAGACTATGAAATGGGTGGGAATGGAAATGCAGGCAGGTGATGTCTATCACATTCCCATATACTTGCATTAAAACGAACACACGAGGCTCGAAACACACGCTCCTCTGATCCGCTGCAGCCACCACTCTAGCTGTCTGCACGCCTGCGATCACGGTGGATACTGCTGTTACCGCTGTTGCTGCTGCCAGGCAGGCGGAGCGCATGCGCAGTGGACACCACGCACATGATAAACAAAACGAAAATCGGACCGCAAAGCGTTTGTATTTGCATAAACCACACAGGTTTGCAATGCATCACACCATGTTCAATTGTACAGATTGTTCCCTCAAAAACTAGCCAATAAGATGTAGCTATTTATTACACATACTTCAGACTATTTTAGTGTTATACATTAAAAAAGATTAACTTTTAGTTTTTTGACTTGTGACAGTCATACACATTCTCCCATGCATTCTCCCCATGAGGAGGAAATGTTCACACTCCTCGTTCTCGGACGGGTTTTGGTTGCTATGCAACAGTGACGCGGTTGTACACAAGTCTTCTGATTGCCAAAAAAAAAATGGCAGAACGTGCAATGTCGGCTCGTATGGTAAGTTTATTTTACATTATACTTCTTTTCACTATTTGTAAATGAGTATTTGCCCTTTATACTATTAGACGTGACCTTGTAAAATCCAACAGCTATAGTTTCGTAAACTTGATTGCTGATCTTCGTGCTTAGCTTTGTGTGAGCCACGATGCATCCTGCCTAATGCTACTACAAACATTACATGGCGGTTTTGTAGCCATCCTAGGTCTTTGACCCTAGTTATTATTTCCCCATAATCCAGATAAAGAAGCCTCATTCGACTGGTATGGTAAAGTTGACAAAGCCTGCGAACCGTCCGGTGTCTGCGCCACCGAAAGAAAAATCAAAGATGGATATATTTGCAAAAGAGGAGGAATACAAGTAGGCTTGGTGGATGCGCATAACTTAACCATATATCATTCTTCACTTAGGAAAAACACTTGTAAATTTTAACAGTTTTGACTTTGCACAAGACATTTTAATGTTGTGTTGTATTCTCTAGACGCCTGAATGCAGAGTTGGAAGCAAAAACAGCTGAAATTGTAAGACAAGCAGAGGAAGTCATGGTAAAGAATTCAGGCGCATCTTTTCACTGCAGATAAAGAACAGCGTCACACAGTAACATGCAAGTAATGTAAAATGCCATGTTATGCATTTTAAATTTGCAGAGAGAACAAAATGAAGTGTTGTCAAAACCGATAACCTCTCACCTTGATTTTGATATTGAAGATGAGGAGGATCTGAGGTGAGGACATAGGGTCACCCATAATGTTTGGTCCACATTATCTTCCAAAAGAGTGAAGAGCATTTAATGGATGTGTCAATGTAACACTGACTTGTTTAACAGAGACCGGGTATCAGTAACACCTTCAGAGAAGAAGAACGCTACAAAGGTATCTTTGTTTATTCCAGTTAATAAATATGTATATTTATTTTGAGTAGAGACCTTATTTAAGTGAAAAACATAATGTTGTATTCATATAAGTCAAACTCATTATATAAGGTACATTATCCATACAGCTTGAAAAGAAGAAAATTGCTTCAAAGCCAAGCAAACCGCTAATTGACACCAAAAAGAGATCACAGTAAGTTCTGTATTTACATGTATGCATTTAGCAGACATTTTTATCCAAAACGACTTACAAAAGAAGATTAACAATCAAGCAAAATAGAAGCAATTTTGAAGAGTTCTATGTTTTTAATATGTTTTATTGCCCTTTGGTTGTGTATTTGTGCCTTATTGTTTTGATGATGTTAAAGTCAAAGGAGACACTGGCTGAATCCCAGTGTCCTCCTTAAAGGGAAAATCTGATGTGATTCAATCAATAGCCCTGCAGCTGTTTGTGGTTACCAAGTGCTGTTGGTAAGAAAAAGAACACTAAAAGTTGATACAGCACAGCAATGAATAGTGAACCAGCAACTTACATTAAAGGAATGGAGCACAGTAACTTATTTTCATTTCACTATGCCCCATTCACTTAACATTAGTTATCAGTTAGTTTTTCAGTTTATGTTGTGTCAAATGTTCTGGTTGTTTTTTTCCTACAAAAAGCACTCAATGACCTTAAACAACAGGGATATTGACTGTTTCGCACCAGATTTTCTCCTTTAATCAGAGCCCTGAGTAAGACAGCCATTCTAGCCATTTAGGATTTAGTCAACGTTCTGAGAATTCTTTGCACTGTGTTGTGTGCAGCTTTACATGACTTGTACCCCTGTGTCTTTATTTGATAGAAAAACAAAGGTGATTGAAACTGTGTCTGAAGATGTTGCTATCATAGAAGATATTGGCAATTTCTCCCTAGCAAACACCATCAGCAACATAGAGGGAAAACTGAATGATGGAATTGTTCCTGAAGACCTTGAGGACAATGTCATGCCCAGTGTTGGGGAAGAAATGGGATCAGGTCAGATTTTTGTTCATCACTAAACATTTGAACTGCAGATGTATATATCCTGACAGCCTCTCTCTCATTTGTATGTTTGTTCACAGAGGCCCAGATCCGTTTTTTGAAGGCAAAACTCAGAGTAATGCAAGAGGAGCTGGAAAGGCTGTCATTCGAATGCAATAAGAAGGCAAGTTAAAGAATTATTGAAACACAGTATGACACATGTTGGTATATTTAATGCATACATATGAATGTATATGATAGGTATGTAGTTTATCTATAACATATAGATGATTGCTTTGTTTTTAAGGATGACGAAAACATTGCTTTGAGCAGCAAACTGAAAAAGGCTGATGAAGACCGAATTAGGCTCCAGAGAGCCACAAACATTCAGCAGAGCCAGATAGAGAAACACAGAGTCATGGCAGAAGAAGCCAACAGAAGATGTGACGGCTTACAGCAGCAAGTGACCTCACTGCAGAAAGTAGGTGGCAGATGTGAGAAAACATACTGTACTGTTTCAATCATACGCTAGTCTTCCCTCCCAATACTGCACACCTTGTAGAGTGAATGCCTTCGATCACTATTAAATGTCACAGCCCAATGCAATCTACGGGCCATGGACAAAAACAGTGAATTTCTGGACCTGTATTATTAGAACTACAGTCACAAATGTAAGCCTATAATATATAATTTGATTGATATTATAGCATACTATAAATAATAATCAATCATAGTAAAGCAGGAAGGGAACAGGTATTCTGGTGTTGCCCAGCTGCCAATGGCAGATGAAACTCAATATCTGTATAGAGGAATGTGCAGCATGGCCACATTTACATGATTAGCTTGGCTGTGTAAAGTGAAGCCATCCTGCAGCTGGTGATAGCGCTGCACCCAGGCTTGTGTGACAGTTATCTTGGGCCTTCAGAAAAGTTTCCAGACTCTATTGCCCTTGTCTTTAGCACACCATGGGTTGAGTTGAGTCAGGTTGCACACTTGTAGTTCGTATCAGCATTGTAGTTTTAAATCAACTGGTAGTAGGGTGGTTGTGGTATTGAAGTTGTATATTCTGTCATTATTCAGAATTTGGGGTCACACAAGGTTAACCTAAATCAGATATGTATGAGATGTATGACTCACAACTTCATATCATGTAAGGATACCCAAAGTTAGTAATAGCACAGTATAATATGGTTACTATAATATAGTAAGATTGTCAATCCTTACAATGCTGTCATTGAATTGAAGTAATCTTATTGTGGATCTCTGGATCACCTATATCATATAATCTATTATCAATGTGTTTATTATCATCTGTTATTATGCCCATGTATATTCCAGGAAATAGATGGACTGAAAAGGACAGAAAAACAAGCAGCAAATAGCCATAGTGCCACAGAGGTTAGGTTGAATAGAGCTCTGGAGGAAGCCGAAAGGTACAAGATTCAACTGAACAAGATTAAACAAACCACAAAGGTACTTTCCGTACATGAACATCTGCTTAATATATAACATATACCCTGTATCGATTGAATTTTAGTCATCAAGATAAACAGGGTAATGTATAGCAATTTGGTGATGACCACAATGCATTGGCTGGAGTTAATGCATCAATTCAACTTAAGTTTTTATGTTGGTATATGAGTTGACTTTAGACAAGGCTGTGGTCTGGTTTCAGGCTAGGTTTTATTCCAAAGTTTTTTTGTTTTGTTTTATTATTTGTACAATAATACTAAACTGTAGGGGTTGAAAAGTCTTTCACTTCGATTCAGGTTCATGTTATTTTATTTATACCCAATATTTAATTGATTTTCAGCAAAATAGTTTGACATATAAACAATAGTAAGACTGTTGTCAGTACCACCTTTATCATGCCCTTCCTCATGAGAAGATATTGACTGACAATTCTCTCTGGACTGGTCTTAAGGACTCTGCACACCAGGACCATCAAAGAATGGAAGCATTGCAAGCTGAGAACAAGAAGTTGGAAAAGCAAAAGGCTGAACTCATAGTTGGGTTCAAGAAACAACTGAAGCTAATTGATATATTGAAAAGACAAAAGGTATGTTATGTCAAGTGAAAGCAAACTATATAATGCTCAGTGAGAGATAATACTAACTTTGTTTTTGTTTTGTTTTTGGTCACCATGGAAGATGCATTTTGAAGCTGCCAAGATGTTGTCCTTCACAGAAGAAGAGTTCATGAAAGCCCTTGACTGGGGAAAGTCATAATATGCCTGATCTGGGAGGGTTTTTAGAGGAGGCCTCCTGGATACTTAGTGAAAGACTACCAAGGATGGATCGTGCTGTGAAAAATGAATTGTATATACTGTGCATGTTGTGAATACTTTTTAAAATACCATTTCTGACTTTTGGTATTTTAAACAGGTTAGAAATAAAAGGTTATGCCAGTTAATATTTTGAATACTGTTTATTATACATTATTTCTCCACACATTATTCTTGGAATACACAGGACAGTGCCTAGGACCATCAAATCTTAAAATCAGTCAAATTCTGCTGCTTTATAAATCCCTGAGTCTATTCAGAGCTGTACATACTGTTGTGAAATACAGCTCCGAGTCTACTTATACTGGAGTGCCATCTAGTGGTGCAGTATGTAAATTTCCAGTGTTTGCCATTCTAAAAGATTTCACATGCATTCACAATGCATTGATGCTACTGTGGACGTGGTGGATGTATGCATGTGGACCAGTGCATTACAGATACTACATTAATATATACTATTTGTATGTACATTAATTTAATTGCGTATATCTGTGAACTTGCAGTATCTGCTGTCAGTAATCCACTGGAGGAAGTGTTACCATCCTTGCAAACTCTTCATAATGCACAAAGCCATCAGAACCAACGTTGGCCTCTTTAAACAGGTCATCCACTGCAAAAAGGAAATCATTGTGAGAAAATATGTTTAAAAAAACGAAACAGAAAAGAAAATTATTGTTCACTTGAAAGTTAAGAGTCAAGAGTCAAGTCAAGAGATTTCAAAAGTCCAAATAAATTATGCCTATGCTATCTCAGACCAATTTTTAAAACAAACACAAATCCAGATGCAAGTCAAGTCAGACAAGTCTTGAGTGTAACATTAGATAAGCTACTAACTAAATACTGTAAATGGAGGAGGACGAGACTGCCATGTCATGACTGGAATTCATCAATACCTTCTTTGTTTGTTAATTTTTCCCCAAGGCCTGTTAGTTTGGCTCGTAGTTCAGAGGCGAGGACGTAACCTTTCTGTTTTTTGTCTGTCATGCGCATGGCCTGCAAGATTTCTGCTTTTGGGTCCTCTTGCTGCATCTGTCTGTGCATCATGTTCAAAAAGGTGGAGAAGTCTAACTCTCCTTTTTTATCTGTTGGGCAAAAGTGGAGACAGGCTTTGATCTCTGACAATCCAAAAATCCAAAATAAAAGAAATAACATGGCTAATGGGTGATATTATCCATGCCCAAAAAGGATAAAGAAAGTAAAATATAATCAAATGTGAGAAAATAATTCACACAGAATTATGTTTCAGATCAAGGCAGCACACTTGCTTATTTAAAGGAGAAGTTCGGAGTGAATCAATC
Source organism: Sardinella tawilis (assembly GCA_030264315.1). NCBI lineage: Eukaryota > Metazoa > Chordata > Actinopteri > Clupeiformes > Clupeidae > Sardinella > Sardinella tawilis. Next base: position 9,913,472 of record JASCQY010000258.1, read on the forward strand.
CATAGTCCTGTTGTTAGAGGTCACTGAATGCTGTCTGTAGCAAAAAGAACGAAAAAAAAAAATGGCCGAGTTATAAACCAATAACTGTTGTTAACTGAATGGGGCATAGCGAATGAAACTGAAAGTAAGACACTATGCCCCATTTACCCCCGGTTCATTATTCAGCCTATGTTGTATCAATTTTTTTCGTTCTTTTTTCCAATAAACAGCATTCAGTGACCTTGAACAACAGGGCTATGGATTGATTCACACCGAACTTCTCCTTTAATGGAGAAATATGGTTGTTTGAATCCACTGCGTCACAGATAAAACTTCAGTTTTTATTGCCTTAAGAGCCCAAAACTGGCCAAAAGTCAGATGTGAGCCGGCTCATATTATCTATTTCCTTCATGAAAATGTGTCTTTGCCCATTTCCCACTATGCCCTTATCTTTTGTTATAATGTTATTGTGGTCAACTAGTGAAAACTGTCTTTTAACTTTTCATCATTTGGGTCATACCTATTTTATGAACCTGAAGGTGTCGATCCACCTCACCAAAGGTTGGACTTGTCCCTAGACATCGCATCACTGTGATCAAGTCTTTTGCCTCAATCTTTCCTTTGTGTTTCTTGTCATACAGAGAAAAGCATTCTTTGAATTCTGAGGGAAAAATGGCATTGGGTAAGATATTAAACATACACTAAATCAAGACAGCCGTTGAAAATTAATATTGAATTAATACTAATTTAGTATTACTAAAAGATGAGTGTAAGACATACTGCGTATTTCATCAAAATTACTTATTATGATGAAATTACTATTGGCATTAGTAAAACTATATACTACTGCATTTCCCCAATAACTAACAAAGGTTTATACAGAGATTTTGCAAATTTGTCTTCATTAAATCATCATCTGATTCTGATTCAATAAGTAGGCCTATTGTCGGTTAATGTTTGACAAACTACAGTTAATACATAGATGCAGTTAAAACACAAAGGTTGTCAGTAAACAGTAACACAATGTGTCATGCATAAATGAAAATGTGTAAACTTAGTTGTGTGTGGCAGCAAATGTAAAATAGGCCCACATATTGTATGTCATACCTTACTTTTTCTTAAAGAAATAAGAATCCTACAGTTACAGTTTGACAGGTTGACACCCTATCTGACTTTGATCTGAAGCTAAAATGAACAGCAATTCCGACTGACAATTTGATTGTTAGGCCTATCTGTGTGTGTTAATATCTTACCATTTATCTGAGCTTGTGAAAGGAATTTTGCCTACAGGAGAAAAAACAGATCATAACCATTCAGATGTTTTGTTTTAGTTCATCCTCATTGCTTTAAAAGGAAATTTATGAAATTCCTGAGACTCACCATGTTGGACGGATTTGCCTGTGACTTCCTGTAATGTTACTCCCTTGCCTAACTGCTGTCCACACCAGCTCATTCTAAAGTCCACCACTGGATAGACGTAATTGATAGGCTGTTGCTGTGGCAACAGAGATATTGGATACGATGTATCATATTATCCCTGCAGAGGACACAACCCATTGGATGTTACAGCCCAGTCATAAACCCCTGAGGACACTATTGCCACCCATGGGAGGATCACGGTAGGGCTAGGGTGTTCCTACTCAGAGCATGAAATGTACTTTCTCTCTAACCAACACTATGACACAATGACATTTATTCCTATGTTTACTGTTTTTGAAATAAATAGTGATTTAAAAGTGATTAAAAACAGGTTTTAATTAATCAGACATTTCATTTTTAATCCTCTCATGAACTTATAATAAAATGATAATTAATAAAACAATCATAAAACAACATTCCTAAATAAAAGAAGTAACAACAAAGGTGAAACAAACATATTTAATGGGTCTTAAAAAAACGTACAGCTGGGTACATACCAAAAAATTGTACTTCAGGTTGTATGCATTAACCATTTATATCACATGTAGATTTGGCCTTCAATAATATCCTGTGCTTTGAGTCAGAATAAAGGACACACTAGACACAGTGTGTGTTGTGGACACCTTCCACTAAACACCCTGAGCTCAGTTGTAACACAACCACAATCAGTGCATAGTAAAGCAATCAAGGTAACAGCTATGACTCTATTCAGAGCTTTCACTTGTGTGGAAGCTTCTGTAGCAACCATGTTTAAGTTTCTGCCAGGATGGGATCTTGACCTTTGGTTAGTAAACACAGTAAGAGAGAAGGGCCTAATGACTGTCTTTTAGGTACAATGTATAAAATGACCAGGGCTCAGGGACGTATATGACACCAGGGTACTTCTTCCGGAGCACCTCATCATTCCAGAGGTATGCAACCCACACCGCCACGAGGAGCAGTGTTAAAATGAAGTTGTAGAAAAGGAAGAGACCATTGCTGTCCAGGACGAATCCTCTCTGTCTCTGCTGAATGACAGTAGCTGCCATGGCAAAGAAAGTGAAGACGTACAAGATAAAAATCTGGCCCTCAGTCACAAGATACCTGTCATGTAAAGAGGAAGTGGAAAGGGAAAAGAGGAACAGGAAGAATAACAGGAAGAGGAGAGAGATCTGTCATTAAATCAGTTTTTGACTCAACAAAAATTACCATAAACTTCATACTTATAGATAGCCTGGCTAATGCCAGACTAAATCACAAGTGAGATAGAAGGGGACCACCTATTCATTTTCCCGTACGGGATGTGAAGTTCAGTTTCTCCAATAGTTTGTGCATTGTCTTGCCATCGATCCTAGCTCTGTGATTGGTTCCCAAATCCATGCGAAAATTTTGGCCATGGTCTCCAGGCTGCCTAGCAATTCAAAATGAATGCGCAAGGCAGCATGGGTATTCCCAGGCTAACTTATAGATTCATCTCAACAATAATTGTATGCATACAGTGGTGGCCAAAAGTCCATGTGGATCCAGTTGCACTATTTGACTCCAGTTGAGTCAAAAAGCTCTTAAATAACTCCTCGCAAATCTGCCACCTTCATGACACCAACACAATGCCATAGTATAGTATGATGTGAATGATGATTCTTTGAAATCTGAGCATTAACTTGTCTTGGTTGTAGAACTTTCCACATAATTATTCACATCATACAAATTCCATGGCATTTTGTTGACGTAATGGACATGTCAGTTTTGCGTGGAATTGCCCCTTAATATGTTTTGGACACCAATATATATACAGTTAACATACTGTATATTTAGCTGTAATAAGATGTTCTGCTTGACTTTATTTTTTGACAAAATGGAAGATACTTACCAATAGTACAGGGCACTAGGACCCAAGAGAATCCATCCAGCCAAAGGCATCTTTTTCTGTCCTTTCACATGTGTGAAGCAGCCAGTGAAATAAAGGAAAAGAATGATGAAGAATGGAATATACCTAGAAAAAAAAAAACAACAACAAATCATCAAGTATCAATACTGTATATAACGTTGCCTGCCTGCTAATAAGACTTAGGGATGGTACTCTTTTTTTTTTTTCTTCAATTTAAGACAAATATTCAGGTGCACATGTGGACATCCAGAAAGATACAATAAAAATGTACAGATAGTAGTACATACAAAACATTGTTCAAACAGACAAGAGGTTATGTAACTATGTATAGTACATTGTAAACGTACTAAGGAATGGAACCTGTGAAGGAATTGATAGTGTTTTTACTCACCACATTAAATGACCCAGGTGTTCATCGTAATAGTAAAGTAATTCAAAAGAGTCAATCTGCAAAATGTGAAAGATGTATAGCATAATCACAATCTCTTCCTGAGCAAAATTTATACTTCAAATTGATGCATGTTAATGTAACATAATTATTTCTGTGTACCAGTGATGCAGGCTTGAGATCTTTAATGATGGGGTTTTCTCTGACAGATAAGTGTAGCTGGTAGCCACTCAGGATAAGCCGATGGTTGATGGAGTCTCCAACCAAATGAATGCTGGCACCCATGACAAACGTGATGATGCTGATGTATACCGCAGAACGAGGTAGAGCAGTAGGACTACGCTCAATCAGCTTGCAAAACAAAAAATACAGTACACATAATACACTCTGTAAATAAAGCATGACTTATCTGATGAATTATCACTAGGCTACAAAAATATTCATGTCCCTTTGAAGGAACTGTGACAAGAGTTTAGCCTTCAATCGTTTATTTAGTCATAGATACTTAATAGGATTGGGTGGCATGGTAAAATAAAAGGCAATGATGTCAATAAACCTGATGACAATAAAGTACAGTAATTGCTATTTCTGTCAAATATAATTTCTACTACACAGACAATTAGAGTGAAAGCAAACTCTACCCTCACATTAAAGGTATCACTGGTAAGGAAATGTTTCACAGTGGAATAGTATCACATGTCAAGCTCAAAGGTATCACTGCATTCTTTGTTTATCTGGCTTCCTCTCTCTCTCTACACGGATAAAAGAGACACACTTTAATATCAGCAAGTAAGAGAATGATAATGGTACAATGTGCAATGGCCTTACCTTCAGGAGAAGGAACGGTGTTATGATGTTGTAAGCCATATGAAAGTAGTCTCCTGCACTGGGTTTGTTTAGAGGGAACCATTCCAGAGGAAGAATAATCTAAAGGTATACAAGGTATATACATTTATTTGAAATTATTTCTTTCTCTTAATAAATACTCTGCAATTTTAAGAGTAGCTTTGAATTCCTACCATTACTATGGGTCGGCCAAAGTCAAGTATCCAGTTTTGAATGGTGAAATATACCCATAGATCACAGTGGAACTGTGGTTTCACTATGTCGGTTTCATTTTTCTCCAAACCAGACCTGGATTATAAGAGAGATCAAAAGAGACACAGAAACTTCAACATAGATGCTGTAATGCAATGGTGTGTAGGTCCTAAATTACTGGATGACTATTTCAATAACAGTATCGTTATAAGGTAATAAATGATATAAGTCTGTGTTACTGGAGAAATACCAGCTATTTGAACTGATGGACACCACAAGATGCACATGACAATTTTTCATCAGTACCACAAGCAACAGTCGGTGGCCACCCACTTTACTGCCCAGCATTCTGTCATCCCTTAAAACCTAAAATATAAACATAGCAGAGCCTGTAGCCTACTTATGTGCTAATGTTTTATCCAAACCTATTTTCTGCTGCCGATTTCAAAACGGCCGACAATGGCCGTTTCCGCATGGTTGGTTATTCGTAGATAAACAGCATTTGCATCAGTTTTCGAGGTAGAATTTAGGTTAACGTTAACATCCAAAAAATATTTATGAAGGCAAAAGCAACAGATCACATGACCACTGTCAGCCGACAACTACTACCGGTTAAACGATGTCACAATAAGAGTCCCGTGAAAAAAGAATAGGCTTAGGTCTGCATCATTATTCAAAGGCCACGACTCGTTTCAATTGAATATATTGGTAAAAAAAAAAGAAAGAAAGAAAAAGAAAAGGAAAGAAAGAAAGAAACGTAATAGATTAAAAATAAAGCAGACCTGCTGAAATTAGAGCTGTGTAATGGCCTACATCTGAATCAGTTGAAATAGAGCTGACTTGCAGTTTCTCATATTATATGTGATTGTTCAGTGATGGTGGCAGTCCATTGTTTGGACCACTCAGTTCCCTATAATGACCAGGACCTGTTTGAGTCCGAAGACAATGAAAAACATTAACAAGTTAATTAATAATTTGTTCAATGACTAATGAGCGATTCCTTTTGAATCAGCTTGATGATCTGGAGGGAAGGAGACAGGGTTTGACACAGGCCAAACAGAGAAGACAGGGAGTACGAGCAGTGCAATAAACTTGTGGTTGCACATTAAACACATTTAATTGCACTGTAAAGCAAAATACAGCTGAGCAAAATCATGCTTACAGAAGATATGTGGTCAAATAATATGAATATGTATCAGCCAAGTGTACGTATTATCTATAGTCAGTGGAAAACTGACTTGCACAGATGAAAGAAACTAATGCTAAAAATGACCAAAAATGAGTGTGGCAAAGTGAACTTATCTGGTGGGCTAGTGAAATCACAAGAAGGTTATTTATTTTCCGTTCTTTTGTATCAGATATTTATTGTCAGATAGAAGTAATTGATTTTAAAGGCCAAGACAAGATTTCCATGTAATGGAGTTGCTGAAAACCACTACTAGGCCTACATCTTTCAGGGGCTATGTGCATAGGATTCCATAGTCTCACTGACAACTGACCGTTTTAAGATCAAACTTTGTTGTTCATTAAACACATAAAATCCAATTTGGGCAATCTAACAACACTGAGGAAAAACTGAACAGGAAATGAACTCAATTGAATGTAGCGAATGGTGGAGGTGAGCTGATTTGGTCATGGTCCTTTTTGTAAGACCTGAATCAGCTGGTTCATGCGTTTTACAGTTTATATGTTATTGGGATAGGGCAGGCTAAACTAAGTGTGCCAGGTTGAATAGGCCTATATTATTTCATAGAATGTGAATACCAAGTAGCTAACCCAAGAAACAACAATAGCATACAATTATAACATATTTTGGTCTATTTGGCTTTGATTAATCTGCCAACAATTTAAGTGGAAGAAAACGCTTGATAACGTGAGATTTCAGTTTTTAAGGGCCAGGGTGCTCTCTAGACGTGATGTCCACATGAACGCCGCGTAAATTCGTTTGCATTACCATCTGTCACCAGCGGAGGGTAGCAGAAGACATAATCAGTGAAAACACTGAAGACAGGCCAGACACGCTTATGACACATGAGAAAACGGGACGCTTAGTCGATCTCCGAATTGCTCGTCTTAACACGTGCTGGTAGAACAAAATCCCTTCAGCTAACTTCAGCTTGCAGACTGAGCATTGCTGGCCCGGCAATTGATTAATTACAGCAGGTGCACTGTATATGAATGTGTGTATGTCTTAAAGCAGCCCTACCAAACATGTGTTTATGCCATTATTTATTTTTAACCTATCTTTACTCTTTTACTCTTTGACTGCTTTTTACTTTGGTCAATAAGGCAGTAGGCCTAAGTGACTTTGCCTATGTGCAAATTGTGTTGATCGATCTCAAAAGGCACATCATCTGGACTAAAACAAAACAAAACAAAACAAAACAAAACAAAAAAAAACAAAAACCAAAGACAAAAACAAACAAACAAACAAACAAATTATAGGATACAATTTTCACTAGTTCCACAATACTTTTAAGCCATTATTTCTTTTACTTTCTTCTCCTTACTCCTATTATAAGGCAGTGTGTGTGACTGGACTCTCTCTAATTACACAGAAAGCCTACGTGTTGATTAATCTCGAAAAGCACATGTCATCCAGACTGTTCTTAAAAAAAATACAATTTTAATTTGACTATAATGAAAATAATAATGATTATATGGGGCAGATGAGGTAGCAAGGTATCAAAATTTAGCTGTCCAGGTGATCGGGTGAAAGGGTTTATTGACTTAGGCCTGCTTGAAATGTAAAAACTAGATGACTTGTACTTGAAATGGCTTAAATTTTCTTTCACAAGCTACTCATTTATTTTTTTATTATTTTTTTACACTAATGACAAGCGTAGCTGAAATAAAACAAAAATAGTAACAATACTGACATGTGTTTATTGCATGCATTGGGCCTTAAGTGATATCCTGTTGTGAACATAAATGGTGTCAGTGAAGTCCCTGGAAGTCTGGAAACTCGCCTGAATGGAAGCACATTTTTATTTTCTTCTCTGATTTAAAACTACATGCAGAGGTCACTGAGATGGTCCAAATAGCCTATGAGGGCACACTGGCTAGCACCTGTCACCACCAGCTGAGACCAAGACTATCTTATCCATGCCTGTAGATAACAGTTGCTCACTGTCATCCATGGTTACGGATTACCACCAGTTGGACACCTTTGGCACATTGTTGACTAATGAGTAAATCAGTCAGTTCCACATGTTCTGTTAATTCAGTGGCTCTACCTCGTGTTTGTCTGCCACTGTCAGGCTGTACTGCCAGCTGAAGCAGTGCAGAGACCCCTTATCACCGTAATTAAAAATAACTCTTGGATAGACTCCAGAGTCTCCAGTGATACAGAGATCCCAGTAGATGGTGAAAGCAGCAGGGGAGAAAGTTACAACTACTGCTGTTACAGAAACTGTAAAGTTTCCCATGGAATTAATGCATACATTTTGTTTTATTGCTTTATGAAATTGTCAGTTTCACATTATTATACCCTATTGCACCCCGCAACACACACACACACACACACACACACACACACACGCACATACACACACACACACACACACACACACACACACACACA
>JASCQY010000258.1:9922349-9940495 GCA_030264315.1 Sardinella tawilis
CACACACACACACACACACACACACACACACACACACACACACACACACACACACACACACACACACACTTCAATGGATTTGTCATTTGACATAATTACGAAGATCCTACAATTGTGTGAAAACTGTTGGTTGTACAATTGAATATCTGAATTATCCAATAAATCTGTGGGACACACGTCTGCCTGTTTCCTTGAAATGCTTGTACAGCCTACAGACACTTAAAAAGGTTTCTTGATTATCTAGAACTCCGAGTTCTACTTTTTTTGTATCTATCTCATTTATTTTACATAGTTTCTACAGCTCCCTTCCCAGTGGGCGTGAAACCTGAGAGTACTTTTCCAGAAGATTGGTATCGTCGTTCGATTGCTCATGTCTACATGCATGCCATTGTCTCACATCACAAACATTTCTCACACAGCCGAGACCAAAGAGAGACTAGGGACATGTTAGCTGTTGACAGAGCGGGCGGAACACACGGAGAATAGGGGCTTCTAAACCCCTTCCAGAAAATGGGCTTCTTTGCCCTTTCAACCAAAAGAATAACTTGAACCTCACAGCTACGTCCTGGACCAAGTTTGATTACATAATTTGCGCATATGCTGTTGTTATTTTGAACTTTAATATGTGGGAGATGGTGGTGTTGTCGATAGCGAGGTCTCCTCTCCTGTTGTCCAGGACAAGATGGCAGCAGTGCAGCAGGCAGACTGTGCATGGTATGGGTACCTTGTAAGTCCATAACATGTTCGGAGAGGCCCTGGATTCTATCATATGTTACTCTACATGAAGGTAATACATTTCATGAATTTATCTGGATAACTACATTGCTTGTGTGGACATTTTTTAGCAGCTATTCAACTAGCTAACTTCTGTGAGAAGACCCGAAGTACCACCAACGGTACTGAGGGCAGGGCTACTAGCTAGCTAAATGAATTAAATGTTCAGTGTTGGTTTAGCGCTTATTATAATATTATTCGGTTGTTTAAAACATACTGTGGCAACCCTGGTGTTGCTGGCCTTTTGACATTTAATTTCCTGATATCCGTCTTGACTCAGTTAACATTAGTTGAGGCACCAATCGACTAATGGTAACGTTAACTACAAAATCCTAACGTTAAACTCGATAAGGTGCGAATCTGGTTTTGGTTTTGGATTGTTATCTTGCTAATAGGGAAATTACAAGATCTACTTGGAAAGTTAAGTCATCACTATGGATTTTGTGTCAAAGTTTAGAATAACTTTGAATATGTCGTCTTGTTTTAGATGTTAACGTTAGCATTTTCCATTTCTAGGATCAGGGCTAAGTTAGGTAAAACGTCATCCAACGTTAAATATTATACTATTCGAAGCCGACGTTTTGAATTAACCATACGTTAACTTTATTCTCACAAGTGACCGTTTAGGTAACGTTATCCCAGGTAATAATGTTAGATCACCCAATGTCGGTAATGTGCTGAATACTAGGTAGCGTTAACGTTATCGCTGCGCATGTAAGTTTGTGTGTATTTTGCCTTGTTTTACCTGGCTTGATCGATGAAAAGTCGAACTCGGGCCAGATGTATACTAGCTGCTAATCTCTAAGATCACAAACGTGGTTACCTAAATAAAATGGCGAGTCGACTGTGATAGAATCAACTTAAGCAACGTTAAAGTTAAAGTAAAGTGCACCATTTTCCTATTTGCGTACATTTACAAGGTAGCAAGTTAGCTGCTCGATTTGAGCACTGACAACACCCATGGTCTGGCTTCTGTTTTCTTTTCCATTAGCGTCACAGAAATCGTGTAGATCTAGTTTAGCTAGCGCTCTAAACTCGCAGTTCTGATAATGGTAGAATTATTGGACCTTACATAGCCTACTTCGTGATACTATCCTACAGCCATGTCGATAGTAAATAGTTCTAATCTTTTGGATGCTTGCTGGCATACATTTTCTGCAGGTTCGTTCTATTTCTGTTTACATCTGGTGTTCGCCTCACTAAAGTGAACATGGAAATGGCGAGACTGCAGTTTCAGAAGAATGAGCGCATTTAGAAGCGGGAAGTTAAATAGAAGTCACACGATAACACTAGTAACGTTACATTGGCTATTTCAGTTGCGCATAGACTGCTATATTGCTGATTTAATTCCTGGCAGCCCCTTTTCACTGTCAAAAAGTGATGTTAGATTGGACACTGGAAATGATACCAGTTGTTTGCAACGGTCTGTCTGTTGTTTACAATCATACGAAGATAAAGGTTTTTAGGATCACACTACCACAGTGAAATGAAGCACCATGACCCTTGGCTATGGTAGTGCACCAACGAAGCCTACATACACCAAATTAAAACATGATTGCTATTGCCACTTGTTCGGTTGCTTCTTCTGTTTGTTAACTGTAAGTGTACAGTGTGAACATAGGGTGACTGCTTCATAGTCTGAAGTTCATCTCTGCGACTAAAAGAAGGGAACCAATCTTGGAAGAAATTGCTATCGCTAGTTCCACTGTTTGATTTGTCTCTTTAGCGTGACAGATGCCTGCAGACCCTGTTGTATAATGCAGGCTTTGTTGGAATTTCTCTGTAGATCAAGTGTTTAAGTAAGAAGACATTCTGCAACTGAATGGGGCCTTTTCCTGCCAAACCCAGACATAATTTGCCTATCGCTTTTCCCCAATGGGTTCTGCTACCATTGCTAAAGCACAAATGGTTTGTGCTTTTCAATTTGATTGGCATCACACATTCAACATTTCAATTTGATTGGCATCACACATATTTTATCAGATGAGGGCTTTTTGTGCTTTACCATAAGGTACAGACACTACTTTTACTCTAGAGATATTGTTTCCAATCATTTTCTTTTTGTTGTGGGTTTAAACAATATTTTCCTTGACTTATTGACTTAATGACTAATATCTGTTACACAACCAAAGTGGTTTAGAGCTAAATTTAGAGAAATCCTATACATCCCCTAGATTGGTCATTTTTCAAGAGCAAGCAAAATCATAAGGTAACAGCAATAACGCAGGAGCAATGTCATCGTTTCCTCCTTATCGCTGCCACAGATTTGCACCGTGCGTCACCAGGCTATATTGATCTTATTGACCCAGCGTGCAGTCAATTTGTTTTGTTATGTTTCCTTGTAAGTGGGCCATGCCTTCTGTTGTTGGTTGTGTAGTCTTCGTTTAGTCATTAGTCTTTTTCTCTACATTTTTTTTCTGTTGTTGCATTTATTTCTGACACAAGGCCCTTCTGTTCTCTTAGTCAGTCGCCCCCCCCCCCCCTGCTAAATGACTTCTGTTTTAACATTCATACCATTATCAACATTTCAGATTTCATTCTTAGTCCATAAAGAGAATGATGTCTGAACGACAGTGCCACTTCATGTATACCACTTGCTTTGAAATTTGAGAGCCTTCCTGTTTTGTTATGGATGCTGAGTGGTAGGCTGTAAGGGAACTGTACTTTCCTTTTTGTATCAGCCCGTAACAACGTTTTGGATGGCGCCAAGGGACGAGTGTATACATGACCATGCCAGTGTGACTAGTTGATTTCAGATCTCAGTGTGGGCGCAACTTCAGGCATTGGGTTTTTTCTTGGAATTCCCCTGTGCCTAGTGTGGTTAGTTTGGGCCAAGCCAGATACAGAAAAAGCTAGTAGGCTACAACTTTATAGTGCAGATAAACAATGCTCTTTTGGATTTGCATTTTAGTATTTTATACATATACAGAATATACCTACAGTATATTAAAGTGAGGTTCCATTATTTTTGAAGATTGGCAGTGTTGGTTGTTAAGCTTTGGTTAATATTTGTCAAGGTTTAAAAGGGCACTTTTTTTTTTTTTTTTTACTTAGTGAACCTGGAATGTTACCTGAGGTTTTTAGGATGGTCAACCATTTCATGGTGACATCTTTATGACTTCTCAACAAAAAAAATCAAACACATAGGTCATACTTAAATACGCTCAATGTGTAATACTGTTAGACTGTTAAGTTTTTTCCCTCTACATATTTTACTAGAGTTTTTTTTTTTTTCACTTTTCCAAACCACGTTGTGGTATTGTCCATAAAAGAGGCATGCTTTGTTTCCTGAGTGACCTTACAGCCATTTCCTGTTTTGTTTTCTTTTGCGATTACCACAGAATAGTTGGAGCACTTTTCTGCCACACGTAACATGGCCTCTGGTTGAATGCGGTGAGGAAAATGGCAGCATCACTAGATGGGCCTACATGGGCAAATCAAAATAGTTCTGTGGGCAGAGAGCAATTCTTAATCACACTGCTGGTAGCCTATGTTTAATTGGGTTGTTAAGTAACTTTTGAAATCTGGAGCAAATGCTGACAGATCTAAAGTTAACCCATTTGAGAAGACGCCTTATCTTCCACGTCTGACTTTTGGGCCCTCTGTTGTTCCATGCAAGGTGTGAGCCATTCACTGTCACACTTTAGGTGAAAGGAGGTGGAATAGGCTGTTTGTTTTTTCCCCCCACATATAATGAGTCGAGAGGCTTTTGGTCATTTGTCAAGGAGCATGATTTGGAAGCAGTGGGGTGAGAGGTCAGCAGTATGGGGTCGTGGCTGTTAAAATTGTGTAGCTCCTAGTCTAGTAACTTGATTCCACAGAAGGAGTCTCCTTGGCTAGTGGGGGAGTATCATGCTACAGACGGTAATAATAGCATGCTCTGCAGCTGCCACTTTGTTGGCTTAGCTAAATTAAAGGGCCAAAACACCCAAGGCCTCATTTTGGTGGCCTCCTGTTGCCATTTGAGACAAAAAAAAGTGTCTGTTGGAGGATATGGCCTCCAGGTGCTGAAAAAGGTGTTACCTGATTGTACATGTGTTGGGTTGTATTAACCACATTTGGTTTGGCATGTACTGTAGCATTGCCATTAAATCTACATTTACTTGTTACCTAGGTATAGTAACTTGTAAAGTTAGCTTATACTTTTGTAATAGGGCAGGGCCACCATGATGAGCCTACTGCAATTGTTTTAGCACCTTTTAATGCTATTTTTTTTATCTCATGTGAAGTCAGTGTCAAAATAGTGTTGAGTTCCACCCATGCTGCTATCTGGCTAGCTGTTTTAGATAGCATTGTTATGTTTGCTTCCATGGGTTTGTGACAACATGTCAGTCCAGTGTCATTTACTATTGAACTTCCTCAGACTTAACAATGTTGGTTTGTTAGATCACTTGCTGCTAAAGTGTTTTTGGTAGTGATGGTGTGTCTTTTTAGTGTTTTGTTTATCTTCTCTCTTATTTGGAGTCAGTACCTACTGGTGCACAGGGCAACCAGGGAGCTCACAACAGCTTTAGCTAAAAGTGTAGCCAACGGTTTGTTTTCTATCAAGCATTTTCTGTCAAGTGTGATTTTCACTTAAATAGAATTAATTATCTATTCACAACTGTTTTTTCAGTGTGTGACCGTAATTAACCATTGTTGACAGTTTTTTTTTGTAATATGGCACCTGACAAAACATGATTTGGATGCACCCACTTTGTGTTTGTGTTCATTGTTGTTGTTGTTGTTGTTGTTTTGTGTCTGTGACTCATAAACATGTACACATGATTTATTTATATACATAATCTAAAATCTACCGGTATATAAAAATATGTTTGAAATGAACGAAATGAAATGTTTGTTCTCACCAAAATTATGCTACACAATTTAATTGAAAGTAGAGTTCGGAATTGTGAATCTTGCACATACCTAGCTACATGCACCTCGTATAGCCCAGGTGACCACACTGTACAGTCTTGGGTTCATCTGGGCTGAGACTCGACCCTAGGATGAGGCATGCAAAGCTTTCTAAATCTGTCCTCCTGAATACCCGCGTTGATTAAAGTTGAAGAGCCAGCAGGGCCTTAGCGCTTTGATGTCACTGGAAGAGCTCCAGAGAAAAGGAACTAGGTCAGCTGTTTCAGCAAGGCCTATGGACAGCCAGTGATAGGGTCAGTGTGCCAGGCCTGAAGAAACAATGCAAAAAAGACTTCAGAAAAGTCACAAATTTGAATTCATGGCCTAGACAGATCATTAGATTGTATTTGGTGATTTTCACCTGCTTTCTGGTCTTTCTGGTTGTGAAAAGACCAGAATGGGATGGGGTCTGGGATGTGACTGGAACGGTGACGGTGGTTATGATCTTAACCTGTTTCCAAGTAGGCCGTTTCTCCTTTCTTTTTGACTGCAGGTCAGGGTTGTTCTCAGATCCTTCAATATGAAGATACTAAATCGGGTCCTAGAACATTTCACTACACATACACACACACACACACTGCCATATATTTGGGATATAAATATAAAGAGGGGTTGTTTTTGGTGTAGAGAAATTGTTTTTTTTTTGTTTTTTGTTTTGTCATACTAGGTTATGAAGGAAAAACCAAGCTCTTTCACAGTATTACTCAGTTTGTGTCGGTTTGTGTGATAAGTGTGGTCAATACTGAAACTAACTTTTCTCTCTCTCTCTCTCTCTCTCTTCTTCCTTGTCCAGGTATGGCCTCACAAGTCTTGGTCTACCCACCACATGTTTATCAAACTCAGACAAGTGCCTTTTGCAGTGTGAAGAAACTCAAAGTCGAGCCCAGCAACTGTGTTTACCATGAAAGAGCCTACCCACGGACTTATTTGAATGGTAGAACCCTTGGCATCGCTCACCCAACAAAACTCGCGCCTTTATTTCAGTCAAGAGAAGCGGCGGGCGGCAGACCGCGCGGCGGGCAGGACTTTTCGTTGCAAACGGTCGCTGTGAGAGGTGTGCAGCGTGCGCAGCCTACAGCGGCAGCACAGCCCCAGGACAGGGCTGTCCCCTCCAAGGGAAAGGGGCTAGAGCATCAGGACCGAGGGCAGGGAAGCAGCAGTGGAGCTTCAGGGGGAGTCGGAGGGGGCAGGGGAGAGGGAAACGGCTGTAGAGGGGGAGGTGCTAGTGGAGAGGCGAAAGGAGGGGGAGAGGAAAGTGGAGGTGGTGGTGGTGGTGGAGGAGGAGGAGGTGGTGGAGGGGAGGACGAAGGGGACGGGGAAGATTGCGGAGGTTTGAATTTGGCAGAGAGCTCCCAGCGATGCGGACTGAAACGTAAAAGTGAGGAATTGGAAAACTTGGGGAGCGCCATGCAGATAGTGGAGGACCTGTCCATGTTGCCTGCGATGTTGCAAACGAATGTGGGAAACCCGGCGGCGGTGGCCGTTCCGGCGGCAGTAGCGGGACCGCCAGCAAAGCAAGGGGCCGGGGGAGGAGATGGAGACTACCAGCTGGTACAGCACGAGGTGCTGTGCTCCATGAAGAACACGTATGAGGTTCTCGACTTCCTGGGCCGGGGCACATTCGGCCAGGTGGTCAAGTGCTGGAAACGGGGCACAAACGAGGTGGTCGCGGTCAAGATCCTGAAGAACCACCCGTCATATGCGCGGCAGGGCCAGATCGAGGTGAGCATCTTGGCCCGCCTTAGCGGCGAGAACGCCGACGAGCACAACCTGGTGCGGGCCCTGGAGTGCTTCCAGCACCGCAGTCACACATGCCTGGTGTTTGAGATGCTGGAGCAGAACCTGTATGACTTCCTGAAGCAGAACAAGTTCAGCCCGCTGCCGCTCAAAGTGATCCGGCCCATCCTGCAGCAGGTGGCTACGGCCCTGAAGAAGCTCAAGGCCATGGGCCTGATTCACGCCGACCTTAAGCCGGAGAACATCATGTTGGTCGACCCAGTGCGGCAGCCCTACCGGGTGAAAGTGATAGACTTTGGGTCAGCCAGCCATGTTTCAAAAGCAGTGTGCTCCACGTACCTCCAGTCGCGGTACTACAGGTATGGACTTTTTTTTTTTTTTTTAAATCTATACGCTCTAAAAATACTGTCCCACTGACCTGCAGTGTATGAGATTAATGCGCCACGAAAGGCCTCACACTGCTGCTTGCCTAACACCACCATGCTGTGTGTAAGAGTTGCTTTTGAGTTTGCTTTGAACTAACAATTTGCTTAAATCCAGAGTTGAAATGTTTTCAACAACAACCCCGCGAATACTAACTTGGGCATTGCCCTGTGGAGTTGTTGGCATAGAAATGTCACTTGTGAAAAATGACGTCCTTTTTGCACTCAAGGGCCACATACTAACCTGGCAAAAGTTTGACCCCATGATGTTCGTGGCAGGGGGTAAGCCATTCATTTCTCCTGTCCATGGGAAAGGAAATGGTGCTCTGAAAACAGACGGCAACACAATGGACTGGAGGGCTGGGGGTAAAAAAAAAAAGCAGAAAAAAACATAACATTGGTATGAGTCTGAAAGTCAGAGTTGTGTAATTGCACATGAGAAGAAAATGGGAGTTCATTTTTTTGGGGGTAGGAATGAGCAACCCGAATTTTTCAGCTGTGCGCACTTGCATGGCCTCAGCCAAATAGTGCTCTCAGCACTACCTTGAAAGCAGTCTCCTCACATGCCAGCATAGCATTGCATTGCATGTTTATGTTAACAGGAGTGCCTTGTTTCTGGCCCGGCAAATGGAAAAGTCTGAGAAAGAATTACCCTTGGCAGCAGTTTAAGGTTGTCTTCTGCTGCTGCTTTTTTTCTCTTGGGTTCAGAAAAGGGGCCTGTGATGATATCAAGCATTATGTAACCCCTCATAAATGACCCACTTCATTGTTTGTGATTGTACCTCACTGAGAACTTTACAAGAGAGTGTTTACTTGGGGCTTGCAGGGTTGCCTTCTCGAGTAGTCCTGACAGAGAAGAACAACACATTGATCTGTGTGTGTGTGTGTGTGTGTGTGTGACTGTGTGTGTTTGTGTGTGTGACTGTGAGTGTGTGTCGTGACCGGAAGGCCTTTGTCCATAAATAGAAATGACATGCCTTTGCATGCTGCGCAGTAAAACAGCCTATAGTCTTGTTCTATGGCCTTGCTTGAGTCCAAGCCCAACTGTTTTTAATGTCTTCATTGTTCACTAACAAATAGTCCTAACCAGTACTTATTCCTCAGTTAGACAGAGGTCTCATTTTTGTGACTAGCATTCTAGCTCAATGCTCAATCTACCACACCACTGAATTGCTTGTTCATGTAGGTTTTCTTAGAAATGCTTAACCGCAGTAAGAGAGGAGTTATAAAAAAAACTTGGTCTTAAAAGCAGCATGAGCAGCATTCAGTGTAAAGAACTCAAACATTCCTCAACTTTTAGTAAGCTGCAAATTCACTGTTATCTGTAGCTATTTTTACCTTAGTCATCATCGAAAACTGAGAAGGTAGGCGCAAGTGGTGACCAGTTGGCTAGGGCAGGCTAACAGTTGTGTTATTCATTCAGTTGTCTAGAACTGATGAGTTTTTGTTAACTGGAAATTGTTACCAAATTACTCAGTCACACAGATCTAATGCTAAATCTAGTACATACTGTATCAGCAAACATATCTTATTTTCATCTATCTTAACCATGGTTAGATTTTGTGTGTTTAATCACAGTCATTTTAATTTATTACCCCCCCCCCAAGACATCTTTGAAGGCCATTCATAGCTTTTCTGCTGGCCTCAAGAACATGTCTCGAAAGAGGCACGACTGTGAGGTTTATGAAGCCTTGCATTTACTCATGTGAAACGCTAAATGTTCTCTGTCATTGCTCTCTGGTTTCAACATCATGTAATAGGTTATTATCCAGGGCTGTGTAGACTGTTGGGGCAGGGTGTGATTAGGTGCAATTAGACTACCTTTATTGGGTATTTTAGACTCTGATCACGTTTTGCTTTATATAACCGAGACCTTCAGGCGGGTTATGCTACCTGTAGTACAATGCGTTTTCCTGGTTTCTGAGAAGTGGCCCAGATTTAGCAGGCACACTGTGTGTGTGAGAGAGACTCAAATGCAACAACTCAATAAAGAAGAATATATTTTTGAATCCTTGATATGAATTTAGAGTGCTTCATTTTACTTTCTCTTTAATATGACCTGCACATAGATGGGTTGTAGCTTAGGGTAGGTGAGTCTATGGACCAACACTCTTGAGAAGCTCCTGTTTGTTCGTGGTATTTCAGCACTCACAGAGTGATACATTCTCCTTGCTGGCCTGCAGGACTTCTTAACATGCAGGGACGAGCCACAGAACGCAGCAGGGGCATGACAGTCTCGTGACTAGCATACAGTGTCCTCCTCAGAGACTAGCAGAGACACACAAACAGACCCTCAGTTACTTTTCCAGTCACACAAGATGTCTGATCAGCTCCCTTTTTTTTGATTGGATAAAGAAAGAATTCTGCTCTTGGCAGAATAGCTTTTTGAGTTTGTCTTTGCCCTTCATGCACATAATTAATTTCACTCTGAGATCGTGGGAGAGACTCAATCTATATGCCCTATGCTTTGTGAGTGTGTGTGTGTGTGTGTTTGTGTGCGTGGCTGTGGCTGACAGGGGGCCCAGAAATAAGGACTTTCCCTGGCATCTCCTCAGAGGTTCTCATGATTGTGAATATAACCATGCATGCATGTTATGTCTGGAAAGTATTGAACTGCCTCATGCGTTCTGTGCCCTTTGTGAGTCTTCTTGTTAAATCATGAAACTGTGGAGACATTTTGTACGACATTTTGTTTTCTTGCAGTTATTATTGTGCAAAATGTATCATTTTGATTTGGTCTTGTACTTAGAAAGATCTGATTAGGAAAGGCTTTAATTTCTAATTTAATTTGTAAATATCAAGGGCAGTGCCCCATATTTGTCAGCTGGTTTGGTGCAGCCTGGTACTAGTAAGGGCAAATTGTATTAACGCTGTAAAATCTTCGTTCAGGTACTTGAACCCAAGGTACTTTTTTACCCAAGTGGTGTAGCCTATGATCTAATGGGCACTGACATTTTCCCATGGCACAGCACAGCTGAAGCCCTCCACACCCATACGAAAAGCTTCCTGTATAGGACGACATCTGCAAGCCCTTTGGATTCCATTTGTTGCCACATAGAGGCAGGTTTGGCATCATAGCATGAGTCACCAGGCTAAAAATTGATTTGTGTCACCCCATTTAAAACCTCCTCAGCACGTCTTTCATGTCCCAGGCCGGAATCCCTAACTGTACACCACACAAACTGCTGCCAAACCACTTTCATCAAGATGAGCGGTTTGTGGTCTCCAAAGAGCGCATCCGCTGCCGCAGCCAAACATCTTGACATGATACTGAAACACCAACACACCAAAAACAGGTGACTGTTGACTGAACATGACTGAATTTTTACAAGACACCCATAAAGGTTCTATGTTTATCTCCCAAGAATGCATATACACGTGCAGATGGTCTGATGATAATAACTCGCGTACAGAAATACAGAAGGCCTTGCATTCCTCTTTCTCTGTGCCATAATTATTATTTTCCAACACATGCACAAAAAGCGCACACACACACACACGCGCTACATAGGGGGTAAACCTCTGCTATTTTTCTTGGCAACTAGGTAATGTCATGGCGGCAACTCCACGTAGGTACAGGTGCCTAATCCCTAGAAGCCCCTGCTGCTGCCACTAAGATTAAATCCAGTTTGTGTTTGGCGGAGCCACTGCTGCCCCAGGCCTTCAGCGGCACCCCATACCTCACTAACAGGCACATTGGTGCGCGAGTGCCATGACCACCACAGCAGAGCAGTTCTGGCTACAGTGATGGATGGCTGGCGTCCATGCCAAGAGGCCACCATTGCCGAGATGCATGTTTGCACAGTTGTTCAGCAGCCAAATGTTGAGAAAGATACGGTGTGTACTCTAGGTGTGCAGCCAGAACTCTTAGAGTAAAAAAGAAAAAAACAAGGGCTACTTTCTGTAGCTGAACTCAAATGAACATGTTTGCTTGAAGCAGCTGACTAGGCTGCACAAGAATTGTGTGTCTGCACAGAATTTGATTTTCCCTTTTAGTCTGACTATGCACAGCATAGGCCAGATAATTGTCGGTGCTTTTCTAGTTCATCAGCCCCAGCACATTAGCATAGCTTGCATCATTTGAGTCTTTTAATACCAGGGGGAAGAGGTTTGGATACTGAGTAGGAGGGTAATGTTACCGTAGGTAACAGAGGTAAGAAGGAAGATCTGAGCTTTTTGATTACATTTTTTTTTTTTTCCATGCAACCCGCAGTCCATTTGGTTAAGATTTGAATGATTCATAGCACAGTTCCCCTAGATGATGACTTACATAGGCCTTGTATGCAAAAAGAAAGATTGTATCTTTTTTTTTTTTTCCCCTCCTCATGCCCCAGTTGTACGACCGTTCTCAGTGACCACAGTGCACTGGAACATGTTCTTGATGTTTCTCTATTTGGGCGGAAGAATCATGCTCCTCACAGATAAGGCTTACAGACATTCAACCCTATCATCTTGTCTTCAGAAAGCCCCCATGATCCGTCAGAGCTGTCGGCTCACCTTATATAGGCCTCTTGTGGTCATCAGCCTTTGTCGTCACTGTAGCTCGTGAGCAGGACATTTTGTTGTGTGGATGCGTGACATTATTCTCCGATACTGTTTGTCTTCAAACTTCAATGAAGGCCTCAGATTGAGGGAAGTGAGCTGACTGGGAGCTTTTCAAACGCAGTTGAACTGCAGGAAATGCTTTGGATGCTTCTTTGTTGTGGTTTTGTCATTGTGTTGTACAAGTCAAAGCGGAGAAGTCTGATGAATGTGTAGTACTATGGTACACTCTGCCACATTTGAGTATGTCTGGTGTAAAAAGAGATCAGTCACACATGCTCATACAGAAACACACACACATTACAGACTGATGTGTATTCTCAAACATGCATACCACAGATTGTTTCGCTTATTCAAATAGCCCTGTTTCTTAACTTTCAAAATTCTTTAGATTTTCTGTAAACTGTACCAGAAACATTCCAGAGTTGAGACAGTAGCCAGTTAGCATCTGGTGTGATGGTAAAGATTCCATAATTCTATATTATGGGAATGCAAATCTTTATTGTGCAGTAAACAGTGCTGCTTTGTCTCATTTGAAGTCACATTTTTTACAGTCTGGTCAGTTGTGAGCAGGGTGCATTTCATAAGATTATTTATTTATTTATTTATACTTCTATCGTAGAACTGCTAGCATGCCCATTTGAGAGTCAGGCTAACAAGCGGTCATTCTTTTGAACCTGACTGCCACCACATACTCCATGCACAGTCTTTACTGCGTTTATGGAGTTGTCATGGAGCTGGTGGAAAGGACCTGTGTGATCAGCTCAACACCCCCTCTGCTCGTGGATGTGGTGTGTGTGTGTGAGGTGGATGAGTCCGACCTATCAGTTCAAGAACCCCCCCCCTCTTCCCAATCACTACATTCCCATCTTCCTGGGCCTCCCCTCCCCCACCCTTGCCTAGCGCGTGACATGATAGTGATCCTCTCCTGACACTAGCGGTTAGAGCTTCAAGCGAGGGGTGGGGTGGGGCAGGAGGGGTGTAGAGTGGAGGGGAGGTGGGCACAGCCCGAAATAACCAGCGGGAGGACGGCCAGGGCCGCTTTGACTTCTATAGATGGTTAGGCTCGCTGGCAGCCGCAGGGAAATGCTGGAGAGCAGGAGCGGGTTCGCGCCAGCCAGCCACTTGTTCAAGGTCAACGTCTTCCAACGTCAGCTGTTTTGTATTTGCTTTCAGAGAAGGGGAATATACTTAGCTTTCTGTTTGTCGGGGGAGGGGCAGGAAGAGGGCAGAGGGGCGAGGGCAAAGGGTTTTGGGGGTTCTTTCCAGGGGGTACCCTGATATTTTGAAAGGGGGGAAAAAAACTCATCAGTTGCAAATCACATTGGCTTAAAGTCTACATGAGCAGTCTCCCCATGCGTCATTCTCTTTAATTAAAATGCTAAAATGAGGGTGTTGATGACTAGTTGTGAGAACCAATGATTAATTACTTAAAAAAACACTTGAATATTTCATCTCTGTTTTTCTTAGCCCAGAAAAATTCTGGAATCTATTTATTATAAAAGAAATTGGACATGAAAGCCTACAATTATTGTCAGTGAATTCTTTTCCTTCTGCCTTAAATGTGGTTTGTTTTATTACAGAGGTTCAAAGAAATCTGTTGAAACGTTTCCCTCCTCTTGTGTGTGAATGTCTGTATCTGAGTGTGTGTGTGTGTGTCCATGCAAGTGTTTGTGTGGATTGTGTGGATTGGATTGTATGTTCACTTTGTGTATAGAACCACTGTGTTCTAGCACACGGTGCACCTATCAACATCTGAACTTGCACAGATAACCTATTAGCTGTTACACCATTCCTACATCTAAAACAGTTGGCAGTTGACGTGTGTGTGTGCGTATGTGTGTGGGGTGAATAAAAAACATCAGCACTTTATCTTAGAAACGTGTTAGTATACTGTATGTTTCCTTAATAGTGGTCTGGTGTTGTGTGCCTAAGAGGTGACTTGGATTTGTTTCTGTGGGGGTGCTGTGTTTCACAGAGAGGCACCCTCATCAATCATTCATCAAGAACTGCCACTCAACTTGCTTATGTTGGCAACGCAGTAAACAAAACCAATCAGACGTTGTCCTACAAGGGCAACAAGGCACATTTATCCGGTCACTTAATTTATTGTCTTTTAAAAATGTTCGTTTGTGTTGGGAGTGGTAAGGATGCCAATAGCAACTTATCCCACACCCTCAAGGTTGGTTTCTCCTCCATCATTTAGGATTTAAACACACACACACACACACACACCATGAATTCTCTTATTCAGTGTAATGAATCAACAACTAAATGTTTGAAAATGCCAAATAGTATGCTGCATTGCGTGTAGGCAGCAGGTAATCCATAGGCTACAAGGGTATGTGATGTTGCCGAAAAGAGAACAAAACACACGGTCACCCAACCAGTGCTGCATCATGTTTCAAGGCCTCTTGTTGTCATGGATGCAGATTGTCCAGGCTTTTTCGGGGGTTGTTGGTGGCTTATGTTGCTGGGGCCTCGGTTACTAATAACTGTGGGCAAATAAGGAAAGACCAGCTGTTCACGTTGAGTGCATGACATCACTTCCTATCCCACTTCCTGTGCAAATAATTCAAAGTGTGGCTTCCACACTAATTGACTCTTTTGGGGGGAAAAAAAGAAGTGAGTGGGGTCTTACCCTATAGAGTCTGCTTTAGATGAGGCGAGGAACGTAATACTACACATATACTGTATGGGGGCGGATCCTGTATGTGGTCTCTCTGACCAAGGAAATTATGGTGCTGCTGTACCAATGTTGCTACGTAGATGAGAGAATGTCACACAAGCACACAGAATTCACCCAACATAAGCGTTTCAACAGATGAAATAGATACAGATAGATACTTTATCGTCATGTATGCTTTACTACATGATGAAGTTCTTACTTTTGTGCAACTCGAATCTGAGAACTTGGGGGGGGGGGGGGGGTATAATAGCATGGTTAGGAATGGTACACTAGTTGCTATTTTTTTTTTTCCCTCATTGAAGTACTGTAGGCCTAGTAGCCTATTTGAATGAGCTGCAGACTGTTGCATGCCATGATGGGTCAGCAGTTTGGTTCTGCCGCTTTGTCCAGTTCAGGCTTCCATATTTCAGCTCGAGCAGTGTTTTAACTGTGGGCATAATTTAAAGCAAACGTCTCCTAGTTCAGTGCGAGAAAGCATTCGCATGCCTATATGAATACCAAATAAGCTGTCGGCGGTTAGAAATTATGACCTGTCAATTGCTTACAGCCTAATGCATAGCCAGTTTATAACCAAACAGCCTCCTAGCCAGATTGATGACCCCCTGCCTTTTTAGGGGTGCCTGAGGACTAGTGCTGACTGACCTGAAGCTGCACAACTGCTTTGCCTACCTCACTTGTCGCCAGGAGTTCGCTAGACTGTGGATCGAGCTCACAGTAGCCTAGAGTTAACAATAAACATCATCCATGCTAGAATTCCCCAGTTTCACATATAGGCCCTGGAAACCACCAGAATAATTAAGCAATAGAAAAACATGTTGTGATTTGTTTATTTGGATTTTTCTTTTCCACATCTTCCTCCCCTACCTGATTTTGTTTTTTTCTTTTTCTCTCTCTTTCACTGCACAGACGTACATACTGTGGCAATGCAATGCCTCCCAGCAGATGGGAGGAAGGTCTTGACTCTGCCCTGAGTTTTGGAGATCAGGGAAGGGCATTCTTGGCAGGAGTGTGAAGCACACT
Organism: Sardinella tawilis; assembly: GCA_030264315.1. Classification (NCBI taxonomy): domain Eukaryota; kingdom Metazoa; phylum Chordata; class Actinopteri; order Clupeiformes; family Clupeidae; genus Sardinella; species Sardinella tawilis. Next base: position 9,938,430 of record JASCQY010000258.1, read on the forward strand.
TGCTGGAGCCCATGTGATTACTGGTCATTTATTTTAACAAGGCTTGGTTTCCACTGCTTGGTGGGAAGCCAATATAAGTAGCAAGCCATTTTTCCTGACCCCTTGTGAAAGAAGTTTACACGACGTTTAAATTATTTACCCTCATGCACCCAATCATGTGTTTTTTTTTTTTTTAAGTATTTGCATCTTTCATATATTCAAGGTCCTCATTTTCTTTTAAATCCACTGAAGAGGTTAAAACAATAGCTTTATGCTACAGAGACCTTTTCAACATCTAACATTATTTTTTTCATTGGGTAATTGTCAAACTTTTGGAACTCAGGAAACCTAACCATATCCCAAAACTCTTGCCATGGTGGTTAACTGCATTCCCCACATCTTGTCCTCTCTCACCTGCAGTGTGTCAGTGACTGATGTTAGAGAGGTGTTTACATGCATCCCACTCTGTTCCCTTCTGACTGTGGTTTGGAAAGAACAGACTTCCTGTTGCCTGTCTCTGACTGGAAATAGCAGTAGGGGCTTCAGCTCAGCCAGGTCTGGGGTTTTTCCAGTAAGTGGGAGGACTGATTTGCAGTAGATTGAAGAAGAAATGCAGTATGTCATTAAACCGTTGTTGGGGGCAGGGAGAGGAGGAGGGGGTAGTCCAAAGGGGGGCAGGGAGTGCAGAAGCTTTGCAGACATGGTCCAAGTGTCTCGTTAGGCCCCGGTGTTTTGTCTGCACGGGGTTTTGATTTAATTGAATACTTTGTGCTCCACTGGGCAGCGTGTTGGCTGGGCTTTGTTGCGGCTGTAGCACCTCGCTGAAGTGTCCTGGATGGCGGACACAATGGCGGGGTGAGAGTGTGCCGCTTGGGAGAGGGAGGAAACAAGGGTCAGCTGTGGCGTGCAAAAGACGGGGGCCTCTGTGTTTGGCGCTCGCAATGCTTTCCTGGGTTTTCCCGCCTAAAGAGGCTCCTTACTTTTTTTCCCCCTTCTCCTTCTTCTCTCTTTTGAGTTGAAACGGCCTCACTAATTCCTTAATAAAGCCAGAACCGTTACAGAGGCCTCTGTGAGAAAAAAATTATGTAATTCAACTTCCGTTAAACGGTTTGCAGGCACTGAATGTGAGTTAAAATAAGCATGAAGATACTTAGTTTGACACTTTTTCTGTTTTTTTTTTGCTTTCTGTCCCCTGTGCCCTTTTCAAGCCAAGCTGTTTGGGGTTTTCCCCCTCCTTTTACTGTTCTGTCTGCGGAACCAGAGCAGAAGCTTTTTTTCCTTTGTGTGTGTGTTTGTGTGTAAGTAAGTAAGTAAATGAGCCTGGTTAAAGTTGGATATCTGCACAGTACAATCAGCTTTAGCGTGTTTGGCTTTTAGGACTGAAACGGAAGTGGCGTCTTCTCTCTTTAGGGAGAACAGTGCATCTTGTTCCAGCTTGTTTGAAAAAAAAATGTTTCAGAGAGGGAGCAAGAGCGTGAGAGACTGAGACAGACAGAGGGGGGTGGGGAGAAAGTCTGTATTATGTAATTTTTTGAACGGGCGTATGCTAAAATGCATGATGAACGAGTCGTGCTATAATCATAGACGGCTATTTGGGTCTGGGTGTTTTTTTTTTTTTCTGCTGTAATGGGTTATCTTTTACACATTCCTGTTTGTTTTCCAGATCCAAAGGGCAGGCTGTGGGCCTCTGTGCCACAACAGTAACCATTAATCTCACTGACTGAACTATGAACCGTGAATCTTGTTTGCTGCATTTAATGGCCGCACTAACCTTCCCTGTCTTTCCACATTGTGAGAAAGAGGAACTGGGTTAAGTCCGTTGATTCTCATTATAATTTTTTTTTTGTTTTTTTGTTTTTTTTCCTAATGAAATTTATAAACAGTGGCATTAGCTTATTTTTCCCCTTACCTGGACCTATCCGCTTGAAATAAAACTGCTTAAGAAAAGGCACTTTGTGTAAATGTTGATATGAAGGTTCTTGCCATCAGCCTTCATTATCCTGTGCGTGCGTGTGTGTGTGTGTGTGTGTGTGTGTGTGCATGCAGATATAGGCTTTTAGGTCTCAGCTGGATGTTATGACTTTATT
>JASCQY010000258.1:9951865-9964755 GCA_030264315.1 Sardinella tawilis
TTATTAGTAAACAGGCGTAGATTCATGAGCGCTTCATGTGTCCTGCGGGGCCCCCTGACCTTTGGAAAGCTCCCCGCACAGTGGAGTGTCAGTGTTGGTTGTCAGTTCACACAGGCCAAGGTAGGCAGGCCAGAGTCAAAGGAGACGGCTATGCCGTGAGGCCTATAAGGCAGCGAAGGAGGGGGAGGGGGGTCCTGTTCCACTTCACACAGCAGAATGTATTAATAACTTCCCTCACCACTTACCCTCTTCAGTACCATCCTCTCACTCCCCCCCACCCCCCCCAACACACACACACACACACCCCTCAAGGCCCAGCTCCGTTAGTTGCCTGTCAGCTCCCTGAGATATCTAGCCTTCCTGCAACATTACGACAGCCCACCAGCCGCAGCCCTTATAGATGATCATCCATACCGTCCCTGGAATGTCCCATACCACTGTGTGTGTGCGTGTGTGTGTGTGTGTGTGTGTGTGTGTGTGTGTGTGTGTGTGTTTATGCGTGTGTACATGTGTGTACACCATGTGTATGGAAGAGGGGGAGAGAGAGAGAGAGAAGGCTGTAGCCATGTGTTTCTGTACGTGTTGTGTTGTGTGGGTGGAAGGGGAGGCGTTGGCCGGAGGTTTCAGGAGGTGTTGGTTTCGCTCTGCCTTCTGCGCACAGCGCAGAGTTTAGCGCAGGTCTAGGCTTGTAGGGCACATCTCTGCGTTTACCTGCCTAGCAGGAAGGAGAGGACTTCTAACAGAGAGGGAGGAGTTTACCCTTCGGGCTACCTACCTCACATAGTGATACCAACCTCACAAAGTGGCTCCCTCAATTGGGTACTACCAGATACCAACATTGTCACACACACACTCACCACACACACACACCCACACACACATACACACACGCGCGCATACACACATCTAGATGCATACACTCAAACTTGCAAACTTCCTCTTTCTTTTTCTCTTTCTTCCTCTCGGTTTCATATACTTTGTACACACGCTCATACACACACACACACACACACACACACATACACACACTATGAAACACTACCTCTCTCTTGCGCACAACAAACATACACACAGCCCTGCAGATGGTTACACTTGGAGTGTTTTTATTCCCCGGTCTCCTTCTGATGTCACGGACATAAAAACAGCCAAACACAAGGTTACACAAGCTGGCAGCGCGAGAGACAGAGAGGAGGAGAAGGAGAGAGTGGAGTCAATGCAGCGGAACAGAAAGGGCCAAGAAGAGAGCAGAGCAGCACAGAACAGAGAGGCGAGATGGTTGTTGCGTTTGGCCCGCCTGTGATGGATTGTTGACCTTTCTCGGAGTCTCTGTTTGTTTGTCTGAGCAGACAAAGGTAGAAGAGTGCGAGAGAATCCTTGAGAGAGAAGGGGGAAGAGCAAGGCAGTGAGTGAGGGAAGGAGAGAGAGAGAGAGAGAGAAGAGAAAGCAAAACGGCATAAGAGGGTGTTGATTTAATAAGCTGGAGGTCTGGATGTTGCGTTGGATGTGATGCAGGGAACTGGGAATGTTTATGGCTGACTTGCGGAGATGAGAGGAAAAGAGTGAGTGGAGAGAGACTAGGGAGGAGGAGGAGGAGGAGAGCGAGAGTCGATCGGTGATGTAACAGACTGGAATGTTGATGAATGGACTCTCCCTCGCCTGTCTTAGCACCAGTGGGGACGTGCGGAGCGGCGTGCAACGTGCCAATCAAAACATTTATCCCAGGAAAGGCCGCTCACTTCCTGCCCTCGGAATTCTTTGTGTGTGTGTGTGTCTGTCTGTGTCTGTGTGTGTGCATGTACGCGTTCACATTCCCGTCACCCATTTGAGACCCATTTTTTTCCCACATGTATTTTTCTTTCAAGCCTTTTTATTCAGCTACGATGGTTCTGAGCGGACAGGAAATGAGTTAGCTTGAGTAATAAAGCAGGAGGTCAGATTGGTTGTCCGTAGGTTTTGTAGGCCCGTGTGGAAACAGTATCTCACCCCACTCCATCGCGCCACTGCCACTAGCCCCTTACCTCTCAATTTTTTTGAGAGAGAGAGAGAGGTCACTTTGTCATGTCATTCCGAGGGCTGATGTAGATTGAGTTCCTGTGTTTTTACTGCGAAGGACGTGTTTACCATTCCGAGCAGCCCTTGACTCCCTAGCCAAGGTGAACACAAGCGTGCTCAGACACACACAGGCGAGCTCTGGAGTGTTATGCGAGTGTTTACCTTCAAGCAGTTTGATGGCCAGTGGGCTCCTCTGGGGTCAAAGGTCAAAGATGAAGGGTGCCCCCCCGTGACCCTAGGCGCTGAGATTCCAGAGGCCCACCTCGCGGCCCCACCTCGACGCCACCGTCGCAGCGCACCTCTAATGGATGTTGTTCCTCACAGACAGACGCCACTGACGTCAGGCCGCGCACTCACACTCACACTCATGCGCACCGTCTCGCTCCGTCTCCCAAAAACATACACATACCCGCTCTCACTGTCATCTTGTCTCTCTCAAATATACCGACACACACACACACACACACACACACACTTTCTCTCGGTCTCTCTCTTTTTTTCTCTCCCTCTTTCTATCCCTCTCGCCCTTTCTCACCATCTTTTGCTCTCACTCTTTTCTTTTCACTGTCTTACACACACACACACACACACACACACACACACACACACACACACACACACACACACACACAGAGGCACGCGTGTGCTGTTTCAATCTTTGTTTTTCTGTTGTTTTAGCGGTAGATGTTTGTCCCGGCCCCCCTGCAGCTTGCATTGGCTCTCTGATGCCACGCTGACTCGTCCCGGGGGCTCTGGCTAATATGAGTTGATTGCCACAGTCTATGCAGGGAGCATTGCGCTAGCAAGATGAGGCAAATGTCAAAGTCTGAATAGAGTGTTTTTTCTGCAGCAGCGCCTGTGTTTATCCTTAGCGAATGACCCCCGTGTGTGTGTCTCTGTGTGTGTATGTCTGTTTGTGTGTGTGTGTGTGTGTGTTTCTTTCTCTCCAGATCCGTTACATTTCTCAGACGCAGGGGTTGCCCGGGGAGCACCTGTTGAAAGTGGGGACAAAGACGTCTCGCTTCTTCTGCCGGGAGTCGGATTCCCCCTATGCAGCGTGGAGACTGAAAGTGAGGCCGCCACCCCGAAACACAAACACACATTTCTTTCTCTCTCTCTCTCTCACACACACACACACACACACACAAACATAAACATATACATACACCTAGTCTTGCACATTGTTCTACCTCTCTCACATACTCACATTCACTCACACACACACACACACACACACACACACACACACACACACACACACACAGATGTAGATACGTCCTCACCCACACACTTAAGGCCCCTTAACCTGCAACACAACACTGCTCCCACTGTTCTAGCTAACAGAGGAACTCTGCGCAGCACAGTTTGGCCTACTTCATCCTTTCTTAGCCATGGCCTTTCCGCAGGCTTTGTCATGCGGATGTGTCTGCAAGCCCTGCCTTCTCGCTGAATGTTCTCCCTTATTTCCTTCCCCCATCCCCCACCCCCCGCCTCTTTTCCCGCAGTCCACAGAGGAGCACGAGACAGAGACAGGAATGAAATCAAAGGAAGCCAGGAAGTACATCTTCAGCTGTTTGGATGATATTGCGCACGTATGTCCCAGTTTGTTTGCTATAAAAAAAAAACTAAGAAAGAAAATGCAGCAGAGTAGTTGAAAGCTGTTTCTGCTTCTAACGAATGATACGCATGCACACAAGGAGCTCAATTTCAACTGCTGGTACAATTGGGTTCCAACCTGATGATGTTTTGATTTGATTGATTGATTGATTGATTGATTCTATTAAGTAAAGGCGAAAAGGAGTCTAAAATAAGCCATTTGTCCATCTTCACTGTTTGTCAAATAAGAATTGCTAGCAGAGACAGCACAACAACTTTGTCTCAAAAGTGCCTCTATGCTGTTCTCAGAACTGGACACAGTGCTGACGTGTACGTTCCCTTTTTTTTTTTTTTTTTGCCCATTGAATTGTCCTGCAGGTGAATTTGGTGATGAATCTGGAAGGCAGTGACTTGTTGGCCGAGAAAGTTGACCGTGGAGAGTTTGTGAACTTGCTGAAGAAGATGTTGTTGATTGACGCAGAGAAGAGGACAGCCCCAAGTGAGGCGCTCAACCACCCCTTTGTCACCATGCAGCACCTGTTGGATTTCCCCCACAGCAACCAGTGAGCAAAACTTGGGCACACACACACACACACACACACACACACACACACACACACACACACACACACACACACACACTCACAAACGTGCACTCTTAACTTCACGTAAGACAGTGACACATCTAAAGAGGAGAACCTTATCCTCCATGAGCACACCTGAACCCCATTTATCATCCTGCTGAAATGCAACTGAGCTGTGAAGTTCAAAGCCAAAGTCACCCCAGAGCCAGTGCCTGAATGTCCTAACCAGACGTCAGCACGCTCGTGTGATTTTGTGTTTGTTTTCATTCGATAAAGCGACTCTGAAGGTCTGATTTTCTCCCCGCTGTGTCTAGTTGAAAGCTGCGGTAGGCGTAGAGCCTCCTGAAGACCTTCATTAGCTGAATCTGATGTGCTGTAATTGGTCTGTGCTTTGTGGAGGTGGAGGTTTTTCAAAAGCGGCTGGATACCCCAGATTTTAACTCTGCTCTCAAAGACGTGCATTTAATGATCCAGCTCGGTCTCTACTGAAAATAGATGAACTTTGAATCCAGTGCCATGTGAATCTAACCTCAGTTTTTGATTTGTTTTTCTTTTTTTCTCTCTCCTCTCATCTCTTCTCTCCTCTCCTCTCCTCTCCACAGTGTGAAGTCCTGTTTCCACATCATGGACGTTTGCCTGTCACGCCCGGGCGCGCACGACACAGCCAACCGCAATAAGGCCCCCTTCATCCGCCCAGTGACCACCACCACGGGGCCCAGCCTCACTGTGCCATTCAGCAAAATGGCTGGCGTTCACACACAAGTAAATGTCACCGAATCCTTCTCATTAACTTTTGCGCTGCACGGTAGCAGCGTCAGCTGAATGTAAACACTTCTGGCGTGGATTAGCACTGCTGGATGCTCATCGCCTCGAGAAAACCGACGTGCCAACACGTTTTTTTTTTCCCGTTTTTATGGTGAAGTTTTTATGGCGTTGCTGATGGGCTCTCCATCAGCCTTTTCCACTGTTACGACCCATCCACCCACTCCTCATTACTGGCTGTATAATGACAACGTTGAATATTCTCATAGGAGCGTGTGTGTGTATGTGTGTGTGTGTGTGTGTGTGTGTGTGCGGTGGGGGTGGTGATGTTGCAGTCTGATGTTTGTTGTGTCAGAGACTTGACGAGAAGTATTACGTCAGGCGTGGCACACGGGATGAATTCCAAAGCCAGACGAGAAATATTTCTCCACCGAGTGACTCTTGCCTGGGGGCGGTTTTTGGGGCGTCTTGAGCGCGCCTCGGTTGCCGTATCGGGTTAAGGCCCCGTGGGAGAGAGAGAGAGAGGGAGGGAGAGAGAAAGGGGCCCTTGCCTCGGAGGCAGGGTCCTTTTCCAGGAAGCGGCTACCTCTAGCAGGCCAGATGGGCTGCTGATGTCAGTCAGTCAGTTCTGCCCGCACGTTTCTGTCTCCAGTGACGCCAGCTTGTTTACCTTGCCGCTATTGTTCTTGTAGGCCCGGGCTAATGTGTCACCTTACTGCGTTGCCACGACGCTCTGTTGCCATGGCAGTGCGCTGACGTGGTGGCAACGCTGAGAACGTCCATTTGGTTGCTAGGGGAGAGAGGAGCGTGGTCCTGTAGACATTTTCTCTGTATGTTTGGTTTTTTTTTTTCTTTTTTTTTCTCGCGTTGTGGTTCTCCATTGCGCTCCTCTGGAAATGGTTATGAAATTGACCTGCCTGGATTTTTTGGTTTTGCTCAAGGAGCCCTTTTTTTTTCCTGATGAAATAATCAAATAGAGGAACATGAAAGAACACTCCGGGTCACATGTGTGGCCCTCCGTGCGTCAGAGCCGACAGCACAAATCACATTTTCATCTGTGGAATAGGTAAACCCAGATTAGGACCAATACACAGTGTTATGGGGGGGAGGGCAGCTCATAGCTAGTCCACGAGAAAAAAAAAAGAGAGAAATACAATCCGAGGGGGTGTAATCATGGGTAATGGGGTCCGACCTTTAGTTCCTGATCCAGCCCTGGCGTCCACACAACACTTTGATCACGTTTGAGCTGCCGTGGCGTTACGGCCATAATTCAATAACCCTGATTAAGCAGTTACACAGGAGCTAGTGAACTTTGAGCCAAAGGCACATGTTTTTTGAGAGGGGAGCAGGCTCCCGCAGGAAGCTCTTGCAGTGGCACCTACAGGCCATTTTAAGGCACTGCCATCCGATCAGTTTGGCTTTGATTTGAGTTGCAGCCTCTTTAGTCTGTAGTGTTCCTTTTAGACATGTCATTTATTTAGGTCAACACTTAGTTTTATTACTCCTACAATTGCATTGTAATTCTAGCATTGCTTTGTAAGGGATGATTGTGGAGTAGGTTTGTGAAACAACTTGTATTTACAGGATGGGACATAATGTCCAGTTCAGTATAGATGTAAACAAATGCCTGATGTGTAGTGTTAGGTCTTGCAGTCATATTCACTGCATTCACTCTTACAACGACATTATATTGTCACATGTACTTTTGGCTACTGGTAGCACTTATGTGTCGTGCGGAATATTATGCACTGGTAATCTCTTACACTGTTTCAACTGAAGTGTCAATGTGCTCTATGCCCTGCAATGTGTTTATTGTGTGAGGCAATGTTTTGCATGGTTACAAAATCACTGGCCTGTCGGATCATTTTAGCCGCCATTCCACCCAGTCACAGCGAGGTGGAAATGCCACCCAAAAGCTGGGTGCTGTGGTCCCAGCTTGTAGCTTTTTATTATTATTATTATTATTATTATTATTATTATTATTATTATTATTATTATTATTATTATATATATATATTTATTTTTTTAACTGTCTTCCTGACAGGGAAGGGCAGGGGGGTCATAGTCATGTAGAAAAGTATAGTCAAAAGTGAACTGCACATTTTCAAAGTCTTAACAGGGAAACTTCAACGGACACTCGTTCAAGTCAAAGAACACCATAACAATTAGCTTCAATATAATCTATGGAGCTGACTACACCATACACAGTAGCACAGCAAACATTCTAAAAAAAAATAGACCAATTTTTTTTTTAATGTGTTTAATCCAGTGTAGCCCAAGGCTAGCTCCTGTGTGCTCATGTTTATTTATTTATTTATTATTTTCTGCCTGTTTTTTTTTTTTTTAGGCTTTAGCACCATCAGCCCCTTCAGTGATGCACCCTGGGATACCGCTGCAGACAGGAAATGCGCAGTTTGGCTGCACTGACTCGTTCCAGCAGGCGCTCATCCTATGTCCTCCAACCATCCAAGGTACATTCCATTACCCTTGCTGGAATGCTGGGGACTTTCGCAAGCTGTTGCCTGGCACTCACCCATGAAAGTACCCCATAATTAGCAAGCATTTACTCTTTTCTTGGGCATTTTTCATGTGGTTGCATGGCTCCGGCTGGAAATTAGGAAGATGAATGCCCGCACACATAAATTAAAGAAGTAGTGTTATTTACATAAGGTGCGCCTTTTAGACTTGCTGCCTCTGGCCTTTTTTTATTTTATTTTTTATTTTATTTATTTATTTTTAAATGGATGCTTTGTCTAGAGGCATGCCAGGCAGAATGTTTGGTGCTTATCTCAACCAAATGGGAGAGCCAGAGCAGTGGTGAAAGAATTTTTCCTTTTTAGTTTACTCAGGGGAAAACCAGGGAAATTGTTGCAGGCAGCTGTAATGTGTAATGACTATTGTGCATTGTGTGTGTGTGTGTGTGTGTGTGTGTGTGTGTTTGTTGTGTTTTGTGTCACAGGAATCCCCACCAACCCCAGCAAACCTGCAGGCTACTCGGTCCGCATGGAGAGCACCGTTCCGCTGGTCACCCAGGCCCCCACCATTCAGCCCATACAGATACGACCAGGGGTCATCACTCAGGTGAGTGAGGGGGAGGGGAGGGCCGGGGGGAAGGGGATGGGGCTGATATATGGTCAAGGTCCAAGGCCAGATCTCCCTATTTTGTCCAGGCCCTGACCTTAAGCTAGTGGCAGTCAAGCATCAGACACTGGCATAATGCCTCTCTCTACTGTGCCAGCTTCTGTTAAATGCTCTCTCTCTCTCTCTACTGTGAGGGCGCCCTTGTTGTGCCCTCGCAGAGATGCACAATGTTACGGCAGTGCTGCACTGTGCCGCTCGCTGCCCGAATTGTGAGCTCAAACGGCTCCGTCTGTTTCCGCAGGCTTGGTCAAATCGCGCCCAGCAAATCCTGGTCCCAGCCTGGCAGCAGGTGACTCCGGTCGCGCCGCCACCCACCACGCTAGCCTCGGACACTGTGGCGGGTCCACAGAGACTGGCAGACTGGGGGTAAGTGTCCAGCATGGGAGACCTGGCACCTTGGCATGGGGTAGCCTCCATCGCCACAGCTCATTGCTTCCTTCCTGTCTTTGTCCTGTGCCTGCGTGTGTGTGTGTGTGTGTGTGTGTGTGTGTGTTTGTGATATTGTAATTCTGACCACTGCACTTGGTGGCAATACATTTCCCATCTGTACCATGCTGTGACCCCCATGCTTTTTTTGTAATTGGCTGTTTTCTCCTCCACACCTCCCCATGATGTCATCCGCCCACCCTCCCTCACCCCCCCTTCTCCCTCCCCTGTTTTTGTTTTTGTTTGTTTCTTGTCTTTGCAGGAAAGTTCGCCCCCATGGCAACCATTACAGCTCCATGCTGCCCCACCCCCAGCCACTCCTAACCAACCAAATGACCATGTCTGCCCACCAGCCCATCAGCATAGGCATCGCCCATGTGGTGTGGCCGCAGCCCGCCGCTAACAAACGCAACAAGCCCTGTGTCAACAGGTTCGGTTCCCTCGCCCATCGCTGTCGCACTAGCCCCATTACCACCATTGTGGTGTGGTGTCGTGCACACCACACACACACACACACACACACACACACACACACACACACACACACACACACACACACAAGGTTTCTGTTAGCTGAGTGACTTCTCACAGTGCCAGTACACTGACGTGTTGAGTAAACAGTGCAGAGAGAGCAAGATTAGAAACAGATTTGAGAAACACACACAACCTTTCTAGTATGTTTCTGTCTATCCTCACATGTTGAGATTTTATTGTTTTGCTTTTGTGCGTGTGCTGTTTTTTGGATGTTAAGTTTAATTTAGTTTTTTTTTTTTTGTAGATGGGACAGTTCTGCTGAGTCAGATTAAGTTATGATGTAACCACCTGGCATGTTTTCTTGTGCTCATGTGTGTGCGCGCGCACTGACGGCTGAATGTGTGTTTTGTTCTCCTGTCAGGAGCAACAACTTCACACACAGCACAAACACCCAAAGCTCAGCGTGCCAGAGCCCAAAGATGGCCACCATCAGCAAGAGCGCCGAGGCAGAGGAGAGCAGAGAGGGGCACCGGAGGTACGTGGAGGCCAAGCGCAGCGAGTGCCCGGCCGACCGGACGGACGCCAGGGTGGAGGAAGCGGACGTGGTGGAGGAAGAGGAAGAGCGTACCTGTTGCAAGGTGGAGGAGGAGGAGGAAGAGGAGGAGATAGTGGTGGCGAAGAAGCAGCAGCGGCAGACGATGGTGATTGACTCGCCCAGCCCTGCGGTCAGCGTCATCAGCATCAGCTCCGACACGGACGAGGAGGACCAGACGCAGAGGCACTCGATGGGAGAGTGAGTCAGACGCACACACACACACTCACACACACACACACACACACGCACACACACACACACAGAAACAATACGTCCAATGGCATAAAGAAGCCACTCATTTTGTGGTCACCCCTACTAAAAAGTAATAGTAAAACTGCTGTAAAGAGAGCCTAGGAGTGCGGTCCATTTTCTCCAAGTTCGAACAGTTTAATTACAAAAACGGGAGAGCTTGGTGTTGGGATGAGTCAAGGGACAAGACAAACAAGCAATGCTGAATCCTACATGAAATAATGTTGGGCCGGCATTAACGCATGGTCTTTGTCAAAATTTTTCTGGTACTTCTGGGGAAAAAAAAAAAAAGTTATCCACTAAATGTGTGGGTTTGCCACATGTTGGCAATAGATTTGCGGTCTATGTGTGTTCCCGTCAGGTTTTCAACTCAGAAATTGGAAACTTGGAAATTGAAGTCATGAGCAGCAGCTCGCCTAATCTTATTCAACAGGCCTACAGCCTAAGCAGCTGTTCAGGCTTACCTACATTTCAGTGGCATTGTTATGAGTTAACCTTATTTACACTCTGCCGTGCTGACATAGTTTATGAGATTATGAATGAAATGCTTTATGCCTGCTGGTTATGCTCAATGCCTCTGTGCTGCTCTGTGCAAGAGGAGCAGTTTCAGCACCATAAGCGTTGTGCAGTCTGGTAAAGACAATCTGTGACCGGGCACACTGTAGTTTAAGGGAATGTTTTGTGCAATTCTGTCATATGCCATGTCTGATGGACAGTTTCTTGTTGTGTGTGTGTGTGTGTGTGTGTGTATGTATTCAGGTGTAAGGGCAGCCCTGAGTGTGAGGCGTGCCAGAGCACCCTAAACATGGAGCGCGTGTGTTCCCTCAGCAGCCCCGACTCCACCCTCAGCACCAGCTCCTCTGCCTCGGTGCAGTCCAGCGGCTCGCCCTGCAAAAGGCCCAACAGGTACGGCTCTGCTGTCTTGGGCTGCCCATCTCACACACACACACACACACATAATACATACGTACATGTACAGTAAATGCCTACTTAAGCACACACCCAGGTGCACACACAGACATACACACAGACATGCACACATACAATGATCCTATTTACATGTACACTATACCAAGCCTTTCGAGGGAAAATGAATAATCGCATTAATCATTGGAAGGTCACTGAAGCCTGTTAAAATTAGAGTGAGATTTTGGTGTGTGAATTCGGTGCAATTCAGCAAACCTGCAAATTGAAAACGTTGGCGATGGATCCTCTCTCCAGCGTGACTCCAGCGCTGTTGTTAACGTTCACGGTGTTCCCCTTCACAGCATGTCCGAAGATGAGCAGGAGAGTGGCTGCGACACGGTGGACGGCTCGCCGGCCTCCGACTCCTCCGGGCAGAACGACAGCCCCTTCCTGGAGGGCCGCTACATCGCCGACAGCAACCAGAACCGCAAGCCCTGCGTCGCCACGGAGATGGAGAGCAACAAGCCGGCGGTGCGCACCATGGTGGTGCCCCCCATGAGGCTGCAGAACAACAACAACGTGGCCAGCCAGCAGAGCACCAACGCAGGTAAACACACACACACACACACACACACACACTCCCTCTCTCTCTCTGTCACACACATACACACTCACACTCACACTCACACTTACTCATACAGAGAGAACAGAGTAACCTTTACATTGGGTTTGAAGAAACAGCCATTCCACGCGTCACATGATGGTGTGAACAGAGGTACTGTAGATGCATGTTCTCTGTCTTGTTATGATGGTGTATAGGTGATGGTCTAGACAGTGCTTATACTTTCAACATAGTCATCAATAGGTGGTAATGCACTATTGCTGCAACTTCATGTTCAAATCTGAGCTGCATAGGTAATGTGGTTGTTTGCCTACATTATCATCAGATGTGTTTGATGATTTCACAGAATGCATAACGTAAACATTATTAAATCTGAACGCTGTGTCTGCACGGCCTGTGTCCATGTGTCACCATGTGTTAGATCACTGGTCCTCTGGTCTTCAGTCACAGTCCTTCCTCGAGCATGTTGTCTGGTTAACCCAGAAAGACTGTGCGGCGCTAATCTCTGATCGCTGATCCCTTTTGCAAACTGTTGAGCCGAGGCCCGGGAACTCTGCTAATTCCTTCCTGGTCAAAGGGCTAATAGGGAGACTGTTATCAGGTCAGAGCCGCAATCACCGGTGCCGCTGTCTGCTCCGCAGGTGAATTGGCGTGGGATTACGCGGCCTTTATAGGTCATCGAGGCTCCCACAGGTGATAACGGCTGCTGCCGCGTCACCACGCGGCCCCAGTCCGACCCCTCCCCCCTCCCCCGACACACTCCTGCTCTGCGTGTCTGGATGCTGTGCTTGACTCTGTCCTCTTGTCCACTTAAACTCTTTTCCACTCTTGACAAACACTTTGCTCTCGAAACGTCTCTCTCAGAGTTGTTGAGAGAGACCCACCTGTCCCCCCTCTCCCAACTCCCCCGCCCAAGTGTTTGATTCTGAGCGTGTTGACTCCAGCATGGTGTTCTAAAGGTGCATTGTGGCATTCGCAACACCTCCGCAGATATCGTCACGCTTGGGCTCAACGTTCATGGCTTCACCGTGGCCTTTTGTCTTTCATGAAGAGCCCGTGAAGCCTGCGGATGTGTTGTCCCGATAGCGATGGTGAGGGTGTCGCGGGTGCCTTATGTAACCTTTACAGGAGTCGCTGCCTGTCTCTGTTGGTATCTCTGTCCTATGTAAGTGCTTTGTCCAGCATAGGTCAACTGCGGAACACGGTTTGACATTTGACTCCTTGAAACAGATACCTCTTACTGCTCTCCCCCCTGCCAATCCCCCACCAACCCCCCCAACCCCCCAATCCCTACCCGCCCGTCTCTCCTCGTTCTCACATTCAAAAGCTCCTATCCTCTGCGCTCTTAAAAGGCCACAGTGTACTATTCTAGGCCTGCTCATGGCATATTTTTAGACTGCGGCATGACCCACAACTTGAAACACGAACAAGATTAGTTACCAATTGGCTTCTAGGGGGGGGGGGGGGGGGGGGGGGGGGGGGG
>JASCQY010000258.1:9966394-9977316 GCA_030264315.1 Sardinella tawilis
CGGGCCCCCTGGTCACGGCCGCCCCCATGGCCCACCTGCTGGCCTCGCCTGGGGCCACGCGGGGCTCGCACGTCCTGCAGCCGGCCTACAGCATCTCGCACCCGGCCGCCGGGCACATCGTCCACCAGGTGACGGTGGGGCTCAACCCGCGGCTGCTGCCGTCGCCCACGCTGCACCCGCAGGGCCAGTTCAAGCCCCTCTTCCCCCCGCACTCGTATATCGCCTCGCCCGCCTACGCGGGCTTCCCCCTCAGCCCCACCAAGCTCAGCCAGTACCCCTACATCTGAGGCCCCCGCCCGGGGTGGTCTATGGTGGCAGGAGGGCCCCCCCATCCATCTGCTGCCCCTACGCCTGCCCCCCTGTGTCCACCTCCACGTCTGCCGGCCCTCTGGGGCCGCAAGGGGCCTTCGCTGAATACACAAACCACCATCTGGTTCTCATGCCCAAAGCCATGGCACATCAGAGAAAGCAAGCTATATTTTTGAATCATGTCGACTTTGGTGCAATTGAACTTTGAGCTTTAAAAAAAAAAAATTGAAATGGTTGAAATGAAAAAAAAATAAAATTGTCTGAACAGGAGGCGGTAACAGAAGAAGGGGAGGGGTCGGATGAGACAGAATTCACAAAAAGAAAACGGACGAATGATTGAATGAAATGAATGAAATATGAAACACTTTTAATGTGTTTTGCACATTTGATATACTTTCTCATCGGATCTTCTATGAGTGCTCCTCTACACAGGTGAAAAATATTGGGCGTGTTGAGAAAAAAAAAAATCACATTTTAACACCGCTCGTCCCAAACCTATTTTTCTATATTGCCTTCTTCTAACTTGTGCAAGACACATCTGCAGTTGTAAAACCACCCCAAGTTACCCCGTTGGCCGACAAATGCACATGTGTCCACAGTTTGGTGTTTCCCGTTTCGAGTATTTGTACCTTTTTCAGTGTCCTTGGTGTTTTCGGTGTCGAGTCACATACCAGATTATAAAAAGGTTGTCCCCCCCACACTGCATGTGTTCTTGCATGAGCAGAAATGTTAACGGAAAGATGCCTAGACGTTGCTCTTAATGTTTGTGTCACCAGACTTGCTGCATTGTTGATGTGTCCCCACCCATAGTGCCTTAAATATTTCGTAAGTCATTCATGTTACTACTTATATACAAAAAAAAATATATATATATACATACATATATATATATATATATATATAAATGTATTGGACTGCAGCACTTGAAATTCGAATCAGTCCATGCATTCGACGTGTGTATATGTATATGTGTATACACACTCTCAGATATATGTATTCATGCATAGATAGGCATGGATGTGATGCATTGCGCGTACAGGCAGTGCTTATTTTTGGATTCGGTGTCTATTGGAGAGTAGTGAGTTACTTGTTGTTCCTTAATAGGAGAACAGCATGCTTTGCTGTTGCGAATGCTTGCTGTTCAGTTTTAAATGTTCATAATTTGTCTTTTTGTTACCTTCCCTGATCGAAACTAGTGTACAAAGAGCAAGCGTTGAATATAGCTTAATGTTTGATAATCAATTTCTATTTAGTAAAAACTCTTACTACTAACAGTATTTGTACTGTTTAATGAAACTGCAATACAATCTAAATAGTTGTTGATTTTTTTGTTTTTGTTTGTTTGTTTTTTCGTGTCCGTGTATTTTGATTTTGTTTGATTGGGTTGTTTTTTAATTTTCCTAGTTGTGTAGAAGTATGGTGGGCATGGCTTTGACTAGATGAAGACAAAAATGCAAGTAGGTCTTTGATTCATGGTATGGATTCATCGTAGCCTGAGAAGACCATGCAGTATTTGATATAGACACACATATATATCTGAATATACATATTATATAGAGCTAGTCTATTTAGTGCTGAAGCTTGACAAAGGTGTGTTATACAGTGTGCAATTTTCTCATTTATGCATGTGTGACGAGACTTTAACTCCCCTTCTCCTCACCCCCTCTCTTGATTTTACCATTCGTTTCAAAGCTTATTGGTGTCGACTGCTTATTTTATACATTCCGTCAGGGAGAAAAGTATATATATATATGCTGTGTGGGTTTTTAATTTTACAGTTTGTTTTGCTAGTTGCGTGTGTAAAGGTTTTGTGTCTTTTTTTTTTTTTTTTTTTTCTCTCTTACTTTCAAAATGAAGTTGCTTGTGCAGCACCAAAGACTGTAATTCATTTCCTGAGCAAGGTAGCTACTCATTTGTTTTTGTTTGTGTTTGTGTTTTTTTTTTTTCTGCATAGAACTCAAGTATACTGTAGGAATTTTAGTCACGGGGGTAAATTCTAAAGAAAAAAAAGCGTTTAAAAAGCGGCTGAGGTTATGTTTAGCTTCTTGAGCGAGTAATAAGTCGTATCATTTATCTTGAATGTATCATAGATTAAGCTGCTATATAATGATTGCCACTTCAAATAGCTGTGAAAAAGAGGTGATTTTTGTTTTCTCTTTGTTCATACCTAGCATTCTTTTTGTGTAGGTCTCTCTAATTACCTGAAATAGAAGTGTTTTTTTTCTGATTTTTAATATATATTTTTGGCTTTCATTGGTTGGAGTGTCATTGTAACTACTGTAATGCTGATAATGGATATTAGTTGCATTTGTTTATGTTTTAGGGTGTGTTTGTTTGGAATCAGTATTTTATCCTCATTAACCTTTTTGGGCTCATCACTGCATATAAATGGATGTATCGATGTAACTTAATTTTTGTATGTTTTCATATTGGTGTTTTTGTTTTGTTTTTTTGTTGTTGTTGTTGAAATGTAACAGTCATAGCTTGCAGGATTGATTTAACTTTTTACATTATAGTAGTTAAAATTCTACTAACAGACATTTAGGCTTTGAATGGGGCTCTGCACTGCTCTGAGATGTTTTGGAGTGAATGACGACGGTGAAGGGATTGTGTGTGTGATTGCTTTTGTTACATCACTCATCACAGAGCACTTGTTAGTAAATGCAGTAGTTGCCGTTGGAATCGGGGGTCACCTAGGGTTGTCTGTCAAGGATATGAGATGTGAATTTGTCTCGCGTACCAAACCATGAAATCTTCAGTCTTGTTTCTTTTCTTTGCTTTTCTTTTTTGTCTTTTTAATTGAGATCCAATTCAGTCCCATTCAAACTGTTAATGTCTCTGTTAATCAATGAATTAGTGTGGAGAGTAAAAAAAAAAACTAAACAAAACAAAACAGGATGAATCAGTTGTGTAATATCAAAAACAGAACTTATAAGAGCAAACCATGCCAGTCATTTGTTTTCCTTGCTGATGTTGAAGTTGGTGTAATTTACTGTTTACGTGCCTTGAGAATCTGTGGTTAAGAGCATTGAAAGAATGTTGCTGCCCTCTCTCTTTCTATCTCCCTCTTTCTCTATCTCTCAGTCCCTCTCCCTGTCTCCTCTCTGAGAAAGGGGAACGATTTATGTAAGAGATGGTGTACCAAGATCCATTACAGATCAGTTTACCCATGCAAAAATGATACAATACACACATGCACATAAACGTGGGGCAAATCGACCAAAAAACAACACAAAATAGACAAAAAAAAAAAAGTCATTCCAGGGGTCGAAATACACCTGAAGGATTTTTTGTTTGTTTCTTGTTTGCTTCTGCACGCTCCCTTGACTGTTGTCCACAGCTTAGGTATAGAGAGAGAGAAAACAAATACAAACTCTCAAGTAGACCTCAAAGAAAAAGGGCACCTGCACTCCACTTGTGTAGTGGTGGAACCTGCTCTTTTTTTTTTTCTTTCTCCTTTAGCTTGGCGACTCAGTATTACTATACTGTTGATTTCACATTAGTGCTGGACACGTGGCCTCGTAGTTTTATGGCCTTGCAGTCTTTGCACTCTTTTAAGTGTTCTTAGATATCGCTGGGATTGAGCGTTGCTTGTAGCAGGCTCAGAAACCCCAGGACTGCGGATGTGTCGTGCACGGATTTACGTGTTACACACACACATACGCCGCAGTGACCTGCTGTCTCACATGTATACCTTTAATAGCACTCACACAGACACACACACACGCGCACTGTGCATGTTGAAAGTGAGGGTCACCCATGTATAGTTACCGTTTGAGCGCCTCCGTTCACACTCTTACAGACTCTTAGGGCTGTGCAAAAATAAATAACTACACAGATGGCAGTTGTTGCCTTCGCTGTCTTGGGATGTGTAAACTTTGAATAGCATGTTAAGCTGCTCTGTGCTTTAAGTAGATGGTATTGGTGGGAGGGATGCACTGTTTGGATGGCAGTGTGTTTTTTTTGTTTTTGTTTGTTTTTTTTGATCAGCTTGACTGTTGAGGAGGGGCCACAGACCTGTGTTATTTCAGCTGACCTGAAAAAGCATGGCCTTTGTGTCTTCCTTCATCCCCCAACTGCTCCATGTCTAAACCATAGCTGTATTTCGATTCCTGTGAAGTGGCAATCACCAGCGACTATCCATGCACAGTTTCCCATGTACAAGGTTCTATATATTTCAAAGAAAATCAATGGAACTCTTTTTCCCTTTGTATTCTTTTATTTCACTAATCAGCAGGAAGAATTTGAAAATGTGTTTGACCTATTCATTTTTTTTTTTTAAACAAAACATTGAAAACCGCTGTTTTTAATTGCCTCTACAGTTGCTTTTAACATGTGATTTTGACACCTTTCAAATGATATTACGCTCTTAGAAAAATGAATTCAGGGTCTTTATATTGATCTGACATTGCTACTGTTATCCTGATGCCCATACTACTCATTTAAACGGCTTATTTTTGATCTACTTCGAACAGTTATACTGGTTGCTTTAAGACCTCACTGAAGTCTGTAAAAGTTAATTCATGCTGCAAGTTATAGAAGCACCATCTTAAGATTACTCATCAAACAGGCTTGATTACTCAATCCAAACTGTTACTGTTTTACTGTAAGGATTCTTAGATTTCATTTCAGTGGCTTTATTCTTTTTTTTTTTTGGTTCCCCTTTTTTGATTGCTCTTTTTTGGTTTTATGCTACACTAGTTTGCCATGTAGCAATTGCACTGTGCAATATTTTACAGAATGAGGACTGGGAAAAAATACCCTCTGTAATGTCTCTACAGTTTGCGATAGTGTTTCCTCTCTAGTTCTCAGTCATTTAGATGTGACCAAGCCTTCTCTCCTTTGTCACATTTGAGCGGGTTTTCCAGGTGACTATTTTGGTGAGTGTCAAAATAAAACTTTATGGTGTATTATCGTCAAGATTCACTTTGAATTAAAAAAAAATCTATTGCTGCATTCAGTCTCAAGTCTGTCTTTCGTTATTGTCTGGGTTTGGAGTGATCTGCAATCTGGGGTACTGGTGGTTTCCAGCAGCATTACGTAATACCTTATAACAAAGGGTGAACACTCTGATGCCGAATAATACATACTGCCCTCTTGTGGCTATGATTCGTCAACACTGGAAACTGCACAAAATTGGTTTCCTCTCGGCAATGTTTCAGAATTTCTACAGAGCAAAATGCTGTGCATGATTTTAAATAATTAGACTTTTACATCTTGTACATCAATTGACACAATTTAGACTGAATGTAGCCCATATAATGTGCAAATGTTACAGCCTCAACAAATTTGTCTTTGGGACTTTTCACATGCATATGAAAATAATGTATTCAAGGCTAGCGGGTTATGGCATGCTACTGAAAGAAACCCTTGGTTAGTCCAAAAATGGCTTTATGTCACAGTATCAGTGCACATGAATATAAAGTAAGATCCAGTGTCCGGCACAGGCACAATGTCCAAAATATCAGCTTCTACGTTTGAGCATGGGCTACTTATTCCTCTGATGAAGCTACTAGGATCTTGAAGTAACCTTAAATTAATTCAAGCCCTAATGGACAACATTAAATGTGGTGCATTCTTTAGTAGCCTCCCGGCGCAGTTCCCATTTTTATCCACAAGGGGTCGGGTATTCTTAAGAGTGGAACCACCACAACTTTACTCCTTTCTGGCAGGTAAACCGATGACACTTACATTTGTATATAATTTCAGTTTGTGGTAGGAGAAATAGTTTAATTCATATCGTAATCATGTTCTTCAGTCACCAAGGCGCAAAGGATCTTGCATGCATCTCCAGGAAACCTTTCCGTCACGCTGCGTCGCAGTGATGGGTGGACTGTGCTGAGCTCTCCACAAAAGCATCTCTTAAATTTGCAGTACTGCTGCTGCCTCCTCGCAGGCAGAGACAAGCCTCTGAAGGACCGCAGCGATCTCCACAGGCTGACGAACTGATCAGATGTCTTGTGCACGGTTGCAGCTGCTGCAACGCATCCTTTGGAAACACAAATGGCTTCCAGTGTAAGGAGTGCGCAGAGAGATTTCGCCGAATTGGATACCTGCGGAGGGGACCCCCGAATCTCGTGCGCAGTGAGAGGAATACGCGGGGGAGCAGCTGATTGTTCATGGAAAAACGGGCGTAGAGCCGGCCAGGAGGGGATGTTCATAAAATGTATTGTATCCATAGGAATGCTCCTACTTCTGCTGCAGTGTGCGGTTGCAGTTGAGGGTAAGAACATGACTAAAATGTATTATCAAGCACTTGCTGCCACCTCAGAACAAAGACTAACTTGACGCGTAAAATGCCCATTGACAGCACTTTGCCCACTTAACTGGCAGACATTTAACTGGCATTCTTGCCTTAGATGAGAAAACTACTTGAATGCTTTTTCGTCTGTTTTATTTTACTTCCACGTTGCTACTCGCAGAGCAGACATTGCAGGTCTGATTGCAATTTAAAAGTTAAGCAGAATTTCAGCTTGCGCCGCTCCTTTATGCTCAGTGCAGACAAGCGTTTATCTGCACAAATAGCGAACCGTGATCCATCACGTTTAACCTCACAGCCAAGTTCAGCATTATGCAGAATTGTAGCCTATTGATGACAAGCCCTTGCTGCATTCTCTTAAAACGATCCATCACACACAACTCACAGAGGAGGAAAGATTTCCTGTTTGTAAAGCATCTAATTGGCATGGGACAGTGTGGTGGGAGTCTGAGCGAGAGAGAGAGAGAGAGAGAGTACATGCTCTTGGTTGATTTGAGGGTTGCAATCAATGCGTGAATGCAAAGCCCCAAGTGGTTTAAAGACATTTGTATCACGAGGGTACAGCTTGTCCTGAGTGCCACCTCTGATTGATATCCCTTAATGACCTTGGTGGCATGTACCGAGCCGCTTTTTATTTGCTGGCTCTTAAGGTAGCTTGCCACATATTTCCACCTAGCTCATTTTTAGTTTAGCAGGCATATGTGTGCATGCACATCATGTCATATATAGGTAGCTTAAATAGTGCACAAGAGAATAAAAATGTCTTCTCCAAAACTTTTATCATGGTCACCTTTCGTGAGTGTATAGGAGGGGCAGGCACAGGCACAGGTGGTGATTTTCTCTCATCACCTGTGTCCTGCACCTGAAACGAGGTGTTTGTGTCATAGTGAGAGTTCCTGTGTGCTTCTCTGAGCGTTTCAGCCTCAGCAGGATGCAGTAGAAGTGGGTCACTCAGTGGGCAGGAACTCTCACAGAGGTGTGTGTGTGTGTGTGTGTGTGTGTGTGTGTGTGTGTGTCCTGCCCAACAGTGAGATGGCCTGTTTGGATGGGGACAGCATCTGAAGTGATTCCATGTCTTTCCTTTCAGATCATGCTTTTTTAAACACGGACATTTCATTTTGCCATACTCATGAGTATCAGTGGAGGAGTGCACTGGGCCAGCTGATTTAGTGATATGGGAGCTTCTTCTTTGTAAAGAATGGCAGGTATATCGTACAGTGTTAGGAGGTCTTCCTTGATTAGGCAGATAGTCTTTCCATTTTCCACCACTGACTTTGTGGAGAGGAGTCCACAACCCCTCTACAAATTGTCCTGCTTATTCAGTGTAAAGCACAGTATTGTACTGTATGTGTCAATGAGGTCATTGATGAGGGCAAATAATTTGTTAGCATAGAGCAAAAAGCAGGGCACATCATTTTTGATTTTCATGACATGGAAGGTGCTCAAAGCACCACAGCAAAGTCACATCAGCCACAGGTTTTATTTTTTTCTTTCCACCATGCACATTCCCAAAAATGTCAGAAATGCACATTGTTATGACTTCTGACAATATGGGGCCTTGTATTTGACCCTTGATTTATCTTGTTTTGCAACTGGGAGTGAATGTGTATTTGCACCAAGCAGTGATGAAGACAGAGTTGTTTATCTTTTATGTGGGTGGCATGAAATAAGAAGGAATTTATTGTTTCATTTAATATCTTGTAGAGTGCACCATGAAAGTACATTTTGTGCCCTTTGTGAGGACAAGCTTTCCCCAATGTCGCCATCAAAACAGTCTGTTGGACTGGCAACATATGAATTTTAACTGCACGGCTTGACAACCGCCTCCGTAGGAGCCGTGGCATGCAAGTCAGTCTTGTTGAGATGAAATATAATTTTAATCCAGTTTTAATGATTTAGTGCATTCAGCTGTTTTTCTTTCCTGCTCTATTCCCTACTTCCAAAGTTGTGTATTCACAATGATCAATGCCTCACCATGACAAGGTTACAGTGAAGATCTTTTTTGTTAAAACACACTACATTGCGTAGACAGAAATGGATAAGATTACCCCAGTACTCCAACAGAGAACATACTTAATAGAATAGAATGAAATTTAATCTGTAAATCAATGTTGTAATGCACAAATTGATTCACACATTTGACTTTCTTCTTTGAGCTTAACTTCTGTGTACTGGTTTGTTATTAAGAGAGTGTGGATGTAATATTGATGCAGTGTTCTTTTTCAGTATGAAATAAATTATTAACTACAATTACCATCAACTAGCTAAATGCAGATGTCCAGTTTGACCCTCATTGGTCAATTGTGACCTGGCTTACTGTCAGGGCACTGGAAAATGTCCTATTTGTCACGGGTCATTAGCCTGATAAGTGGTGTGAAAGTTAATGAAGGTGTACACAAGGATATGGGTATGAGTGATGAAGATGCTTTTCACCCTCGACTGGCCAAGGATGAATGGGGGACTTGTTCCCCCTGGACAAGCTGTGCTCTCTCTACTGCCACTGCTAGGCTAAACACAGGTTAGATAGATAGATATGTAGATAAATACTTTCATCATCCCGTAGGAAATTATGGAAAGCATTATACGGTGGAGGAGGGAATGTCATGGATTGGGAGTTTGGGACAGGGGCGGGGGTGTGCTTCCTTGCATCTCAAAACGCTTTAGTGTCATTTGGTTTTTTCATGATTCCTTGTGCCCAGTGAAATGTAATGCTTAGAACGCTAGCGATGAGTAAGCCACCCCCACTGTGTCCTAAATGCACTTCCCTGTCTTCATTAGCAAGCTTATCAGTTCTCTATGCTAAACTGGTAGAATCTTCTAAGCCAGCAAGAGAACTGTAATAAAAATGGTTACAATGCTCCTTAGACTCCGCTTCAAGGGACCAATAAAACCGGCAGAGTTTTAGGTCAGAATATATTTGTGCAGTATGTGCAACCGAGCAAATGCTGCATGACTGAACAGAGGACAGGGAGCTTTGTTAAAGATTGGTATTTAGTCCAAACTGGATTTTCGAGTTAATCATGACTTTTTATACTCATGTAATGACTGCTATAAAATTCTGACTATTATCTTTTGTTGGACCTAATGATGCCCAAATGTAAAACAGTTCACATTGAACCAGTAGTAGGGTGTAGATATAACGTTGTGTACTGTAGAGACCATAATTGTAAAGCATGTTAGAGGTACAGAATACAGAAAGAGGAAGAGGAAGATTACTGAGGAACGGCCTGTAGCTGTTCCTTAGAAAATGTCGAATTATAGGAGTATAACATTGCATTTAATGTTAATGTACCACCAGCGTATGGTTGTTCAGTGGACACAAGCATGATGGAATACTTACAACGGATCTGGTGTTGGGGTCAGTCGAGCAGGCTCTGTTCTGGCCAAGTGCGGTCCAGTTAGGTCCAACTCCTGGTTCCCCCTCTGAGGAAATGGCAGTGCAGTGGCGCTGATGAATGTATTCTGTGGAGGAGGCAAACATGGCTCTTAATTAGCATCATGTACCATCTGCCCCAGATTAGCCCTCCCCATTTCTCTCTCTCTCTCTCTCTCTCTCTGGCGGAGGCACCACTGCACAAGACAGGACACGGCACAGCTGCCCAGAGTCAAGGGAAAAGCTTCTTGAAGAAAGGGTCAGCATCAATGACTGTAGGCCTATATGCAGTATAGTCAGAAGGATCAGCATGTGGAAGGTGTTCAGTGTCCCTTTGGTGTGATGCTATTACAGTAGCTGCTGTGGATTTCTGTTTTTTTTGTTCTTCCTTTTGTGCATTTCCTTCATTACCTCTGTGGATGTGATGTGTTTTTCTTCATCTGAACACAGTGCCTGGTCAAGCACTGTCTGTCACAAAGTAAGCGAAGGAGAGCTTATGAAAAGACTACAAACAACCACAGAAGTTGAGGCCTCGTCTTGTCTCATTTAAAAAAAAAAGACGAATAAAAGGGAGCGAAAGGGAGATTTAATAGGGAAATGAGTGGCAAAGCAGGAGGCAGACGCCATGGCCAGATGTCGTTTTTATTGCCGGCCCTTGCCTCTCTCGCCTCACCTCACCTCCTCATCCCCTGCCCGAGATTCACACTCTGACAGGAGGACAAACATGGCGTCGCCAAAGCGCCTCCAGATTGATGTCAGGCACCAGGCCTCATCAGGCCATCACTCCTGCCGGGCCCCCTTCCAGCTCAGCACCACATGCCCGCTGCCGTAACTCACACGGGCTGGCTAGATGCGGCCGTAGGCGAGCTGGCCATGTGTGTGTGTGTGTGTGTGTGTGTGTGGCGGGATTGGACTTTATGGCTGTGGTAAGTCGATGTCATGGGCTATACAGCCTGTGGCAAGCCTTATTGTGTGGCTCTG
>JASCQY010000258.1:10059467-10069694 GCA_030264315.1 Sardinella tawilis
CCCCTAAACGTTCGTTTTAAAAGATGTGCAACTCACCGAGTGGTTACTGGCCTTCAATGATCTTCCATAGCAAGTTTTGTAGAGAAATACAACTTCTGTCTGTAATCTTAAGATTCAAATACAGAGCGGAAGTTTATACACAGTTATGAGGTATCTGGAAAAAGTAGTTCCAGGATTTAGGAAATATAGAATATAAAAGATAACAGAAGTTCTCTACGAAACTTGCTATGGAAGACAGGATTGGCCTGGCACATAGCGAGCAATGCTGAAGCCCTACAGAGACGATTCTAAAGCAGCCAAATAGCCGCGACAGGACAAACCTTTGAGATTTCAGTGTCAACCACTCGTTAGCATCCTGGGCAATACAGAACATGGGCTTAACCCTTTGCTGACTGAGCCGAACATCCTATTTTTTCACATTTGACGACCATGTTGCACAAAACAGCTTACTGTGTGGCCATACTATGTGGTAGAATTAAAATATACCCACCATTGTAATCAGAAGAAAATGCACTTTAAAGTGTAAAATACCGAACCTAATAATATATATCATAAGAATCCTGCAAAGTATTTAACAAAAAGATCAACAATCAAATATGCAGTTTTTTTTCCTGCAGACTGATTGAAATATACATGTAAATTCTGTTTTCAGATACCCGAATGACATTAATTAATTTTTGTCACACGAGATCTTCATCAAATGAGTCCCATCTTTCATAAGCACAGCTGTTGAGAATTTCCTCAATTGAAAATTGATGCTATGTAGGTGGGCTAAAGTAGAATGGTGTCAAACTGTTGAAATGGCAATAGAGTGCCATCCTGAGAATTGGGCACTTTGTGCCTGTGATTTGTCAGAAGATACAGGCACCCTTAAATTTTCTACACTGTGGACAGAAAGTAAGTGCGTGTCTGAGTGAGAGAGATTAGGAGTGGGCTTGCGTAGGCTAATTGTCTAAAGCTGGATTCAAACCTGGGTCCTCTTGATATGGCATAAAACACTGATGCTACGCTACAGCTACACTTCAGCTCCCCCCAGAGATCACACTACTGGAAAACACCCTCTTTGGTGCACTTGTAGCATCTTAAACCCCAAGCAGCTGCCAGCTGCACGTCACAGGCCACTTCTGTCAGTACTGCCCACAAGGGGGCTGCTGAATTGCTTCATAGAATCTGCGCTATGGCAATGTAAACCTAGATGACCTTTAATTAACTACTGGCTGCTGCTCAAAGGACCATGTAATTTTACATTACACAACTTCCTCTTCCCGTTAAATAATGCTTTTGTCAGTGCTGGTAATTTGATTTATTGTGGAGCGGCTGTGTACAATAGGAGATTATCTTCCCCTTCCTTGGTTCTAATTTATCAGAATTTCGGTTGGCTTCACTCCGCTGTGTTGTGTCTTTGTGGTTGCTGGGTAGTACGTATATTGTATGTTTCATTCAGTCAAGGACTTTGTTCTTCAATTTAATATGACAAAAGACTTTCATGACACGGCCCCTTGCCTTGACATTTCAGGGCCGACCACAGTTGCTGGGTTGATTAAATCAAATTCTTTCTTATTTCAGGATGATAATGGGGCAATTTTCCACCGCTTATCAAGTTACTTTGCAGTCCTTAGAACTTTCCCCATGAAATTAAATGTTCTGAGCTAAGGAGAAAGTTAATATTTCAGCCAGATTTTTTTGTTAGGTAAACATTTCTTTCCAATATAAAATACCTCTTATATGTTATTGAGCATAACAGCAGAAGAGTCCATGTAATTTCTAAGCCTTAACGAGTCAGTACTATTTTAAATCGGCCCAAGACAAAGCCCTCTCTATTTCCTGGAGAGCTCTACATAAGTTACAGAAGTCTCTTGGGGCTTAATAAATAGTAGCATAGAGGAAGACTTGAAGGTGACCTGTCATTACTGTGTCCCAGACTCTATAAGTTAGACCAGGAATACCACACTTCTGTGCCCTTATTTTCAATTTTTGATTACTTTTAACCCAGGGGGACAAATTGACCTCAAGTCCATTGCACAAAAAATTTAATCATTAGTCTTAAATACATCTTTTCTCTCCCTTTTTTAAGGGATACGCTTTCAAGTGGCCCAGAATATACTGTCTGGGTCAACTGACCTTCACCAAGGAAGAGCTCTGTCGGAACAGCATATAGCACACTGAGCAGATTTGCAACTCTCATTGTGTGAACTCATTCCAGTCAGGGTCACAATCTCTACTTGAGAAAACTGATGAAAAATGCAGTGCCATACAGTAGATCACCTTATTTTATCCTGTCCCTGAAAGAGATTGAGAGAGTGTGACATTTTTATCATAGAAGAGACAGCCATGAGCCACCATGTTTGTTTAAGGAGAAGTTTGGTGTGAATAAATCAATAGCCCTGTTGTTTAAGGTCACTGTCAAGTGCTGTTTGTAGGGAAAAGAATGAGACAATTTGATACAGCATAGACTAATACAGAACTGGTAACTAACATTATGTGGATTGGGCATACATGTAGTCAGTTAGTTTCAGTTTAATTTTGCTATGCCCTGTTTAGTTAGATATCAGTTCGTTAGTCAGTCTATGTTGCATCAAATTTTCTGGTTCTTTTTCCTAAAGACAGCATTCACTGACCTTGAATAACAGGGCTATTGATTGATTCTCTCTGAATTTCTCCTTTAAGTGTAGGCCTATTGTTTGGCCCTTATGCCTATTTGTATATGTTTGAGATACTTTCTGAATATATATATTTTAGTAAATATTGGAGTGATGGTTTGTGAATGGCACAAATGATTGAGATCAGAGCTTTGCTCAAAAGTAGATTCAAAAGAGCTGTGTAAAACGTCCAGAATCATTCCCTCCAAAGCAATCTAGCAGCTGGCGACGAGCAGTGGTCAAACTGACAAATCTGTGTCCAGTGTCAATGTCAATCTACCAGATGATCCAGTCATAATACGCAGGTCAACTTGGGTCAGACCAGAAAGGTGCACTGCCTTCCAATTCAGCCTTGCCAGAGAGCCCCATGGGTGCATATGTGGCTGCCAGTGTGCTGCCCTGTAATGGTTCTTCCATTGTATCCTGCGCTTAATGGATCCCGTGTGGGTCCCTGCAGGGAGAGTGACTGATGGGGGTTCTGGTTCACAGCCAAAAGCCATGCCGACTCCACAGTAGCCTGCTGTAGCCGAGTTGTTGGCAGGCAGCAGCTTCATGTGAATAGAAAAAAAGGCACAGTTTGAGCCCTCAAAACAGTAAATTTGTTGTCCGTGAATTATTAAAATAAATGTTTATCACTGATTCCCATTTTAAACACCAAGCAAAAAAAAAAAAAAGATAAACACATAAATAAAAATGGTCAAGAGCGCTGGTTGAAAGCCTAAAGAAAATGGGTTCATAAAAGTAAATGGTTCTTTGCAGTGGTTATTTGGGTCTCAACACAGTACTAATACAACACATGTTTCAGTATAAACTACATCTTATATGTATTTTCACTCTTTAAAAGTGCTTGCTGCAGGAATGATAATTTAGCAGCACCACTGTGAAAGCCTCAGATACTGTGGTAAAATGGGCTCAGCAGTTTGAATTGGACCGTGGTGATGTGGACCCCCCTAAGGTATGCTGCCTAATGGAAGCCATCTCTCCAGTCTCTACCCACTGCACTGACCTTCCTGTGGAGTAATGGGATTTTTCAAGGATCATAACAGTATGTATAAATGTGTCCATTTTGAAAAGCATTTTGTGACATAAGAGCTGCTTGCGCATGATGAGCCAATTCTACGCATGGCTGAGTCTCTTCTCCCCACTTCAGAATGGCAAAGCAAACAGTCGCACAGACAAAACAGAGAGGCAGGCTCACACAGTACACCCAGACACACACACACACACACACACACACAAACACACACAAGATGGTGAGGTGTGGTTAATGCAGGCAGTAAAAAAAAATTATAGATATGCTTAAACTTTGAGAGTAAAGTAACCAACTGTGCCTGTAACATGTTGGTATTGTGCTGCTACTGTAGGAGATCAGAGAAAACATTTGATCAACATTAAATTAACATTTGAAGGTTTGTGGACAAAAATGGAAAGGACATTGCACTTATACTCTCCTCATGGCTCATGGCTAAGCTTTGAGCATGGCCATACTGTATCTCTAGATGCACAGTAGGCTATAGAAGATAGGAAGACTCTGAGGAAACAAGGTTATGCTCCATTATCTCTGGAGAGATTTTGAAAACTCCCTCAGACATAACATAGAGCTGGGTTGTTGTGTACAGACTGATACAGACCAAACGAGCTGCAGATGCTACAGTGTGATGCTATTATGGCTAAAATTTGTAATTAGTTTGAAACTGATTGCTGTAATGGTTGGATTTGCAAAATTATGCTAGTCTCCATCACTGTAGCCTGTGAGAAAAGACATTTGTCCCTTCGTTTAGCACAATTTCGCAATTTCGATTCCTTTGTATGTCTTGTACATGTGAAGAAATTGACAAATAAAACTGACTTTGACTTTGACTTAGATAAAATTTTATATCTGAATATTCCAGATAATTCAGATAATTACAAATTGTCTGAGTAATGGCTTTGAATATCAATTCATGCTTTTGCCGTACACATTTAGAACTACTTTGATCATGCATTATTCGATAACCTGTAGGTCTTTCAATTGCCTAATTGAATGAGCACATCGGATTAGGTTACGTATGCCATGGCCTGCTTTATTGGTGAGATAACCTTTACATTTCTTTCAGTGCACTATCTAACTGGGCGTTCATGAAGAAATTGACTTGGAATGGCAATTTGAGCAAGTTGAGTGACTAAATAGAGTTAAAAACAGTTTAACTTTATGCAAATAATCTGTGACGCGTTTTGGCTGTAAATGATATGTCAATGAGAACGTCATTGAGCGATTAGAGCCACAAGAGCAAATGGAGAATTTTAGCAGCTATTTTTTATGAGCGACAAAATGATTTTACAGGTTTAGTAGCTCTTGGTGTGAACGCACAGTAAGAACACTGAGTGTTCCTTCTCACAGATGATATAAAATCAGAATAACAACCGAGGCTTTTTTTATCATTCATGTGCAAAGCCATTCAGAACAACTAGGAATGATTTTTATTGATAATTTTATTTTTTATTCTCATAATGAATGCCATCTCTTTGCAGCAAAGCGAGTCTTACATAAACAGCATTATCAACCATGTATAGGCCTACATATTGATTTCAATATGTTTTGTTCTTTTCATTTTTCAACAACAGCGTCAGATAATGAATGATCATGATATATTCAGAAGCAGCATTTGGGTCACCTTTTTTTGGAGCAATAGAGAGACAGAGAAAGATGGAGAAAGAGAGATGTTTACTCATGCCTTCGCAACTGTAACCAGGGACCTTTCTTGGGACATTTTCCCTGAAATCAAACCAATGCAAAAGTAAATCAATACAAATTGCTGAAATAATCATTGGTTCCACATGGTAGACTCACCCATCTTCTCTCTTTTCACACACACACAGGCACAGACTCACATACACACACACACACACACACACACACACACACACACACACACACACACGGGAATACAGCACTTGGCGAGGCTTCTTAATTTGCCTCTCATTATAAAACAGTATTTGTAGTTGTTAACATGGCCATGCAATTACACACACACACACACACACACACACACACACTCCACGCACAGTGGACAGTTAAGCCCATGGCCAGATGAAAGTGGCCGGTGTTTACATCCTGGTGGGTTTTTGAAATTCAGCACACTGCTTTCTCCCTTTGTTTAAATTCACATTACCACCGCCACAGGTCATGGTCTTCATTTCAGACATGCATGGAAAATATCACTGCAAAGGTTTCAAACAATCCACTGGGCAAATGCCAACTCTGTTGCATGCTGTAGTCTTGAATTAAGAAGAGGACACTAAAATGTGTTTCAAAACCTGAAGTGCAGTCGAAAGCCTTGCCCTTTCACACAAGCATTATCACGTGTATCAAGAGTCGTATGCTTGACGGATGTGACTTAGAGAGACGGAGAGGAAGCCTCTTGAAAGGTCAGATGTAACCAATGTCGGGGTCAAGTCCCTGTGTTATTCATAAGCGGCATGAGATGCTGATTTAATATTGATTTCTCGAGGTTTTCACGTGGGACTGGCTGTGTGCATTGGTATGTAGGTATGTGTTTCATTTCAACCTCCGGTCCAGTACAAAAGGCAGGTGAAAGGTGTGAGTATTGATTTCAGACCAGCACAGTGGATTATTATTTTTTATTGTATATTCTTTAGCAGGTGTTACAGTAAAAGATCGCTTCAATCTGTTATACAGCTTTTGATTTTGGGGGATTATTAACCAGAAATACATTTAAAATGCATACACTATGAAAACAAACAAAACAATAAACTCACAGGAGGAATGAATATCTCTATATCACAACCAGTTGGTGTAATTTCGTTTCACTGAAGCTAATGCACATTCAATTGTATCACTGCACTTTCAATTTCATCAGACTATGTAACCAGCAAAAACAAAGTCACAAAACTGTCTGATAGGGAAAAATGTGTTATAGCCTTGATTCCTGAGCCACAAATGATCACAGAGAGACATTTTAACAATGGTGCAATGAAAACAGTGGAAAGGCAATTCAATGTGAAACTCAGTTAACTGTAAAAGAGGAAGGAAGGAAAAATAAATCAAATCTATTGCCGAACTGAAAATATGTTGTGGTTGTTAATGTTTTGAGGGCATTTGGAAGAGAAAATAGAATTTTGAAACTGAGACAAATTAGAATAGGTGAAGGGAGATATAGATAAAGGTATAAAAATGTCCATGTAATCCCATGTGAAGTAGAAAATCTAAGAGTTGAAAAGAATATGCAGCACACTATTTGTGCAAATGAAGAGATTGTCCATTCCCTTATCAACATTCTCTGAGAATGTAGTCATCTAGAGTGCATGGCAGCAGTTCAGCATAAGCAGACACTTCATCACATCATGTGCCTGTGGTTATGTTTCAAATCTAATGCTATGCTCTTATAAAATCAGAGGTGCTATCTTTAGTGAACCTACTGTATGAATTCACAGTCCCAGGGGATCTCTGTCTTTCCTCGGCTGCTGAAATATGCTATCACACAGGCGGACTTCCAAGGGCTGTCACGCACCCTCTGTCACAAGTTTTCTCCTTCACCTCAAGATTCTTTCTCTCTTCTGATTTCCCATACCCATCTAGGCCATTTCCTTAATGAGGTTGAGCTCAGCCATGTTTCACTTTAATACCAGCGCCCATCTTATGTCATGAAGATACCTTTTCGCCAATTACTCTAAATGGGATGAGCTAGCCGCATTCCCACAACCATGTGACAGCCACTCACTTTATGTGATAACACGTCCGTCCGACATGATTGATGATTGACAACCTGTGCACTAAGGGTGTGACCAAAAAAGATATTTGACAGGCACCACTTCCAACTCTTGGACACGGGACTTGGGTTGTAATACAGATAAAGCAGCCATTGTCTTCCATGGTAATGAAGACCTTGACCAGTAATGGATGGAGGAAGCAAGGCCACCGAATTGATTTTTGTCAGAGCTCTAAGAAACCCACCCTTGATAGGAAATCGGGCTGTAAAAAATAATTTCAAATTGAGATTCCTCCTCCTCTCTCTCTCCCTCCCTCTCTCTCTCTCTCTCTCTCTCTATATATATATATATATATATATATATTTTTTTTTTTTTTTTTTTTTGCCTTTGTGTCTGCCTGTCTGAGTTGGGCCTCTCTATGTCCTAATCATGAAATACCCAGGGCTGCTTTTGCCTCCTGCACTGGTATGACAGCCTCTCATCATTTCTGCAGGTTTCCAGATGGGCAGACACTGGACATCTGTGTGTTGTGCCAAGTAATGCAGCTGGCAGCTCTGTGGCTTTGCAGGCGCGGGCAGATTTACTCAGGGGTCAGGAAGGCCACGATTTAGCAGGAAGGAATGCTAATGCTTCCACTGGCTTCTTGATACACAGCTCCCATCTCGTGCTTTGCACACACATTTTTCAGATTCAACATAGAAACATAATGCAGTGTGTTGCACAGCAAATCATCTTGCTTGTAATTGTGTGTTCAGGACAGAACTGAATTGAGTGTATATAATTTTATTCCTCAGTGACCTGTTAAGTAAAAGACTACAATTCAGATAAAGCATTATTGGTTGGTTGACCTGTTGGATGTGGGAGTTCTGCACGTAACAATTCCATAGAAATGGAGGCGCTGAATCTGAGCAGTGGCAACTCTTGCCGGGGAGTGAGGAGGAGCTTGGCAGAGGAGAAGACAGATGAGCGAGACCGGGCACGTCCACCTTGCTTGCCCCCTGGAGGAGTGGAGGTTCAGGGGAGTTGATTAAAGAAAGATAGAACATGGTGGCTGGGATGTAAGAAACCTACAGGAGCAGTATATCTATGTTTGAGATGTACTAGTGTTGTTTAAAGGTGTGATGGAGAGATGTCACTTGTTTTAACAATATTTCAGCCAACTTTTGGTATTGTACACCATCCATGGTGAAAGCACACTGGACTCAAACACTACAGTATGAATGGCTCCCGTGGTAGGCTACATGTATTTGACAGATGGAAGGGGGAAGAGAGCATGATCAATGCTCACACCTGCCTGCCTGGTGACCCACCATGTGCCAGAGATGAAGTCAGGAGTGGGGAACCTGGTGGACGTGCTTAACCTGGACCAGGCACGGGACCACTAGATCACCTTTGACCTGAATGAGTCAGATGGAATTGGATGGAACAGGAGCCAGTGGAAGTGTCAGAATACATTCCAATCTATAGGGTAAATACATTCCAATCTATAGGTATGACAGTATTCTCTTCTACCTGTCCTTGTAGGCCTACACACCAGATATTTTGATGAAGAGGCTGGACATTACCTACCCTATACTGCAGTGAGTTTGCTCTTTTTTACTTTCTTTTTACATTCTTCAACACATTTTGAGGGAGGAATGATGATTGCATTCTTTTTGATTATTAAAATGAAATATTTTCTAAATCTAAATCAAAATAAATGTAATGTGTCCTGCTTGGCTGGTTGACTTTCTCCCCTCGTACTTCATGAAAGGTTTTAATGCCTTCCTCATACAAAGCAAGGGCATCTAATGAAGCAAAACACAGAAATATTTTTTGTTTGTTCAGGGGATTTCATGTAATTTGATATGCATATGTTGCACATTATCTGTGCATTATGGCCTGACAATCAATGGAAAGACATACTGTAAGTAGATGTGGAAGGCCCAAACAAAATGTGTCCATCCCTGTGCAAAGTGTATTTGCTCGCTCCTCCCTAGTTTGCCTTTTTCAGCTTTCAGCCTCTCTACACTCTCTCCCCGGTGGAGCTATTCAGTGTAAATTTTTTGATGGCTATAAACTATATCAGCTACCACTGGGATCCTTTTTGATTGCACTGCAATTGCGGAAAGCATGATTCTCACATGCTGTCCTAAATGCAGGAAATTACTCACATAAAGCTCTAAAGCTGAGGCAATAATGACATTCTATGGTGGCTCTGAGAGTAAGTCTGTCTTAAATGATAAAACTGAGCAAAACTGTGGAGGGCTTATACTAGGGTTGCACTGGATTGACTCTTTGGGTTGACCCCTTTTCCTCTATGTAGTGACTATGTCAATTACATTGGAGATAAGGAAGCACACATTGGTATGCATATGGTGATTTCTCTCCAAAAGGCTCACAGATCCTAATCTACTGTGTGAATATGCTAATTAGTCAGAGGAAGAATTTCTGTTGTTCAGACTAACACAATGTACGGGTATGATTTTACAGACATTTTGTTACTGATGCTATTTGAAAAGCGGAAACGTATCCATGAACAGCATGTTATAACAATGATTTTCACATTAAAATCCTGTAATTACTTCTGCCATTCAGAAACACTGAAATGCAGCTTTACTGGACTGCAATGGCACTGCTTTTTTCATATTCATTGGACAAATGATTCAAAAACATCATTTCTAGGGAAGCGGTAGGAAAGCAGCTAGTTGTAAGCACCGGTTTTGTATAATGTACCTGAAAGTCCTACGAGAGTAGCCTAAAAGTCCAGGGGCGGTATTCACTAAGAATTTTATCTTAACTTTAGGAGTACTCCTAAATCACAGTAAAAGCTGTTATGTAGGAGTTGTCTCTTAAAAGTTATTCACAAAGCAGTTGAGAGCTACTTTTAGCTAGGAAA